>JANPWX010000360.1:4138827-4316490 GCA_024734555.1 Trochalopteron elliotii
GCCTTGCCTTGCCTTGCCTTGCCTTGCCTTGCCTTGCCTTGCCTTGCCTTGCCTTGCCTTCTTTGTCTTTTCTTTTGAGTTTACTTAGGTGGAAAGTAATTAACAAACATGAATTGCAATTCCAAAATAAATCTTCCATGGATGAGGAATCTATGTCTTCAGAAAGAAATGTGTCTGCTCTGGGTGGTACTGAAGCTGTTATCCTTTGTCAATCCTTGGTATTTGTCTTCCCCGTGGAAGCAGACTGATGATGCCATAAAAGCCTTTGGGTCTGGTAAAATATGAAAGGTAGATAAAAGTAGAAATTTAAGGCATGAAGAGCAAAGAAAATGTATATCTTTGTAGATATGATTTATATATCTTTGTAGATAAATCGTTCTAATCAGCAGGGGGGTAAGCAGAAACCCTCTGTAGGTGCTATTCTATACAGCAGAGACGTCACTCTACAGAAAACCAATTTAAAAGGCATAGTTATTGCAACTCTGCTTTAGTGATTTGGCAACACTTCTTTTTCTCTATTCTCGTCCCCTGCTGAGCCCATCACTGTGCATGACTCCACCATTCTCTAACATTAGCGTTGTCTTTTTTTCACACCCATTACTCCACCTCTCTTTCTAAGTCGCTTTTTAATGTTATCTCTTTCTCTTTTAATGTTTTTATTCTTTCTGCTCCACTTGAAGTTACTGTCTTCTTAAAAGTCTTGTCTCAAACACCTGGAATTAATGAAAAACTTTGGGTCTTTTTACAGTTCATTTCTAGAACCCTCTCACTGGACAATGGCCTCTAGCAATAGCAGTGTATGTGCTTCTCCCATGAATGGAAAAATGGGGAGAAATAGTGTCTTTCTCAGGGGGGAAAGACACTGATATTTCACTGGTATTTTGAATTATTGTGTTCCAGGCAGACTGTGATGTTCAGAAGTAGCTATTTGTAACCCCAGTTCCTGATCTTCAACAGGACCCATGATCAGCTTTAAGCAAGGTGACTGTGACCGCTTGGCAAAGCCAAGGTATAATAATAATAAAGACATCCCATCCTGATTTCTATGTCTGCTCCCTGTTCTGTACCTGTAGGGACAGTGAACAGGACACCGATTCATACAGAAATTCACAGCCTAATTATCAGAGCAGTGACCCTCACACCTGGTTTGTTCAGATAAAGGTACCCTGCAGACACTGACACCCTGTGCAGGAGCTGGGAGCAGCTTTGCACTGGGTCCTGAGCCAGTGCTTGGGTAGGAGGGCACAAGCCTCACTTCCCCTCTCACCTGGAATGAGATGGATATTTGGCAGGTGTGAAAGAGGAAGCTATTGCTGATTTTTGCTGTGCCTTTTGGCACTAGCATTGTACACACCACTCCTTGAGACCTCTATAAATACACACTTGAATTAATTTAATTTATTTCAGTTAACATTTTGTTCTTTCCTTTGAACCATTGATCATCTCAATCCTATGCTTTATGACCATAAACTGGTCTTATTGTCTGAATTTCATAGAGGTGTGTATTTTAGAGGGTGGAAAGCATGCATGTCAGGTATAACAAAATAAATGGTTTTCCTAATCTGCAAATAGTATTCATAAAGTAAATTAAACAAAAAATCTTCCAGAAAAATTTATGAATTTTATATTTTGAATATTACAAACATTTTCAAAGGCTTTGAGGTGAAGTCCCACCTTAAGGTAAGAAAACATTCAAAAGTAAAACTATGAAAAGAACCCTTAAAACCAATATTTTTTTAGCATCAAAGATCACTTTCTATAGTTATTATAGAAATTACATTATAGAAATCATAAATATATAATAGCATATATTATATGCTGGGAGTTTATCATTAGTATATTGTCTCCGGTAGAGTAAAAAAATAATTACAAAAAACTTTAGGAACACTTTGAAATTCAAAATTATGTATGTGATGACTTGCAAAGAAAAAAGTGAAGGCTAGACTTAGGTGACAACTGGCAGATGAAATTTATTTAACCTGTCATTTCAGGTAAAAACTGCATTACTGAATTTTACCGGTATATCTAACAGTAAAAGAATAAGTGAAGACAATGAATAATTTGGAAGTTAGCTGACTAGATGATGCATTGAAATACCTACCTATTTCTGTTGTCAAAAAGTTACTATAAACCTGGTCTTGACACTGCAAATACAAACATAAACATTGTTTTCAGGTATAAGACAACCTCAAAAGATTCTGCAGTCATAAAAGTACAAATTACTGTTATGTATGAAACAGATACTTTGGTAGATAATCTAATCAGGTTAGTTATATTTTGGAATTTGCTTTTTCTATATTTATTTCAAATGGTGTTTTTTTTCCCTAATATTTCTAAAATGATCCTTCCCATTTCAAATATGGATTATATTCAAGAAACCATTGACTTCTTCATTTCCCTTTTACCTAAACCTGCATTCACTTTGATAACGTACTGTCAAAACTCCTCCTATGCAGTGTAGTATGCACTACAACATTTCAGTAAAAAGGCTGTTAGAGACTTGAGGAGAAAAAAACTTTCTGTAATAAAAACACTGCATATTCATCCTGCTCTTTGTAAAAGCAGTTTAAATTCTATCCAAGGCAGAGGTGAAAATTATTTTTCAAACTATGAGATGGTACTTGCAGTATCTTGGTTTCCAGACTACAATTATACTCAGCAATCAGTAGGTGAAATTAATCTTGTTAATATTGTTGTGGTTTCGTGATATAATTACAGTTGAAGCATAGAGGAGTCTTTGTTTTCAGCCCAAGAATTAATTTTACCCTATCCAAATCTTTTTTTGAAATCAAACTATTCATACGGAGCTTTACAAAAAGGTTGAAAACAATAACTAACATATGTGTCTTCCTTTCTAAGAAGAGATTGGATGAATACATCACAATAACAACAGAAAACTTGATTCTAAATGCCTCCTGAAACTGGTTGTAAACACTGCTTTTCAGTGTTTTCCTCCGACTGAAGTAAGAAGGCTGCTTTCTAAAATATTTTCATCAGGTTCCCATGTGATTCCTCTTCACCTCATCCCTACTGCTGCCTGTTTAATACATAAATGAATTTTCAATCAAATCTGAAATCATGTAAATCCAGAAACAGAGAGGATAATCCAAATAGTTCTTCTTCACTTTTATTATTTGTATACCTATAATGTCTTAACAGTATTAGTGTCACTGCCCAATGACTGTACTAACTATGAAGAAAAAAGATAAAGTTATGCCGCATTAATAAAATAAAGAAAAACATTTTTCTGCAATATAACATCCAAGGCAAATATGCCACAAGTCATAAATGTTATTCAACTTTGACATGAAACCAAGAAGTTTATTAATGTATGCTCCTTTATGGAATTTCACTCCTATAAAATGTAGCAATGATTTGCAGTAAAGAAGCAGTGATATGTAATGAAAAGTGCACAGATGATGATTTAAACTCTGCCTGCAACTTCAGCTAGCAGCAAGGAAACACTTTAATGGGATTTTCTATTTCTCTGAGGACAATTTTTTTGTCTCAGTAAAAGATTTCTATTTTCATTTCCATTTCACTCTTAGAGAATATTCTTCTGGAGTATGTTTCCATTATGCTTCCTTCCACAAATTCCCAACATAACAATTTTAACTACCTGCCTTTATGTCAGATATGTGAGGTGCGGTTTCTACACAACAATGTGAGGATGACAGGAAGGGTTTCATGCTCAATTCCAGACAGCAGTGAGACAGACTGTCTAGGATGTGGTGTCAGAAAGAGCGTTCTCTTAGCTCCAAATAAAGTGTTTCATATTGCTGCTTTTCAGTTTTTCAAGTAGTATCAGTCCCAATCTATGTGAAATTAACATTCATGAAGCAGCTTGAAAAGCTGAAAATGTGTCCTGATTCAGACCATGACCTTGGCTTATTTCTAAATTCAGAGTGAGGAATCTTATTAAAATCTGGACCCATGATTGAAAAAAATCTCCTGTATGTTGCAGTTAGCCAAATCTAACAGAGCTTTGGGTATTAAATGTGCAAATAAAAGGGAGAAAAATAAAATTCCATTATCACCAGAACTGTGCAACAGATTCAATCATTTGAGATGCAAATTTCCAACTTCTGTGCTCTGGGAACAACTTGGACTCCATAAGGAATTCCTATCTCGTGTTCTAACAATGTATTTACCAGCTTACAGTTCAATTACAACCATCATCTTGAAAATTGAGTGATCCCTGAAGAAACTTAAAATGATAGATACTGGAGTACATTAGGTCGTAAAGGGACTTGCATGGTCATGGAGATGATTCCCTGGCTAGTGCTAGAGAAGATAACCACATTACATAATCCATTGATCAAGCTGCATTTTGAATGAAGTTACTTTTATGGGGTTTGTTGTTTCCTTTTGCCACTACTCCTGCTGTTGTGAGTCATGCTTCTTCCTTATACCACAAAACCCAAATTGTCCAAAAGGAAATCAGTTGTGTTCTCCTCTTGAAAATTTCAAACAGAGAATATACAACAAGTTATAACTTGTCATGATCTTAATTTCCTTAAGTGTTTTAATTTTTAAAAAATTAAAAATAGAATGAAAAGAAGGGAAATAAAATGAGAAAAAATATTTCTGTTTAATTCTGTTTTCTCTGTGCTTTTGTTATAGTTTTCTAGCACGAATTTCATGTCTGTTTCAGCTCTTTCTCAGAGCTCTTTTTTTACTTATTTCTACTAAGACTGTTTTTTAGAACATTTATCTTTCAGTCATTTACTAATTAGCACTATAAAGTACACTAAAATTGATTAAAATTAAAAATGAAAGATTAAAGTAATATTTTGTGGAGAGCATCAGATTGCATCTGGTCGACCTCATCATATCCAACACAGAAGTGATAACTTCATCCACACTTTAGCCTACTGTGTAAAATTATTGCTAAAACTAGTTAGCTTGTAAGAGTAGGTTAGGTGCTGAAGCTCAGCTTTTCTCTAAGTTTTACTTACATGTCCAGCAGTCACTCCTCTTGTAAGCATATCTTGTGGTCTCTCTTTTCAGGCAGATATTTTCCATGTATAGAAAATTACTATACTACAACATGTTTCAAATGCAGATTTCCATTTTTGGGTGAAATGCTGAGATTTTAAAATGTAATTTTTTCTCACAGTAAGGTACAATGATGAAATCCCCTTCAATTGTATATCACCTATATAGAGATCCCATTTTAAAGATGCATATACATAACTATACATAGTGATATGTATAAACATAACAGATATAACCAATATTTGACATTTTTAGCTTTTATATTTTCTTTTAAATACATCATAATTATAAAATATTAAACCAAACCTCAGGTTTTAAATGTCTGAAATAATAACATAATTTTACTGAAATTCTAATTTTACTGAAATGCAATTTTTCACCAGAAATATTTTACTCAATTTTAAGCTTGAATTGGCAATTCTCAAGTGCCTGGTGGGAGTAAAAATAGTAATTTGTCTACACATACTATGATACTACTGCTGTAGTTGACAGATTCACAAATACTTAAATCTGCGTTATCGAGCATGGATTTAGACCTCAATAGTTACACCTTCAATACACACCAGCATATTATGTGGTGAAAACATTCAAATTTCCTCAAGCAATTCTTGTGAAAAATTTCAAAATACAGGCACAGTTATATTATGTACAAGCTATTTTTTAATTTATCTCAAGAATTTTTATTATGCAGGGCATATTACAATAGATACTTTTTGGTAAGAATTTGAAAGCCAAAGTATTTATATAATCTGATAAATGAACAGTCCATGGGCATTGTTTTTTCAAGAATAGTAAGCTATAAAACCCTAAATAATTTTCATGTCCAGCTGAATTATATGCCTATCTCTGTATGAAATTAAATCTAGCAGAATAATCCACCAAAACTATCAGTGATTTTCATGCATTAATTCAGGTAACTTTAGCAAATTCATTCTGCTGTTTTTTAGAGATGCTTAATTTCAAGTGTTCTTCAAGTTAAATTTTTGTGGCACATATGGAGAATCACTGATTTTATGAACATTTGTTTTGCAAATGCCAAACTCATTATGTTTGCTTTCAAGGTTTTCTTCCTCTGATATTGTCTTCTAAATGTCTAAATATAGTATGTAAAAACAGGCTATATTATACTAGCCTTCTCAAAACTTCTAACTGCAAAAAGAAAACTTTGCTTTACAGAATAACTTATTCTACTTGTAAAACATGTCCTTTTAGTCAGTATCTAGCTTTAGTCCTCATCATTATTTTTATGTACATTTTATAGAATTCTAGCAAAAGAAAAGAAAAGAAAATGGAAGCAATTTTTTATCTATCTCAATGGATGACAAATGGTACATATACATACATACCCAGAAAAATAAGTTATTTTGAATCCTGCTGCACAAACATTTCTGTTGATATTTCATGGATGATCTATTTCTAGACCTAAACACCTTTCCCACTGTTGTGGATATCACCTCCAAAAGAGAAAAAGGCAAATGGGATAATCATGGACCTCAATATCTTCTAATTATGCAAGATCTGTTGTCAGTAATTAGACTTTTTTCAAATACCCCATCAGTACTGTAAAACAAAACTAAAAACATAAGTCTGTTTCAGCCATATGCTTGAGTGTAACAGTGTATGCAACAGTTCAAGAAATGGGGAGATATGGATAAAAAGGTAAATAAAATAATGTTACAAGCTACCACAGAAATAAATTGTCAGAAAAGCAAAAGGATTCTCATTCTTTTGATGTCATAGTCAAGATATGAGGCCAAATGTAGGTTACTGAGCTCAGTACAGAGATTAATTTAATACAACATAGTGATGTAGTCATGCTTGTTCTCAATATTAATGAACCTAATCCACTCAGTTTATTTCCCTACTCAGATAAGAAGGGCATCTGAGTGATTAAGCTGCCTATGTATTGATTTGGTTTTTCCTAGTATAGTAGGATAAAACATAGTAAGATCCTGAGTTATGTGCTACACCTTTTGCTCTGGGGCACCACAGCATGCTGTGAACTTCAAATTAGTGAAGAAAAATTATAAATTAATGGTATTTGAAAGAAGTACCTCAGAGAGACACATTCCTTTTTGTGTGTACTTTAATAAGTCAGCAAAGCAAGTTTTAAATGAATTGGACTGTCATGAGTCAGGCTGAACTCTGAGTGAGACCAAAAAATTACACAGAAGAAAAAATCCACTGCCTTTGCTTGGATGCCGTACAGACAAAAAATGTTAATCATTTGTGGCATTTTTAAGTTTGGTTGAAAAGCTGAACAAAAATAATGAAGAATTTCAGTCTCAATGAAATCAAGTAAGCTGCCTAATAAGAGTGGCACATTAAATTATAGATTCTATAGGTTATTTTGTTTAAACAATCTTTGTTAAATAAAGCCACCTTGTAGTAGTAATGATGTGAAGGATAGATCAAGGGATTTGCTCTTTGATCCCACTGAAGGCTAAGAGTAACTGTGAAACATTCCACTGGTCCCCAGCCCACAGGGTGCACAAAGGCTGATCTCCATGTTGCCCAAGGCTGGATACCACTAGACTGAAAAGGCTATCCCCATATTGTGTATAACTTGGCCAAGATCTCTTCCAAACTCCTTGGGGTGTTCCTCTGAGTTTAAAACCTTCTCTTTATTGTACATATGGTTCCTGTAATGTCATGAGTAATTAATAGAAAGTTGTCACCTGAGGGAATGGAGGGCACAACTGATTTGCAGTAAGTGCAAGACCTCTATGGATGAGCGTGAAGAAATACGGGGAGTTAAATGACCCAGATTGTGGCATATAGGTAAAAACCTTATAAAAGAAAGGCCTTATAAAATCGTGGCTTAGGCCTGTTACTTTGACTAAGTGCAGCTGAATTAACAGCTAGCCTGTTAAGTTCCCATGAGAAAGAATCAGAGGAATGAGAATCAGTTTGCATAACAATTTATTCTGGTAAAGAAAAAGAGGTTGCACCTGCAAAAATGAGAATTCTGTCCTGTGAAGGAAATATGCAAACATATCTAGAAAGAAAAAAGTTTGATGGACATGTACAATAGCCCTTACCAACAAATGAGCTGAGTTTCACTGGATTGCTGACCAATTAGATTCAAACACTGTGATTTCTGATTCCACAGAAATATGAGCTATGTGAATAAATAATTGGCTTTTCTGCATGAAGAAACTGAGTCCCATCTGTTTATATTTTGACACCAGATGTTTGGGATTAATGCATAGAGCCTACAAGAGAGATCCCTGGAGAGAGCATCCACCTGAAGAAACACTTCTTTAAATGGGAGCTAGCTGATTTGCTCTGAGAGGAAGCTTGGAACTAGTGGGATATACTTGTGCAAAGTAGGAGCAGGGAAGGAGCTGGATCAAGTCTGATGGCCGAATTACTTGATGAGGAGGAAATAGCCAGAATCTCCCACTCGGCTGAGAAGTAGTGTTCCATTATTTTAAGATAGGAAGTGAATTATCTTGACATGCAACTCTGTGTGCATCTACACAAGTGGTTTCGTGCTTTGGAATGGCTCTTTTTATCTGTAGATTCACGTTGTACCTGTGTGTGGATTAACTGTTTGCTGTGCACTGTAGAATGTTGCTATGCACTTTTCAAGGTTTTCCTAATGGCTAAGACAAAAGTGATACTGTGCCCTACTACACCATCCAGAAATCACCACTTGCAATGTAGAAAAATTAGCTTCCAACATTTTGCTCTCAACATGTGTGGAGGATTTTAGCACAACAGCAAAATAACCTGGGATAGCTGTACAGAAATCTAATTAGCATTGCCTATTATGTACAACTGCACAACACAGCCCTATAATCACGGAAAGGCAAAACTTCCTACCTCCTTCTTTGTACAGAAATAGTCAGTAGTGTAGGTACACGCTATGCAGGTACAAGGTAAGTTTCAAGAGTGTTTTAGAGGACATCATAGCTTTTAGAATATAGTGAGGAACAATAGAGATATTTCTCTTTCACCCCTAATCTACGCAGGATCTAGGATCTACAATAGCATCATCAAAACTTTCTTCCTTCTAGAAAATGCCTGTATAAAAATATCAAACTGTGCATTATATAACTTGAAATTTCCCCATATTTAAGTAAATTTTTAGCAAAATTTATGTGTTTTGGTGTAATTACTAAGAAGCAAAAGTTTTAGCAAAAGAGAGAACAAAGGTATTCTTCACAGAAAGATAACCATTCATAAATATTTAATAAAACCCATGTTTTCACATCCTGGCCGACAATCTACTGGTTGCTGCTCTAGTTTTCCCTATGCTCTGAATCTGAGGCAGCATTGGGAAGACTAATTCTATCAAGGACTTGGCAAATTTAGTAATCTGGCTTTACAGAATACAGGCTGGACAGCCTCAGTCTAGGGCTGTCAGGGCTTCAAGCCATATTGCCATACTCCTGCCTGACAAATAATCATATCCTTTTTATTCTCTTTTTCTTTCTTTAGCAAACAGATGGTGTTGGTGCCTGACTGTGTCCTAAAATAGTTTTTAACTTTGCAACCAATTGTAGTTTCTTCATACACAAATGCATTTCATCTTAGCCCTTTGCTCTCTATTTCAGCACTTATTCAATATTCACCTGATAGTGAGCTTACAGCTCACTCCTTTATGCATTTCCATTCTTTTTTTTTTTTTTTTTTCCCTGCTTGGGCACATATAGCCTAAAATAATCCTAAATGAGCACAGCCCTACAAATTGAGTGACAAAAAATGTCAGCTAGATATTATATTCCTGTATGCAATAAAAAAGGAATCTTATAATAAACTTGCTACAGCAGCAGAGAGTCTGATCTTCAGTCATGAGCCCCTGCACTGTATTGCCACATATGAAAATGTGAGATAGCAACAAAGGAGAAGCACTTTAGCCATCTTGATATTCAATGAATGTGCTAACTGCTTTTGTGGAATTGCAGTGTTCTTCAATGTGTTACCTTTATCAAACCAAGACCTGCATAAAAATGAAATGTCAGACTCCAATACAGTTCTAGTCAGTCATACAGTTTATCTTCTTGTCCCCTGATAGAGTTCACAGATTTAATAACTGTTCTTTGTCCTTGTCTCAATTCTCTTTCAGCTTTCTATTTGACTTTCCTTCTGTCCTGACTTGCAGGAAATGTTTCATCCTCCTATAGTAATCAAAATAGAAAGAAGAGAAAAGCATACCAATTGCCATTACGAAGTGTATGAGGGGTAATCAAACCACTTTGATGGTCAGTGAAAAACATGTTCATTGCTATTCTACCACATACAGTTTAACCTATTTAGACATGTTGGCTAAAGTAAATAATTAATTTAAACTGAAAAGTTTATCAAGAATCTTAGTCACTGTGCTTCACATTTGGTATGGAAAAAAATATAATTTATCCTTAATCAAAAATAATAAGATTACTTGGAAGAAACTGCTGATAACATTATCAAAATTATTTTCCATCTGATTAGAAAGTGTAATGATGAATTTTTGCTGTTTTGGTTTCTGTGACTGTAATTAAGAATGACTCTTCAGGTCTCCGTGTGGTCTGCAAATGACAACTATACCAGTTTCTACCTCTTCCAGGACATTCACAAATGAGAATAAACTGAACTTTCATTTTCTCTGAATTGAAAGTATTAAAATAAAAATTGCTAAACTGACCTGCTACAACATCAACTATGTGTTTCTGTGGAGACACATGGAACCACTAAAGCCTTGACTCCTTAAAATGCTGAGCAAGGTTCATATGTGAAAGAGCAGCCAGCTCCCTTACAGCAGTGAACTCTCAACTCAATTTTCTTCCTCCTCTCTGGTACAGTGCAGTGCTATGGAATCAGCACGAGAATAATGTTGATAACACAACACACTGATATTTTAGCTGTTGCCAAGTAGTGCTCACCCTGCCAAGGACTTTTCAGGTTCCCATGTTCTGCCAGTGAGTAGGTTCACAAGAAGCTGGAGCAGAGTGTGGCAGGACAACTGACCCAAACTGACCAAAGGGATGTTCCATATCACAGAACATCATATCCAGTAAATCAGCTTGGGGAATTTGGCCAGGAGTCATCAATCACTGTCTGGGAACAACTTGAGGATCAGTCAGGGGGTGGTGAGATATTGTTTTATGTATCACTGGTTTTTCACCCTTAAATTTTATTTCTCTCCCTCTTTTTGTTATCTCCCTTTTCATTACTATTATCATTATTATTTATAATTATCAATTATTATAATAGTGTTTTCATTCATTTCAATTATTAAATTGTTCTTATCTAAATCCATGGATTTTTCCAATTCTCCTCTCGGTCCCAGCTGGGTGAAGTGGGGAATGAGAAAGTGTCTGGATGGGGTTAAATCACTGCACTACTCATTTTCATAGATCTTGAAAATAGAGAAATCTTGTATCTCCATACATTTAGGAAGAAGAGCACTTGATAAAATAACAGAAGCATAGGAGATGCTGGACTACTATCTGGCTAAATAAAAACCCCACAATGTAAAGAAAAAGAAAACAAGTAGATGTGGGCAGGTTGAGCTCTGAGGAGATCAGTGAAATTAATCAATGGACACAATACTGTCTTAAACTCAATGAAAACCGTTGAATATTGAACTACCAGCTAGTGTGGGGTAGGGGATGCTGAGGCTGTTGGAAAAGGTTACCATCTTTTTGTAGTTGAAGTGGAAAGCAACATCTGATCATTTAAATAACAGCTCCCCTTTCTGTCAAGTTAGACATTGTTTTAAATTTCTGGTCCAGAAAATGTTGCTATAGAGATTTGTCAGCTGTTGCTAAGTTTTGAAATTCTGGGATTAAATTTTTTTGAGAGACACTTTTTATTTATTTTCAACTTTTAATAAATTTGATTGCTGTAACAATATAATTAAATCAATCTTTGAGAAAATTATTTGTGTTGTGGAACAGTCTGCTCAATATAGTACATTTTGTATATAAAAATTGACTAGAATTTCATAAGAATTTTTTTCCCAAAATCCAACAGACTTTTCGTTATTTCTGAAGTTTATTTCCATCCAAGTAAACATCAATTCATAAGAGGCTAACTGTCATTAAGAATACTTTTGTAATATTTCCTGTTCCTAGCATGAGTTCAGAGAAAGCAGGTTTATGCCATTATTCTAGGCAGCTATTGAAATACAAAGACGGGATACATTTATTGCAACATCACTGCTTAAACAAATTAGATTTTATGTTTATTTTTGCTGTCATTAGAGAGCTCACATAAAAAGAGGGACATCACATTATTCTAAAATTAGTCATAATTAAACAATTTCCTTTGCAGATGCCACAAATTATATGGAACAATTATTTTGAGGAAAGAAAAAGCCTGCTGCAGGAAAAAGGTAGATTTCTAGTTAAGGTGTTCCATATAATTTTCAGAAGACTTGTCTTTGAATCATACCTCTCCTAGAAGCTTCATGTGCGATCTTAGGCAAGTTGTTTAATTTCTCTGTGCTTCTTTTCTCATGTAAAATGTTTTGTTTCTCACAGCATCCTTTTTCATCACCATGGAAGTGATGGAAATCATCCTAACTGTGCGAACTTACAACAACGTGCCAATATGTCTGGCAAAAATAATAGTATTTAACTAAGGGGGGGAAGCAGAAGACACAGTACTTCTGGCATTTCCACTGCTAATAAATATGCTATCACTTTCCCTAATAAGTACTTCAGGTTGCACATTGTTGACATTTACAACAAGAAACAAAACAGCAATCAAAAGCAAATACCATGAAAGGTACAAACCTAAAATAACAGGATAACTTGGATCACAGTATTTACCGAAAATATTGATTCATTTCTTGGAATATTCTTTGTGAAAATGTTATATTTAATTATTTCATTGGTGTAGCAATCTACTTTTCTTATTGATAAAGGAAAAGTAACTTATGAAAATTGTAATAAACAAGGGCAGGAGACCAAGTTTACTCCTTTTAATGCCTTTATTATCCAGCTCTGGAGGGGTGGCTCAAAGGGGTGCCCTACACCGCTGGTGGTGTCTGCTTCCACCGCTGAGGAGGTGGTGCTGGGTCGGAGCTGCAAAATGCCGCTGCAGAGCCGGGAGTTCGCCCACGCGGGAGTCCTCAGGAACTCAAAACTGGCTCGTGGCGTCCAGGGGTGTTTTGTTCTTCTAGTACTTTTTGAAGTCATGGCGAGATACCGGAGATTGTTCATAAATCCTTTTGGGTATTCTCAGTTGGATGTTGTCCTCTGCGGGTTAGAATCTTGAGTGGGCTCGTTTTGATTCGGGGCTTTTAGTGTCAATTTGGTCCCACTTTGCAGCTGGGCCCTGCGATTTGCATAAGGGTGGTAGCAGCTGCTTGATTGGCAGGCCGGTTGTTGGCAGGAAGTAGGAAGAGGATCCGGCCGGAAGTAGGAAGTGGAGCAGGCAGGGAGCAATCCAGTGGGACAGACCAGGAACAGGCAGGTGAAACAGCAACAGGAGTGAAAAGCGGAGATGCCAGGGAGCAGCAGCAGCTTAACTTAATGAAGTGCGACGAAGGAGGGAAGGTAAGGGGGTTTTTGGGGGAAGGGGTACAGAACGATGTGAACAACTTAACAATTTAACAACATAACCTTATAACAAGTAGCTCTATAACATTGTAACTTTCACAACTTGGAGCTGATTTATCTTCATTTATCACAAAAATTACTAGATCAATTTATTTTCTTCTAGCTTTTAATTTGCTGTAAAATATCAATGAAGCTTTTCTTTGGTAGATCCTAATGCCATCTCAGTTGGGACTGTATGGCACAATAGTGAAAAGATAAGTGTCCCTACAATGAACATAGGTAAGGTAGCTGTAGTCAAAGTCATAAATATGTTTTCCTACATGAGTAGAAGTTTAAGTTAGAAAAACATTTACATCATAAAAGTTTGTCGCTGGGTTTGTACATATATTTGGGTTTTGCATATGTTACATCTTCTTTCGCCACTGTCAGTGAGAAAGAGCAAGTACATTGTTACATGCTCAGGAGGGAGCCTCTGTGCTTGTGGTTTGTGTGCCCATAACCTCAGTGGACCCTGGAATCCACAAAGATCCTCCTTGTGCTGCCACATGCTCCATGCAGATGGCATCTTCCAAGAGTGTGTTGGCAGACACACACAAACCCATATTTACCATGTGCAAACAATGTTTTTTAGGAATTTGTAAGTCAGCCAAAGGCAGGTGTCTTTCACACAGATAAAAAAACAGTTCTCTGACCTCATGTTGATACTCTCCATTTTTCCAGCTCCCCAGCTGAAAGTCCTTGATTAAAGTATGAAAAGGTTTCTTCTCTCAAATGATATTGTTTCATAAAGATGATTCTTTTTTCTATTTCCAAAGAATAGCTGGTCTGTTTTAGCTGAAATTTAAGTTATGTTCAATACTCAGCCAAAAAAATCACTTTCAATTCAACAAACACCATAGGGAGAGCAACCACACTGTAAATTTAACTTGCAAATGTAAATTCAAATGTAAATTTTTAAGAACTTGCAAACAACTTTAGTAGGGTTTGTCCCTAATACATTCCAGTTCTTCAAAATAACTTTTCAAAAGCTTCAAAAGTGTCAAGTGAATGTTGTCCACAGTTTATGCAGATTGAGGATCTGGCTCAACGCACTTTATAGTGATGCATGATAAAATTTCAAAGCAATATGTAATGCTTTAATAAAATAAATACCCGAAGTAACCTATTGATCCTATTTTGTTTTGTGATCCCTCTTTTCAAAACCAATTTATCTATATGTTGTTTATAAAGTATATTGAATATATATTTTATTCAAACCAACATTTCACATGTAAGGAATAAACTTACACTCATACATTTCCGTTATACCTGTGCCAGTAACTGTTTCTAGCAAACATCTTCATGAAGGCTTCTTATTTAGATAAGTCACCAGTGAAGAGTAAACAAACATTCTAACAAACATTAAAAAGCATCAAAACTCCAGATTGATTTTTCTGTTACTCAGCTGTTGCATCCATGGATTTTGATTATCTCAGTTTAGAAATATTTAATCTATAGTGAATATTTTTTCTTCTGAGAAAAAAAAAGTTCAGTATGTTCTTCAGTCCTTACTAAAACTGGGAAAACATTGTCTAAGACAGGACTCATATATAATATTGTGATGAAATGCACTTTTCTTCCCTTATTCTCTACTTCTCAAAATGTTGCAATATTTGCTTGAGAAAAAAGATGTATTTTTATTATGTTGTAGCACATAGATCTACATGTTGAAAATTTGAGAGTTTAATATTGTTGGTTCAACATATGAATTTCTACCTTACTTTGAGGTAGACTTTGAGTCTACCTGATTTTGAGTCTTTGAGTAAGACTACTTCTTACTTACTTTCTTACTTACTTTGAGCATAGGATATATGCTCTATATCCTATTCACATCTTGTGATCACAGATTCTCATAATTTTTATGTCAAGCACACAGGAATATTATTTTCATGCATGAAAGTAAAAAGCTAAATGCATATATTTTTAATCAGATAAAGTTAATCATATTTATATACATATTTCCTTGAAAACATGGGCCCAGCAATGTCAAATTGTAAAATTTCTACCAACATGGTCAGTGATTTCAAGTTTTCAGACAATAGTTATTAGAAAAAATAATCAATTGGAAGAAATAATGACAAAATAAATATGCCATCTCTCATCTACAGTAGAGATAAAGAAATCTATTTTCAAACATTTTCATTGATTTTCTAGGTCAGCTTGCCCAAGTTAGCTAATGGGATGTTTCTTTTCAGAGAGATCAAAATGGAAAGTTGAAATGGAAAGCAAAATGTCTTTTCACTGGAAATAAACTGAAAATAACCCTTATTTGGTAAACTTGAGTTTGAGTAAGTAACATTTATCAGTGGAATGATATTCAATCCCAACAACCCAAAAAACGTATTACAGTTTCAGTTAGGTTTCAAACATATATACTCCAAGCTATTTATCTATGCCATTATATATAGCTTACTGCTCTCAAGGTATGTACACTGCAGAACTATACAGAGATTCCATCCTAAAATCAACAATGGAATAAACATTGGCATGGCTGTCCTACAGGATGAGACACGTGATACCATGTAGCCTTGCAGCCTCCTCTGCCGGGCAGAGACATCAATCGGACCAGAGGCAGCCTCCAACAATCCAGGACCCCTTCCTGTCTTCCCTGTCTTCTTTTATGATCCAAGACATGTCCTGGGGCCCAAACCTAATAGCTAGATTTCTGGTTTCTCTGTCTTCACTTCCTGGATGAGTACAACACCCAAATAACTTATTTTTTCATCTGAACTGAAGAACATGTCTGAACATATTAATATTTTTACAGAGCTGAGAGAATTGGATGGTACAGCTGAAATAGTCATTACTGTATCTTCAGAGTGGTCACAGTAACTAAAGGTGGAAAACACTTATCACATCAGCTGTTTCACTTTCCTGCATTATAGTAACTTCTTAAAGGAAATATGCCAGTCCCTACTCAAGTGCAGATACTTTCCATTTCCTAGGTGTTATCTGAAGACCTGAAAGAAATAAAGTGAAAAAAACCTACTGAAAGGGAAGCTTTTTAGTTCATGGTTCTGAGAGCAGTGAATGGGCAGTCTTGCTGCGGGTTAAAACCTGCAAAACTTTCTCCTTAGTTGAAAGGAGAGATCACTCTCTTTCAATGTAGTCAGCCTAACTGTAACATCTCCCCATAAATACATAATAAATTTCTCTCAGCTGTGCAAATCTTTTAGAAAAGTACATGATGGTATCCAGTCGCAAATTACTGAACAGTCTTTTTTAAATAATTACATTCCTGCAGGATAAAAGAAGCTTCACAATACAGGTCAAGCTAGATGATATTAAGTTCCCCTGCAGATGCCATTGAAGAAGAGCAGACTTAAATAGAATAATATTCAGAGAGAAGAAATGAAATATAAGCCCATTTCATAAACATTACATTAAAATGAACCAGATTGTATGGAGGAAGCTGCAGAGATGCTGATATAGCCCATCATCATCAGTGTAAAACAACTAGCTAATACCATAAAACTGAAAGAATAATGTTTCATTTAAAATGCTCTGAAAGAAATTTTTCAATGTGGCAGTTATGATGGCACATATTCAAATACACAGCAGATTTTTTTGACATGTGCAAAGCCTGAGAGCCTGGCTTTATGTGGTAACGACTGCATACATATTTGATAGGATAAAAAAACAATCAATTTGCTTCAAATATATTGATTCCAGGTAATTAACTACATCCAATAATTCATTGACAGAGGCAGATGTTGATGAATATGCTTTAATGTCAACTTTTTTGCTGCTATGACCCAAGAGAAAAAGATTGTGAACAGCTGAGTTGAAATGTCCACGCTCCTTTCAAATAAATAAATAAACACAAGTTTTAAGTGTATTTCCTGTGTATTGCATGGGAAAAAAAGAGCATCTTTAGTAGCTTTGCACCCTGTAGAGTAGAGGATGCCAGTGACAGTTCTTTGATGGAGGTTTAAGTTTTACTCTTAGAAACTATCAAATGTAGAAAGTAAGACAAAGCTGACAAGAATCAAAAATTAAGCAATAAATGTTGTGGGTTTATTTCCTGCAATATTTCATTTAATTTTATTTCTAGGGCTTTGCTTTAAAGCTCTGCACATCTCTCTTATTGTAAGATAAGGAAAGAAATAACAACAGTAAATGAATAGACTGAAATTAACACACAGTGTTATGAATGTTTACACAAAGGTTACCCTGGTAACCTGTTGACAGATTGCTGGCTGTCATGGAAGTTTCCTCCCCGTAAGTCATTCCAGAGCTCTGCATGCTAGGCCAAAGAATATTGACTGATTATTCAAAATCTGGCATTTCTGTGCAAGAAAACTGACATTCTCAGTATATATAATGTGGCCTTAATATCTGGTTTAGATAAACAAGTTTTTCTCATCATCAAAATCCCCAAATATACAACTTTGAAGTACCTCATCAAAGGATGCTTTTCTTCAACTTAGTGATGATATCTACAACTTAAAATAACCTTTTTCTTCTCAATAGCATATTTACTTGAAAGCTGTCTGACAGTCCTCACTGAGAAGTGAATATGAATATCTAATGAAACTTACAAGGCGGTTAAAATAAAACGTACAAATTATACCATATATTCCAAAATAAGTCTAGCTATTCCATTTAATAGACTTTAAATGTAGAAAATACCATTAAATCTGTCCCACTACATTGCATTTTATCCAATTATGTCTATATTGAACTCAATGACAAAAGTTTGACTAAATCATCATCACTTTTTGAATAAACTACACTTGCCAGAAACGCAACCAGGTTTAATCAGGAATTTAGCAAAAGCAGAAGCTTACAATTTTCTTGGCAGCTTGCTCCAGTGGTTTTTCATTCTCCCTTTTTAAAAAATCATATAGGTCTGCCTAATATGCTTTTAACTTCTATGGTTTCAACTTTCAGTAACTGGTACTTAGTCTGCATTTCTGTCCAAGGTTTAATAGCTGTTTACAATGAAGTCGCTCATATGACTGCTTGTACTGCAATTGACTGCTTATTGCAATTAAGCCACTTTGCAGTCTTCTTTTTGTTTGAGAAGCAGTTGCATTCATTTCCTCACTTTTGGGTTTGTTTTTTTTTTTTTATGTCCTTCAAGGACCATGTGCTTCAAAACTTTTTGAACTATTCCAGTGTGTCATATTTTTTCAATTTCCTTGGCTTATCGAAATTCATTCAGGACAGCTTTGAAATTTAGTCTTCTTGAAAAAAAGTATAGTGTCAAGTATTGTTGAAACTCTGATTCAAAAAAAAAAAAATGAAGGTTAGAGGTTATAATAGAAATTTTAAAATGCATGTTGCATAATATGTTGACAGGACTATGTATTATATCAGCAAAATTGTCCTTAACCAATCTGGAAAATTTTTTGCTAGTAACTACAAGAAAGAGCTAGCCATACAAAACATGTACTGTATCAGCTGTAGCAAAATGGTCCTTAACCAATGTGGAAATTTTTTTGCTAGTAACCACAAGAAAAGTATTATTAGCTATGCAGAGCACTCCGCAGTTATACACAAAGAAAACTTGTGACTGAGAAGATGGCAATAAACCTCAGCTTTTAAGACAAGGGCCATAGAATACATAGTAGGAAAGGCTTCCATGGTTCCCTGGGCTTTTGATCAGGCCTTTATACATATACAGAACAAAGGCAACCTCTGTTTTGAGGATATTCAATAAAATTCTAAAACTCTTCAGTAGCTGGGTGGAACTCATTTGTCTCTCTCAGTGGGATAAATGAACACTGCTATTAAAAAAGAAAAAGATCACTTGTGGCTGTTCCTAACATCACAAGGAAACATTGACCTCACATAGTCATTCTTCTGATGTAAGCTTTTTAATTAAAAGATGCTTTTTTTTAACAGCATTGTCTTGCTTGAAAAGTTAGTATTTTCCTCTCAGAGTTAATTCTATTAAAACAGCAGAATCCTTGGAGGTTAAATGTGATACATACATAGAAAACAGCTACACTTGCTAATCAATACAATGTATATGGGTAACGAGATTCTACTCTACAAGAAAAAATATTATGAGAAAATTGCTTTTTGGAATTATCTGTATGTAGAGCAGCAAAGCAGTGCAGCAGTTTTACTAATGTCAGCACGTATACTTGCTCAGCTTATTAGAGACTGTGCCATTTTTCACAAGCCATTATCAAAGGTGCACTTTAATGCATGATGAATGATGAGCACTCATACAGCAATATGTTCTCTTGTATGTTGTCACCCATATTTGGTTATGTTTAGACTTCTCTGTAAATGATTCACCTACAATGACATCAAAATGATATTTCACTTCTACTCATAAATTTCATCAATAGCCGATGGAACACCAGTGGACTCTGTTGAATGGACCATGCCAGTTTCTTTGCTTTCAATATGAAAAAGACCATGCATAAAAAAGCTGAAACTATAATCAAAATGTTTGTTTTATTGCTCTCATTCTGCTTATGGCCTGGTGAAATGACAAACCCAATCCTTAAAAAACCAGTTTGGTTACCATTCCAGGTCCTCATAAGCTTGCAAAAGGGACAGGACCTACTGTCTATTCACATTGTGGTCAACTGTGACCACAACTGTGGTTAGCTTTTCAACATTAAAAAAAGAAAATTAAGTTTAAATGAACTCATTCGCACAAGAACTAATTTTACTTGATATTATTCTCTCACAGTCAATAAATCCCTATTATGAAGAGCAGAAAAGCAAGGAAGATGAGAAGGATAAGGAGTAGGAAAAAGAAGTATTCTTATTGGGTTTGATATTGCAACTCTATTTTTGCTTCTTTTCTGTATGTTCACATCATTCAGTAGTGATTTTTTGTTTGACTCGTAGATCAATGTCATAGCTCATGTATAAATTATGCATAGCCATCCCTTGAATGTTGCATCCACTGGAGAGGACAGCTGACAGATATTGAGGCTATAATGATCTCCTTTGTGTCTGAATCAATTTTACATAGTCAGAAAAGTTGGAGGGGGGGAATTCGTTTCATGTTTGTTGGATTTTTGGGGTTTTCTGCTGTTGAAATAGTGTTATAGCCTTCATCCTTCATTGCAGATACATTTACTCTGCCTTCTAAAGATACAAACCTTGGCACAGTAGTAAACTAAACAATACATTCCTACTTTATCTATTTTCTTTCACAACTTTTCTGGTATATACAATTACTCTTATTATATATGTTGTTTTGAATGTCCTCTTTCACCAAGTAAATACTCATCTTTCCATTTAGATGTGTTTCTAAACATAATCATGTTAAAATATATAGTTAATATATTTTAAGAAGATATTTCAATTTGCAAGTTGACTTTTTTATCTCCAGATGTTTGCAGTTGCACTGAATGCAGTAATTTCAGCTAAATTTCACTGAGTTAAAATAATTAATACATTTATATATATTAATTGCACTATGTGCAGAAAATATAAAAAATTTTTTATTTGGCCATCAGCCCAGCTATGAGGTCAGCACTGATGTCTTTGCCTCCTTAAAAGCATCATGATTGCAGTAACTAGGGTCACTTGCTAGAGAGTTAGGTGACATATTATATTTGGACATCATCTAAAGCATTATTTGCATGGCTAGTTAGTTATTTTCTCGTCTTGGCTTCAGTTTTTCAAACTGAGAAGGATTAAGAAGACTATTATAGGTGCTTGTAAACTCAGATTTGTGTTGCTGTAAAAGATGTGCCAGTGGATGGCAGACAGCCAGGCAACAACGTGAAAGTGGATGTGTCAGATGTGATGCACAGCAGTACTTGAAAAAACACAGAGCTGTAGTTGTATTCCCTACTGCTGCTCCTGAGAGCCGCTCTTCTGTGACTTACAACATTTCCACCATTTGGGAAAACAGAAGTTGTTTCAATGCTATTATGAAGTAGAAATAAAAAGACTAACCGCAAGCTTGTTCAGCTTTGAAGCCCTCCTCATGTGCAGGTACTAGCACATGTTTACATATATAGGTACTGTTTACATGTATAGGCAACACAATTCAAAACATAACTCCCAAATTTTCACCACCATATTAAAAGAAAAAGAAACACTAATGAAAAATAAAAGAAAACAAAAAGCAAACTAAGATCTCAGATGGTCAGAGTGATTAGGGGGTCAAAACTTTCAAAGCAGGTGATTTTTCTTATGATCTGTTCTTCATGGCATTTTCACTGCCTATCTGCTGCCACAGCAACAATTTTTCATGTTGGTGTTGCATAAAAATGGAATTGGCATTCATATATGAGTCATTTTTTAGTCTTTAGGTGACGTTCATCTTCAATTTATTTGCTTCTGATCACACTGAGATACACTCTTTCCTCTTTTTGAATACTAAGTAGAAAATCACAAGTTGTTTTGTATTTACATAAGTATTGATACAACTGTAGCTCCAGAAGTCTCTGATCAGTTTGAGTAACATAACTGACATGGGTGTACCTTCATGAAATTTTAGTCATAGTGATGCCTTGGAAGGCTGACCTGAAGCAGAGACTGGACAGAGCTAGAGAATAAAGTATTTATTGAAAGGCCTCTAGGATCCACCCTGGGCAGGACAGGAGCCCGACCAAGGCTGCGCCCCGGCTGGACCAAGAATAGTCACAAAAATGGCATCCCAGTCATGAGGTCTCACACTTTTATAAGTTTTGGTCCATTTGCATATTGGGGTTTAATTGTCCATTTACAGCTTCAGATTGTGAGGTCTCATCCTTCTTGTTCTTCCCTTCAGTTCAATGCTGTTTATGCTTTTAGGCCTGAAAGGTGCCCTTAGTTTCCCACAGAAAAAGGATTTGTTTTGTCTACCTACTCTGTGAAGAGACCTTACTGCCACTTAATATGAGGCTCAGAACTACATCCCTAGGCAGCACAGAATCTGCAAACATGAAAACTAAAACTTAAGGCATAATTTGAATATAATCATACAAGACTTAAAACATCAAAACAAACAGAACTAGTGATTAAAAAGATAACATATTAGTTTGTAAGGAAGAAATTAAAAGGGAAAAATCTAAATACAGGCAGTGCTACTTTCTCTACTGTATTTCCATTCAAATCCTAACTGAGCTCTACCTTCTCTCAAAAACTGATAAAAACAATTTTATCCAAGAGTTACATAAGAAAGGAGTTCAGGTATCAATTTCAAAAACACATTTTACATAAAATGAACTCTGGTAGTTTTTTCCCATTCACTTCCTACTTAGTCCAATTATTGATGATGATTCCAATTAACTTCAGAATTACTTTAACTGCAAAGATATGAAACCTGAAGACCGAAGTAAATATTTAGAAAATAGAAGATATCTGTGCTTCTAGGATCACAAGAAAATTTTATATGACATTCCTATACACTGAACCATTTTTGCATCATATTTCTACTTGTTTCATATGAAAAGTCTGGAATTGGTAAGTTTTCTACACAGAAAAAAATTAAGATCCTGGACTTTGTTGGCAGCAAGACAAATGCTTTTCCTAGATGACCTCAAATGTCTGGTGATTCAGCGCCTGTTTTTCAATCTCGGCTAGCCTCAGCACCGATATCAATACAGGTGGGTCCTTGTTGGTCAGCAATGTCAGCGTGGTGAAGGCAGAAGGATGAAAGGAGGGACGCTAGAGAGGTTGGGTCACAACGAGTTTATTGGAACTCCAGCGTGGAGCCCTCACCTCGGGACATCTGCCTCTCCAGAGACAATGATGAGCCCCGGGGGGGACCTTTTAAAGAGGGGTGTAACACCCGGGGGGGTTCAACCAAGAACCAATAAGGCATAACGGGGAGGTGGCTCATATCATAACAAACATATAAAATAACCATACAATGAACAGTAGGAGGTGACAGTCAGGATTCTGTGCAATGACTCAATACCTCTCCTAGAACCTTCCAGAAGCAGCGAGAGACACCCAAAGTGATGGACAGGAAGAGGAGTTTACTTGCCAGGTGATGGGCAGATAACTGTCTCTGGAGGGGAAAACTTAGGGAGAACCCAGAACCAATCATAAAGCTGTCACTGGGGAGAAGACAGGGAAAAACCAAAAGGAAGTAACAGAAGGGGTACATAGAACAAACCATTTTATAAAAGAACAGTAATTTATGAATTAAAATTAAAATTAAAAAAATGCACTCCCACAGTCTGGCTTACCAGCAGACTGCTCAGCCTGTTTGTATCTGAGAATAGAGGTTAGTTGCTTTTGCTTGACCCTAATTAGCAGAAGATTTTGTTCCTTGAGTGGCACTACAGTTTGCGCTAATACTGAATATGACAGTGGTTACCTCTTCAGTGCATGAGTCTTTTTGTTGTTCTAACAATAAGTGTCTCAATAAGCTCTAAATGTGAAATCAGTGCCAAAAGAATTTCATTTTGGCATACAGATGAAAATATTACTTAGGAATTACTGTCAATAATAATTAATGTAAGAATATTAAGTACGAGGCAAATGTCTAAAGTCATTGGAGTGCTATATCTAAAGGCATTGGAGTGCAAAGCTTGGGGCTTTTTATCTAAACACTTTTGGCAATATTTTGAAAAAAAAGTATATAAATAGATTGAAAAAAATGTGTTTTGAATATATGTGTGCTAAAATATGTGACCACTTAAAAAAATTCCATTCTTAATCCTTGATTTCTGTATCTTTTGCTTTTTATCTAAAGCTAATGTTCTTTGCTAGAGAGAATACTATGTGAATCCTCTAACATAGCAAAGACTTGTGCCATGACATTTCTAGCTTTGTCCTTCCTTTAATTATGTTTCATGTTGACCCTCTTGTATGGAGCCAGTACCTGAAAGCACAGCTTTGATAGCAGTGTTTACATGAATGTTTGATAAGCATCTGCCAGCCCTTAGCACTCTACAAGACTGTGTAACACAAAAGACAGCCAGGAAACCTTGGAGCTTTTGCCACCTGAAAGCATAATCTGTGTGTTTTCTGAATTTCAAATGAGGATAGAAATTGTTCTTTTGTAACTCAGAATGTAATTTGCGTAGTATTTATTAGGAGGATATATTAATCAGAAAAGACTGCTGGTACTTTTCATTAAATGAAGCTTTGAGGAACAAGGTCAAGATGTCTTTTAATATGTACTTATCTTATTAAATTGTCTTTGATCCCTCTGAATTAAAAAAGGAAACATAAAATTGTATAGTTGACTACATCAAGATGAGTAGTGAGCAATTAATTGCAAACATTTAGAATTTTTTTAAATTCATTTTTTCAATTAATTTTTTTCACTTCAACTCAAACATTTTGATTTGTTTTCTGCAGAATTTTCAAGAATCATGGAATAGTTTGGTTGGAAGAAGTAAAACCTGGTTTTTCCTTGGATTAAACAGAGCAGATAAAGTAATTTCTGGTTAACAAGAAGGAATACTTCTCCCAGATCTATCAGTAACCTGTTGTGCGACCTTGAATTAGATGTGTGTATTTTTACAGTCTTTTACTCAAGTTGTTTATATCAAAACCATTTAAATATAATTTAATTTTGAATCCAGAAGGTATGCAACCATATCATTTTTTCAAGGACGTGTGAAATGTAATGGAACATAATATGCACTGCTGTTCACAAACCACTCTATAAGTGTGGATTCTAATTTGCAAATGACATGTAACCATCCAGCAGATGAAGGTCATATCTTTTCATTATGAAGTATACCATTTATGTAGATGTGCAGGCCTTAGGAAAGTACTTAACAATGGTCAAAAACAGACCAAATCACTACAAAAATAATTACTCTGATTTAGATCTACAAAGGCAAAATAAACAAGTGCTCAGGTGTTAAACTGCCCAAGGCAACAGATTTCTTATTTGGTGATGCTGGAATCTGGGACTAGTTTTGCAATGCCTTTAACAGCCCAAACAACCAATATCTCAAGTGTGTAAGTCATTTGTATAGTAGCTGTCATTCTTCCTCACTTATCATAGGTGAACCTCTGATCCAGTGTCATCAAGGAATAACAAGTCCAATTTTCCAAGGTCTTTATTGCAGCTCTTCATTCTGCGCTGGCCTTTTCTTTTCTCCACTTGATTTCTTGAGCCAATGCTGCATTCCCTTTGCTTTTCAGTTTATCCTGTTTCTTTTAGATGTTTGAATCGCCGTAAATTCATAGAATGGTTTCAGTTAGAAGGAATCTTAAAGATCACCTAGTTCCAACCTCTCTGCCATGGGCAGGGATATCTTTCATTAGACCAGGTTGCCCAGAGCCCCATTCAACCTGGCCTTGAATATTTCCAGGCATGGGGCATGCACAGCTTCTCTGGGTAACTTGTTCCAGTGCCTCACCACCCTCATAGTAAAGAATTTCTTCCCAATATATTATATAAATATAGCCACTTTCAGTTTAAAGCTGCTATTCCCTGTCCTGTTGCTACAGGTCCTTGTAAAAAATCCCTCACCAGCTCTCTTGTAGACACCTTTAGTCACTGAAAGGCTGTGATAATGTCCCTTTCAAGCCTTTTCTTCTCCAGGCTGAACAACCACAAATTTCTGTCTGGTCTTCAGAGAACAGCAGTTCCAGCCCTCAGATCACCTTTGTGGCCCTCATCTGGAGTCACTCCAACATGACCCCATCAAGGCCAGAGTACTCTAGGGTGGGGTCCTGTGAAAGCAGAGTGCGAGAGTCACCTCTCTTGACCTGCTGGCCACAGGGATTTTGGTGTAGCCCAAGATACAATTGGCATCTGGGCTGCCAGTGCACATGGCTGAGACATGCCAAGGTACTCATCCAACAACAACCCTAGTCCTTGCTGCAAGTCTTCTCTCAATCCATTCTCCACCCAGCCTGTATTTGTGCTTGGGTTTGCCCCAACCCATGTGGAGGTGCTTGCCAAGGTCCTTGCTGTTCATGAGGTTCAAACAGATCCTGTCAAGTCTCTCAAGGTCCCTCCAGATGGCATCCCTTCCCTCTGGTTTGTTGACTTCACCATACACTTGGTATCACTGGCAAACTTGCTGAGGGTGCATTTGATCCCATTGTCCATTTTGCCAATAGTGAAGCTCTGGTCCCTGTACCAGCATTCCTGGAGGAACACCAATCATCACTGGTCTCCACTCAGATACCAAGCAGCATCTCTTGAGTGAAACCATCCAGCCAATTACATGTTCACTTGGTGGTCTATGTCTCTCCAATTTAGAGGCAAAATTGCTATGTGAGACAGTGTCAAGTGAAGACTGAGTATTCATGAGGAATAAGAGATCTTTCTTGTCTTGGTATCGGGCACATTGTCAGCTCTTGGCAAATACATAATACCTACATTTTGAGCAAATTGTTAAAATGCCTTTATTTATTGGCAGTGTTTAAAAATAGGAAGGAAAGGAGTTGACAAAGTAGACAAATTTTAGTACTAAAACTGGTATACATCATTTATTTAGCCCTATGCTCTTAATACATGTGTTTAAATCAACTTGCAGCTGTTCCTTGTTTATTCTGTGGGAAAACTGGAAATGGAGTCTTTTGAGATCATGCACATAAAGAATAATTTATTTGCTGATTTATCCTTCATACAGCTATTCTAAAAAATAGGCATCATGAACTCAGTATAATCAATGGTGTAATTCCATTTAGTCCATCTTTGCAAACAGAAAACACAGTAGTTTCATGGTTTGGAATCATGCTGAGGAAGACTTAGCACATTTAGGCACATTGAAGAAATCTGAATCATTTCACATAGTTTGATTGAACATTCAGACCATACTGCTAGAGAAAATGAGATTCCGTTTAAATTACATTAAGATTACTTTGTGCCATGAGACGTTCTTCTGTGCTTGTGGGCAATTCATGCTCGCATCTCTCAGTTTTCAAGGACTAATTCAGAAGGAAAGGTCAGATTTTTTGACTTCTACTTCCATTTTTCAGGATGTAACATTGACTCTGACTTTATTTGAACTTTGTTTACTGCAAATAGAATTCCTTAGTGTTGCCAAGTATTAAGACAAGTGGTGTGAGACAGCACCTTCTTTTCCCCACATACAAGGGAAGGGAAGGTCAGCTGAGATTCATAAAAGCCAGCAAAGGAGATGGAAGAGACCTTTCTTAGCATGAAACGGAAAGCAAATCAGTGTTTTCAGGAACACACATATCTAATTCCAGACTGCAAGAATGTTCCTTGAAGTTCTAGTAGTTGCACACTACACCTGTTTATAATTCCTACCTCCTTAAGAAATGAAAGACTGCAGCAGTTTGTATGCGTTATCGAATAAATTTCAGGGGGTTTTTACATCTTTTCTTATTAAATAAGAACAAAATAAATCAGCAGCTTCACCAAACATCAGTTTGTTTATTCATATCATCCCATCTCTGTGTGCTGTATGCAACATTATCATAAGCATGCAAAAATGGATGGAAATCCACCTGTGTAATTAAAGAAGAGACTTCTGAAATACAAAAAGTAGAGAGAATGAAAAAGGAACATAATATTAAGAAAAATTTGGAAATTCCACTCAGTTTTTGGGGTGTGACTGATTAGCCTGCCTCGTAAGCAGTCCCGTAGTGTTCCCACTTTTAAGCCAATTGGCATTTTCTTTCAGACCAGGGATTTGTATGTCCAATTCTCAATTACATAGGCAGATATAAGGAGTAACTCTGCTGTCTTCAAAGGACTTATTCTATTTGCACCAGTATAACTGAGATTAAAATATGCCCCTTAGAATTCTATTTTAAAAGGTTGAAAGGTTATGATGATTTTTATATACTGTGTGAATCAATCCCACAGAAAACATGCTTAAAAGACAGGATTTGTTCCTTATAATATTAGAAACAGTTCTTTGTTGTCTTTAAAACCTATTTAAAGTTGATCACAGGTTTTTGAATTGGCACATGTGCTTGTCAAAATATGCTGCTCTAAAATTAATTTTCTTTGAGGAATGTTTCCCTGAATATTGCAATCAATTAAAAACATGCTAATTTGCACTCCTCAAGGCTAGATATCTATATTTAATATTTTCAATACTTTCTAACACTACCAGCAATTTTCTTCTATGCATTGGAGTAAATACAGGGAATTATGGGAACCTATTTCAACTAGTTTTTAATGTTTTTTCTTAAACAAACAATGAGAAAATTGCTAATTAATATTTTCCATTTTTGTGCACAAGCTGTGAAATTGCACAGCTAGCTGAAACTAATGAATCACAGAAACTCTCAATCTTGAGGGGAGCAAAATATACTAAATTTTAGTGCTTATAAGTCTCTACTGCATAATTTTTACAAACAATGATCTCATCATAGTCATAAATATCCAGTTATGCATTCATATAATATAGGATGCAGGTGCAAAAATGGAAGTGTAAAATTTGCTCGAAAATGGAGCCTTTCAGGAAAGTTTTTAATATGTGAACTTACAACAGTAGGATACCTATTAATGGCATGCCAATTTAAACAAACATACATAGGACCTTGTTTTCAATTTCTTGTCACTTTGCCAGACAATAAATATATTAATGTATAAATAGAAATTTCTCTTTTGAATAACATGATAAAGAGTGGATTTGGGTAACATTATGTTTACAGTCTAATTCCTACTAGACTCTTGTAAAGCTGAACATACTTACACAGAACTAAGAAAGACTTTCTTTGCAATTCCAGTTTATTTCTGGCAATGAATAATGTTACTGCATTTATGCTAGAATCATGAAAGTAACATGCTGGACCTTTGCAACATAATCATCTATTAAAAAGTCTCTGGTGCAGCTCTGGCTCTGGGTCAGCTATGATTCTCCCAGACAAATACCAGGCACAGTTGGGAGCTGGAATAGACCAAGGACGGGTCCTATTAGGCAGTTTGGATGATGTCACCCTTGTTGGAGGGGAAAGAGTGCAGTAGTGTGGATGTGAGATGCTCTGTTCCAGCTGGCCTCAGCGATGAGAATGGTCCTGGGAATGTTTAATTTATGAGTATAGATTCAGTCTATGGTGCCAAGAGAAGGAATTGAAAACAGCTGTCCTATGCTCTCAGTGCCCAAACTGCCAACTACGGGTAGCACAGAGACACAAGACATTGCCAAAGAACCAGGAAGGAAAGACTAAGACAGATGTTTTGTTCCTGCACTTGCCTGAGGAGGGAAATAGTGGGATTGCTGAGGTTTGAAATCTTGTTTGGGTGAAGAGTGGAACCAACGGTTAAGGCAGTGAGCAATCTTTCATGTGTAGTAAATCAAGGCTTTAATTTATATTCTGGCTGATTCAGGCCAACTAATAGAGATATTTAATAACTATGCCAAGAGTTTCCCTGCAAATTGCTTTTAGTTTTTCTTGTTGGTGCTGTTCTACTTTGTTCAAGACAAAATTTTTAACTGGGACAGGAGAAAGAAGGGCCTGGAGTCAAGACCAGATGGTGCCAACAGTAGGCAGCTGATCACTCTGTTGCTGCTCTGCTAGGTATTACTGTGACCTAGCAAAAGAGGTACAGTCTAGTCTTAAATAAGGCTTTATTTCAAACTGCTTCAATATTTTCTGTACAATAAATAGCACCTCCTCCCTTACACATAATCTAGTATAGACAAAACTATGTGCAAATGATTTGTATATAAGATTCTCTTAATTTCTCAGTATTATTATTTTTTGTTTTCTCGTTTGTACTCTTCAAAGTGCAAATATAATAATAAACAAAATAAAATTATTTGTCTCATGTTTTCCATACAACGGACTTTATTCAGCTTTTTTTTTTTTTTTTAATGTGAATGGTAGTATATTTACCTGTAAGCATTATGTCTTTTCTCCTACAGTTAGAAATTTTAACATCATCCTCCTTGACTTCAGCTTCTGCAAGGCAAGCAGATAGCTTTCTTGTTATACAAGATGTGGATCTCAGCAATTGTGGAAATCTGTTCCTGAATTTGGGAGGCCAACTGAAAGAGGAAGAGTCAATGCATACAACTCATGAGCATTAACCCATGTGTCTATCAATTTAAAATAATATATAAAGATTCTAAGAAACAAAACTGATACTTTCTTGTCCTCTTCAATTTTGTCTTTATTTTATGGGTACACCAGATGGCTCCAACAAAACATAAGTATTATCCATTTTCACTGATCATTTATTGATGTGAAATTACTCACATTCATAACAATTACAGGGCTAGCCCTACTGTAACAGGTAACACCTGTCTCACAATTCATTTTTGTCTTTCTGCCTCCTGACTTGCAAGACACAGGTTTTGTTAATCTTTTCCTATGCCATGACTACGTTACTATTAAAAGTCAGCAAAATCACTGAAGTTGAGCCTGGCAGAGGCCGAACTCAGAGCTCACACAGCAATTGATTGCTTTTGTAGGTGAAGAAGTACTTACCAGTGTTTTATCTTAAGCCAGTGAGTGAATACATCTTCCAGAGAAACTATTCAATGCACTGAAAAATAATTATTCCTCAGCATTCATCAGAAATCCTGAGAAAACACAGGAACATTTACAAACCCTTTTAAAAACTTAACACCGTGAAATAAACATGTAGTATTTTGTCTTTACTTTCAAATACCAGAGTATTGAAAAACTGGTGAAAAAATTATTTTCCCAGAGAGATATACATAAGACAACAAATTGGGAAATCACATCTTGGGGAATCACAGTCTTTTGAATTGTGGCTGGAATAAAAATTGAAAACGTTAAAATCTGTTGAGGTTACACTGAAACAGAAATTTGCGGGTAAGTTTATGAGTGATTCAACAAAATAAGATTAAATTACAAATTTTGCATCAACTTAATAATAATTTCACTGGAAAAATGAATTTTTTCCCTTTTTTTGACCTGCGTTCAACTAGCTGCATTCTGTTGAGGAAAATCTCAAGTGCTATATAAAAGTTAAAATTTTCACAGCTTTAAAAATGCTAGAATAAATTTCAATAGCATATATTTTGACAAATAGCTACAAATTTTTGGGCTTATATTTTCTGGCACACTTCAGATAAATTTGAGTTCATTGAGAGTTTTTGTCCTACTTAAGAGTGCAATTTTCCCACAATTCTTGCGATTTTTTTCTCTGAAAATAGTTTCTAACTCTATTTCATGGTTCTAATGCTTATTCCATATTTGAGTTGCTGAACTATAACAGCAGAAACACAAGTGTCTGAAAAAAAGAATAAAAAGAACATTAATGTTCAGAAGATACAGGCATCAGCTGACAGTTTCAAACAGAAACGTGTGAAATGCTTAGCTGAGCTATTATAGCATGAGAATTCAGCTCTGTAGACATTTTAGCAGTGTAGGAAGGATAAATATAATTTTAAAGATGAATGGTTTAGAATTGGTACTTTCACTAACTCACTATGTAATTACTTTTTTTTTTGTCCTACTTTTCTCAGATATTTTACAGGAGTTCAGATTTTCTCTTCAAAACTCCCCTGTGTTATCTAGAATACTGGTAGAAATGCTTCCTGAACACACCTCTCAGTTACAAACTATGAAGAATTTCATACAGAATGAAAACACAGTAAGATTTTTCCATGCTTTGATACATATATGACATAAGAATCTTTATGTAAAATCTGAAATAAATCTGTCCCAGAGTTTAACTTTGAACATGGCCTTTCAAGGAGACTTGGGAAACATGAATAAGAAAGTGGGCGGGGGTGAGCTGTCTTTGATATGCTTGCTCAGAAAGGCCCTCCAACATCTTGATGCCTCTCTCACAGAGACTACAACACACTAGCACTTTTCTAGTTTTCTTCATATCTGCAGAGTGAAATTTTCACAATTTCAATATTGTTGAAAACAAATATTAAAACTGTTCTGAAATTAAAAAAAAGATATGGATTTTTTTTTTCCTAGAAGAGTAGCCTTTCAAATGAGTGGCAAAGTTCAAAAGTGTCAGAAGATTGAATGGTTTGGTTTTTCCATCAGGGCTACAATTTTATTTTTAACTTTTTTGTGTCTTTCTTTTAAACATTCTCACAGTGATCTGCTGAAGCAGAGTAAGTGTTAGGTTTTAGTCTAAAAGTTGATGTATGAATAAATAACTGAATGAATTCTGCTCAGTGCTGCATTCTTTAGAGATTTCTCAGGCGTTTTTAAAGCTCCAGGTTAATATACTGCAAAACGATATTCCTGAGCTCACTCCCTCTTCTGGCAGTACATGACATTCAGGGAGAATGTCCTTGCATCATGAGTCCACAAAGTGGCTGATGAGAACAGAGACAGGACATGCAGATGGTGTAGCACTGAACAAGTGCACTGAGAGGGAAGGGATGTGTCTCCCTGTCCCTGATGCATACAGTCCTCCACTTCTACAAGATTCAAAAATCCAGTCAAACATCTAAAGGGATTTGCTGTTTTAAGTGATACTGATTATTTACCCATATGGACCAGCAGACAGGCAGTAAATATTATTTAAGATATTGTAACAGCAGATGTACTTTTCAAGAACAACTCCTGCTTTGTGTGAAGTAATCTTCCTTTGGCCAGTCTGCACCTGTAAAAATGGCTCAAGTGTACTCATACTGACTGAAGTCAGCTCATTAAAAAAGTGAAAAGCACATTTTTTTGTGTAATGTCGTGACATATAAGCTTTTGACAATTTATTTCTCAGCTGTTTTCCATTGTATAACTGATCAGAAGCAACACAAAGTAGGAATTCTGGGTGTAGATCCTGGAGAAAGTGTGATACACTTTCCTGTAGTTCTATCAGCTTTTTCTTTCTCTCAAACACATTTTTATCAAAAATATAAGCAGAATGCATATAGAAAATCAGGCTTTTCAGGCAGAAGCAGAAATGTTCCACTAACTTTGGTGAACCTTCTGAACCTGAAAGGTGAATTCTATATGAATGATTTTAAAAGGACTAAATTACACTTTCGTACCGAAACTAGAATTATACTCAACTTCAAAAGGGATTTCTATCTTCAAAGTTCTGTGTGAACCATATTCAGCGTTTGCCTTTGCTTCAAAGATGCACACACTCCGTTGCGATGTTTTACTTGACTATGATGACCTCAGATTGGTTTTATTTTGTTGAATCCTGGTTTTAGAGGAGTGGAAATTATTTAATTAAACAAAGCAGCTTAGATTCACTTCATAGGCACTGCTCAGGCCACAGCAAAGCTAGATTTCAATAGCATTTCATATAAAATTGTAGCAATTCCATAGGGGATCCATTATATACATTTTCATATGTATTTTCATTTTGAATTAGTTAATTTTATTCCTTTATTGTCCAGATTCATAGTATATGGGCCATAAAGATCAGTCATATCCTGGAAACATTGTGAAACTACACGGGAACAGACACTGGCTTAGATATCTGACATCACAGCAGTATCTGGCAATATTTATGAGTTCAGACTCAGATTGTTTGTGTTTATGGTACAAAATTCATCTTTTGACAAACCTGGAGACCTTTTCAGTTGAGGTATTGGACACCACTCAACACCAAGGTCAAATGATTCTTGCAGTGACAGACCCTGTGTGAAGACGACATTCAGCCCTCAGTTACATTCACACTTGCAGGACAGTGCCCATTGTTTGGTGGCAAAATAATCTTGTTTTTCCAGGAGTCAAAGGAATTTCTAATTCATCTGGCTCACCCCATCTCCCATTCCCCAGCTGTGGGTGACAGAAGAGGCAGAGATTTCCTTAGAACTACAAGGCTTTAAAATAAAATTGAAACACAACCCATATGTCATGTTTTAAAAAATGCAAAATATGCTGGATCTGTAAAAGCAACACACCAGGCCATATGCTTCAGGCAGAACAGCTTGCATACATCTAGGCCTCTACACTGATTTCAGGAACTGAAAACAGTGGCTAGTCTACTCCACTTTTCCACTTGTTAAATTTGTTTTACTAAAGTGAGGTTTCAGTCCAAAGCCAAGAAAAAAATTTTAAAAAAAATCAGTGTTTATCAAAAGCTTGAAGCTGATGACTGGCTACTTATTTTCTGCACTGCTTTGATCAGTTATACTGGAATCAAGTGAAGTGGAAAAACTATAAGGTAGTTGTTCAAACCCAGATATTCAGTCTACAATGAGAAATAGGGACCCAGTTTTCAACATCAGGAGAGTTTGTCATACTATAGGTGGTCTGCTCTGTGCAAAAAATGGCACTCTAACCCAGTTTTCCCATCATCTCAAACCCTTTCCTGCAATTTCCTACAAGACTAAGGAACATTAAATTCTTCTACTCAGACCCAATTCCCACAACATTTTCTTTCACACGGAAAAACCTGCATGAACACTCTATTAAAGGTTTGTTTTAATCTGCATTTGCCAGGTCATTCTAGAGTCATTAAACTTCCTTATGTTCACAATATCATGGAGGTCTAGGAACAGCAGGATGCTTCACATACAATATCCTATGTGGTATAAGAGCTAAAATGTACACAATTAAACAGGTTAGTATTCAGCAATAACCTCTCTGTTTTGATGATGAAATGTCACCAGAACAGTTGAAAACTTTTTTTTATATATGAACAGTGCAAATGTTTGCACGTTTTTGGACTTTCTGTGAAAGCAGACTTTTGAAGAAATGTGACAATTCAGAATATGTTTAATCTTGTTATGATCAATCCTTATTGACTATAACAAGAAAAAATAATTTAAATAGTAAACACTTGCCTGTTTCCCAGGTGACCATTTTCAACAGTGTGCAAGCCAGCTTTCCAAATGCTATCTGAATTTTGCAGAATGGTTTCCCTCAGTTAATAACTGTTAAATCAAGATCTGTTTTCTACAGGACAGCAGACTGGATGAAATTATGGTGTCTTCCAGCATTAAAACCTTATGAATCTGCTGTTACTGAAGCAAAATCCTAAACTCCAAACTTATGATTTCAAATTTAATTTTTTCATATGTTTACATATCTTTATCTAATACTGAATGGAGGTTGCTTCTTTCTGTAAAGAATAAGACAAAAGTGGTTTTGTTTGGTGTGGCACTTTTTTCTTAAACTCGAGGTTTGATCAGATGCCCTCTTTCCACTGCAGTTGTGTCAGTGAAAGATTTCTCAATGCTTGTGACAGTGTCAACTGGGAGGTTTTCATCACCTCCAATCTACCAAGTAAACTGTTTATAAAATGTTCAATTATATTTTTCTATCAAAATGAATAGCAAAACCCTGCTCATTAGACTGTGCAATTTTTAGACTGAGGTAACTCAAAAGGTTCCTGTATAAGTCACCTGGCAGATCCTAGGGAAAACTGTCTAGTGTGGGTGGAGATGTGCAGTTGCAGGCTGGCTGGCTGAGTCAGGAAATTCCTCCAGCAGACCTGGTGCATCTTTTCAGCAGGATGTATGATTAGTTTTCTCCTCTATAGAACCCATATGGTGCTTCCATATTGCCATGAAAGTTTGAAAGGAAGTATTCAGAGTGAATCTAATCTTAGCTATGAGGGAATAAGCACACAAATCACTAGACTGTGTCTGAAGAGGATCTCCATGTCCCCCATACCCTGCTGTGCAAGAACAGTGAGACTTAACCATGTTTTATCTATAGTTTTGAAATAACATCATTAAACAAAGTAACAATCCATACAGTCATGATAATCCTGTCAGGAAATCTAAGAAAATATCTTTTCTATTTGCATAGTGGTGATCTAAGAATATCTTGTTTACGTAGATACATATTTAATTAGTAGGTCTCTAGAGCTGTTGTTTTCCCTGGAAATGGACAGATACATAAAAATGTGGATTTTGGTGTTAGATAGCAAATATTAGATTTATTTTCACCTCTTAAATAAGATAAATCAGATTTTTTTTACTTGTACTTAAGCACATAGCTGTTTGAATAAAATAAACAAAATAAAATGAAATTATAAATAAGAATGCAGCTAGTTTTTTTTTTTCAAAGAAGAAAAAAAATCTTATATTTTCTTTGTATTTGCAGGCAGAAATCAAGTTTGTCAAATATGTTTAAAAGACATTAAATCTAATATCATTACATCTTAGGTCTAGAATTTTCATTATTTTGATAATAATAAAAATGATAATAATAATGATGATAATGATAATAAAATAATCATAACCATAATCATAATCATAATCATAATCATAATTAGCCATTCCATATGAATATCACACTGTGTATTCGAAAAATTCTTACAGTGGGGCAACAGTTACAGTATACAGTTTACTTATGTGCCTATATTTGCTAATGCTGTCACAGATTTGTGTCCACCATTTATGACTTAGGAAAGCTGATCTGAAACAGAGACTGGACATAGCTAGAGAATGCAGTAGGTATTTACTGAAAGGCCTTTAAGGATACACCTTGGGCAGGACAAGAGCATGGCCAGGGCTACACCCAAGATGGACTTAAAATGGTCACAAAATGGCTGACCTATCATGAGGTTTCACACTTTTATAAGTTTTGGTCCATTTGCATATTGGGGTTTAATTGTCCAATTACAGCTTCAGGTTATGAGGTCCCATCCTTCTGGTTCCTCCCTTCAGTCCACTGTTGTTTATGCTTTTGGGCCTGTAAGTTGTCCTTGATCTTCAGCAGGAAAAGGATTTTTTTTGTCTACCTAGTCTGTGAAGAGAGCTTACTGGCACTTAATATGAGGCTAAGATCTAACCCCTAGGCAACACAAAATCTGAAAAACATGAAAGCTAAAACTTAAGGCATCACCATTAAGACATAGATTTGGGGTTTCTCACTGTTGGTTTACACTTGACGAGATTAAAAAAAATCATATTCTTTTAATTTGAATTATCTTAAAATATATTAATATTTAGAGATGCCTGTGCTGTTTTATCACTCAAAAATACTGATATGTTAGTTTTGACAAGTATCTTTCATGCACCATTCATTATCTTCAAGAGTTCAAAAAATTATAACGTTTAACCATTTTTTTATATGCCTATGCATATAGAAACATCTGATTGCCTTTTGTATTTTACTTCTTCAAAATTTTTTTGAGAAAACAGGTTAAACAAATTGTATATTCTTGTAATTATGCTAAAAGCAGCATTTCAACTTTGTCCCCAGGAAGGTGCACTCCCTAATATAGCACCCAAATATTTCTGTATTTTCCTTAGTACTCTGAAAACTGAGTTGTTTTTATTATGTTGTCAGTTACTGGTTTGTCATTCTCCTTTAATTTTGTCTCATGTTTATATTAACAGTCTATGAAATTTTTTTTCCAAAAGTTTTGTTTCTGGAAGGGAGATGAAATTAAATTTGAGTGTTACAAATAAAAAAAACTCATCATGAGAACATTAGTACACAGAACTAAGTAAGGTACAAGAATGTGAACTAAAACATACACTGCAATAATGCTGAATTCAGCTATTCCTGTTATGCCCAGGAGAAAAACCAAACTGGGTATCATTTGTGTTTGCTGAACTGAACAGACCAGTTACAGTGAAGTTTAGGAGGAGTTTTGTTCTTGCTGCAGATGCTGAGTCATTTATAGCATTAGATTAAATTGGTCTAGCTGCAGTGGTTACCATCTTCATTTCTCCATCCCTCTGCTCTGCCATAAATTTACACTCCCACAGCAGGGCTGTCTGAGCAGACAGGCTGTGAAAGGCATGGCTGATGATGAACCAGCATAGTTTACAGACTGTTATGCTAACATAAACCACCACTAACTTTAATATACTCTACATTAATATGCCTGGCAAGAGATAGGAAGGCAGACTGCAGGAATGGAAACAGTTTCAGCTGTCTCAAATTAATTCATTCTATATATATGAGTCAAAGTCTTTAATGTCTACAAACTATTCAGGCAGAAGCTGTTGAAAGATAATGTCCTCCTCTCTGTCTTAGAGAGAGTTATGGAAAGATACAGAGAAATAAGTTAACACTTCTAAAAGTACGTATATAAGGAAAGCTTTTTCAGACTTTTACATATTTTTGAGAGGCAAGATCATAATATTGTTTAAAAGTTCATAGGAAATTAATTTTTTTCTCTATCCAATTGTGAAAGTATACCAAGTGTTTCAAATAGGCTTTCATACCTACATTACACATGTTGGACTTTTAAGATTATTTTTCTCTTTGTGATAAGTCAGAAGATTCTTTTATCTCTCTTCAAATTTGGTCTTGTGACTGTCATCTTTGTCATCACAAAATAAAACTACTGCTGGTTAACACTAAAAGTACTTGACACAAAAATAGAGTTTAAGAATAGTCAAGAGCTACATTTATTTTAGTAATTTTTTCTTGTGTATTTCGTTGTATAATGTTCAGACAGTGCCAATGTAATCCTGCAAGGCTTTTAAAACATGTATTTGGGCATTTGGAACCTAAAATGTTATGAAACCACTCCACTTGTAGTTTGCCCTTTTCTCTCTTGATTCTGGACAGATTGCAAGGGATTTTGTAGGGGGCATTGCAATCTTGCTGATTCTGGAAAAAATTAAAACATCAGTCCACAACTGTTTTAGCTGTACAACTAATAAATGTAACCAAAGACGTTCTCCTTCGTCTTGTTTATATTTCCATGGATTAATGCTCATATTTCTCTATGTGACATATACTGAAAGAGAAAGAAAGAGCAAAATAAGCTGTGTAATGGAAGAAAGCAATGACTGGAAATAGGGGTGGGCATTTCTATAGACACATTTGTATTTTGCTGATTTGTGGCTTGCTTTTGGGGGTTTTGTATTGGTAGTTGTGCTAGTTTGGAATTTTTATTTGTTCAGAAAGGGCTTTCAACAGAGGAGTAAGAGTAAGACACTGAGCAAATTGTCTCATGTCTGAGTTTTGCCAGGCATATTCCAGGTAATAAGGAATTAGTAACCACTACACTCCTTCCCCCGCTATTCCTGAAAAATAATAGAACAGGAAGATTTTTCTTTCAAAAAAGATCTACACAGGGCTGAAATTGAAAATAACATTTACATCTAGTCCAAAAAGTCTTTAAAAAGTAATCATTTGCTCAAAATCCATGATTGAAAATTAGTTGTAAAGCTGTTAATTTTTATTAATTGCAGTGATAGAACTAAAATTGCGAGCACATTGTTAAAACCACACAGAGTTCAGTGCAGACATGGCAGAGGACTACTTTCATTTTTACCGTGTCAAACCTGAAGCAATTTATAACTTCTGTATCGCATTCAGCTGGGAAGCTTAAGGGCTAAAACTTTGCAGAGTTCTTCCATGCTCCTTACAGGTTTCATATACTAAGATATGGAGTCAGCAGGATGGGTATAGCACAAGTGGCTTTGCTGAAGCACAACAAAACCCAGCCCTGATGCATTTACCAGGAGACATAGAAATTAGACCCTAAATCAGCTCTTTACTCTTATCCTGGTCTAACACAGTTCACAGCAAAATTTCTTTGAAGATTATGCAAGCAGACACTGTACATCTGTGAAACGTCTTCATCTGGTACAGAAATGGCAGGGCTGTGATGTGCCGATGTTTCATCTGAATGCATGTTGCAGACAAAACTGTTGCCAGGATACACACAGTTTTAAGACCAATGAAGAGGCAATAACTGAATCTTTAGGAAAATGTAATACATGTACGTATTTGTTTGCATCCAGGGTTCATGTGACACAACTCGTCACCTGTCACAGTAGTGAGATACAACTCTTTTCAATTTAAGGCAATATTTGAAACATTTGAAGCAAAAATTACAACAAAATTTTTCTTCCCCCAAAAGGTCTATTTTTATATTAACTTTTTTGTCACAGAGAATAACAAATGATGTAAATCTATTTGCTCAAATTACTCATTTAGCCTCTAAACCAATAAACTGAAAGATAGTGTCATTTATAAAGTGGGAAATACCTGTCAGAAAACGGGACTGAAATATATTTGCCTATATCAAATGTTATAATGAAAATACAACGTTTAAGATTTAAAAAACACAGTAATTTAAAATTTTTATTAAAAAGCAGAAAAAATGAATCCTCCAGTGTTAGGTAAAATAGGTGCATACAGAATGCTAATCCAAATCTCAATGAAGCACTTTGAAAACTTCTTTCAAATTCAGTCATGAAAATTAAGGACTAAAGGAAAATTGATTTATTTAAAAAGTATGTATTGTTCATGAAAACAGGTGGTAGAAAGCAGTGTACTTTTATAAAATTCATATTTATTCATAATTATTATAATAAGGACAAATATTCAGCTGGAATACTCTGAACAGAGTTGCTAGAAGACACCAAGGATTCTCTTCTCAGAAGGATATATTTTTTAAATATCTGACTTTTTTACAATCCCGTTAATCCCCATGACAAGGAAGGCCATTATGAACCTTCAAGTTCAGGTTTACTCTTTAGTACGGTTTATCACTACTTCCCTCATCCAAGAGTCACAGCAGACTCTGTCAGAAGTAAAAAACTCCATCCAAAACATTTTTGAGATTGTTGGGAAAATTTTAACAGGTAGTCCCAGGAGAGTTCAAGATCGTTCTCCAGGAATATGCTACGAAGAATTTCACCAAAAAAGGCTGTAGTTAAATGATTCTTTCAAAATGCTGTCTCAACTTTTTCACAATATACAGGAAATAAGGTAGCCATAGCATAGAAAGGAGCAAATAGAACTTTAAAGCCTTTTTCATTGATTTACAACAGATCAAATTTATTTTGGAAAAAAAGATACTTAGTTTATTCTGGTATCCTAGAAAATATAAAATATATGGAGGAAAAGCAAGACAGAAGAGACCTGTGAGACAGAAATCTGACTCAAAATCAGTGTTTTGCCACCATTACTTCACACTGAATCCAAAACACAGCACTAGAACTGCTATTTAGAAGAAATGAATTCTGTTCCAGCCAAAAGCAGAACAATGTTTTATATACAAAGCTGTGATATTAATTTCATTGTACTAATTTAGCCATATAATGTATTCAAAAACAATATAGCAGTCTGGGTCAGAGCCTCTACTAAACTTGTATTGCAATGGATATCATCCATTTAAATTCTGATATTGTCATAGTGGAGGTTCTGTGCTGTATAGAAAGAAAATTACAGGGCAAATTTTCTCTTAGTGGATTTTCACTCAGCTAATTGACAAGTTTGATTTGGTTTGGTTTAGTTTTAAAGGAATATGAAAATATGGTTTCATTTCCTCCTGGAGACTTTGGAAATTGTTCTAAGATGAAAGAACATCATGGGGATTACAAAATGCTGAAAAAAAGTTCCATCTTAGCTGCTTCGAGCCAAATTTTACATTTTCTTTTCACTGTGATGTAGAAATGAATCAGATGCAATGACAGAACTGTTCCAGAGGTACACAATAGTCCCTTTTCTAGTGGAAGCCACATAACCTGTATGATTCCTGAGACAGCAATAATATGAAGGGAGGTCAGAAGCTCAATTCAGAATTGTTTTATTTCTTCTGGAATCATATTTCTAAGCATTTTTATTTGTCTTTTCTCTTCTCTTGAAGAAGAAAATAAAATGCCTTAATTTTTTCTTTTTTTTCTTTTTTTTCTTTTTTTTTTTTTTTTTTTTTTTTTAGTTATTTGCCCATTTTGCTCTACTTCACTAGCCCCAGTCTTTGAGCCAAGAAGAGGGAGTTACTGCATTGACGAGACTCTCTGCCATGGAGATCCACATGCTCTTGGAGAGGTAGTAGAAATTCCTGTGTGTGTGTCTGTGATGTACTCCAGCTTGAGGCTTGTTCCTCGTTCTTACAGAGTTAGCATTTTCACGGCCTGGATGTGTAGGCTTTCTTCCCATTAAGATTTGGATTATCCCAAGGTTAATGCTGAGGATATAACCTTGCCTAAGAATACGTTTTCTTCCTTGGTACATTCATCTATTGGAAATTTTATCATCTTTATTTGTAATCAGCAACCAAGTACTACATCAAATGAAGAAAGATATTTGTCTTGAAGATATCCATGAAAGGCTATTTATCTTGAGGTACTAAGTATTGAAACTAAATATTCTACAAATCATGTGGGCAGAGGTTAAGTTATTCATATTTAGACAGCCATATATTTTTAAGTGAATACCAAATCACACAGAGAACTTCTGAAGAGTACTCAAAGCTCCATTTAGATTAAGGTATCTTTTGTCATCAATGCTGTTTCAAATTACTAGGTTGTCGCATAACGAAATAATGCAAAATCCAGGGGAATGTTTTCTCTAAGCATTTTACATCATTATTTTCATTTATACTGGATTTAATTCTGTCAATTGACATGTTGAGTCTCCTAAAATATTAAATAAGTAAAGTATATGACCATAAAAAGAGCAAATAAGACATTATAGAGGACATCCCGTGTTTCATAATCATACCCAAGATTTACAATGTGTCATTAAAATTGTCATATGATAAAGATCTCATAGACTTAAGAAGCCCAAAATGTTGAAAATTGCCTAAAACATCCTATTCACATTCCTAGTGCATATAAATATTTTATTTTGAACAAGAGTAGAAAGAAGTCTCTTCAAATATGCAAATTTTTACTGTGAGAATTTTGGTTTTGTGAAGATATGGAAAAATGCTGGCAATGATGCCATCTGTGCCTTACCCTGCTTCTCAGCAGTCACTAGCTGATTGTCAATCCATTGATGATTTTTTTCAATTTAGTGGTTCAGGTGACTTTTTAAAATACTTTAATAATAATTCATTCAGCCCATGCTTCCTCAGCTTAAGAGGCAATAGAAATGAGAAAGAAAGTCTTACAAAAGGACCTTTCGAAGAACAGTATAATGCTTGTTTTTCACTTTTCTTCAAAACCAGTGATTTCAACATTGAGGGCAATCAGTTTGGTCTAACTTTGATACATTCATATCTTTCTGATACATTTTGGCTGTAGCAGTATGTTTGAAAGTGGTAGAAACACATATTCTACAATTTTTCTTGAGACTGAAGTCCTGGAATTCTGGATCTTCCATTTTTCATTTAAGGAAGATAAGCACAATGTTAGCATTTTCTTAATGTTAGCTTTGTCTGGTGAATGCTACCCAGCCAGTCTGGCTGGCTGGCTCTTCTCAGCGTTATAAATACTCATTGCAGCACAGAATACCCCTGGCTTCCTTGTACTACACTGTGTTGATTTGGTAGATGCCTAGATCATGGAAATTTGTTCAGATGAGGCACAAATGAACAGCAGAAGTCCTCTGGCTGCCAGCCTTCATCCTCTGCATCCTGTTGAGAAGGAGGTTGGTAACAAGCACTCACCACAACAATACCAGTGTTTTTTCCCCTTTTTCAACCGCTGTGTCTTTGGCTTTTAACTGGAACTCTGTGTGGTCAAAAAAGTATTTACATGGAAGATAATTACCTCTCAAGCAGTGAACCAGATTTTTGTTGGTCTTTTCATTTCATCATGCATTACCATTGCATACGGTATTGTCTACACAGGTCAGCACTGTGAGTTGGATTTCTGTAGCATTAGATACCTTCCCAAGATATTCTAAGATCAGTATTTTGTAATATTTGTTTTGTGAAAGCTGTTTGAAATATAAATAAATGTCTAGAATAACAGAAATAAAACAAATGGCTTTGATCCCTTTCATTAGTTTGAGGGACTGCAAGTAAGACTGAACAGATGGTAGGTTAAAAATTGAAAGATGGAACTGTGTTGGAGACAATTAGTTGACTGTGATGTCAGTTCACTAAGAAAAATCAGACAAATAATTTTTTTCTCCTGAGGGTAACATGAAATGAAATGGTTCAAGAAAGAAAAAATTGAATGTTTAAACATTTCTATGTCACTATATTTAAGGAGAGGTGGCATTTTCCAGTTTACACATTAAAATCTTTTTTTCTCTTTTAGGACTGAGACAGCTCCAGACAACTCTTCACTGAAACAGCATGATTTTCTAAGTTATATGGCAAAACAGCATCAAGAAATGTTTCCCAGATATCTTGTCTGATGTTATTATCAGAAATTATTTATCCAACACAGCTAAGACCTTCATGCCATCCATTTGCATGGAATCACAGATTCACACAATAATTTAAACTGGGAGGGATCTCAGATTTTCTCCCTCAGCCTACAACTCAGAGCAGGTGTGAAGTAGATCAGATTTTTTAATGTCTTTAACAACAATATACTTGCTCCAATCAATGACTACTCTCATTACATTTTCTTCCCTGATATCTAATTAGAATTTTACTGTTATATATCCAGAACTTTAATAATACAGCTTAATGTTTTTCTAAACTGAAGGAAGCAAAACTCTTGCCCCAGAATTACCACTGCAGCCTGTATGATTGAGTCATTTTTATACTGCTACATTTGGCCTTCTAATTTCACAGATGTCAGAATCATAGGGGAAAAAATTAAACGTGCATGCATTTTGAGAGGTTAATACACATATACAAACTATGTGAGTCTTCTGTGCTTATTATCCAATTGAGCTCAACAAATATGTTCAAATTATATGGCATAGCTAACCCTACACATATTAAACCCTATACACACAACCCCAATCCTCCATAGGGACAGTGGAAAGGCTTTTCACTTCATTGTCTCACCAGCTGCAGACAAAGCCTTGTCATCTCTGTCTGTCACGCATTTTCTTTGCCATTTTTGAAATCACACTTCAGCTTCATCTCCATCTGGGGCAGAAGCAGGGGTGCTGTAATATTGCAAGAAAAACGGCTTTTTTAGTATTTTTAGCTTGATTGGATGATGAGAGCTCTGAAAATGCTCTGACATAAACTGGTCTTTTGATGGTTATAGAGAAAGTTTGCAGGTGCAATAGGCTGACCAACTGCACGGCAAAAAGCAGCTTATGATGACAAGTACTACATTAGCACAGCTCATATGGGAAATGACATTTTTCTAACAGAGATAGATATGCCCTGCATGCTGCAGCCAAATAGGGATTCTTCAGATCTGTTCTTTGGCTCTTTGAAATATGTATTCGATTTTATACATGTCATTAGCACGTTTTGTGTAAAAACAGGAGAAATGGTAAATCAAATTATGCCCCAAAATACAAATGTAGATGAAGAGTTTGGCTGTGTATATGGAATTCAGAAGTTAAACTTACACAAAATGAATGGGAGATGATTACTCAGTGTTAATTATGTTGAATTAAATTGTCCTTAGATCAGGTTAATAGTAATATTAAGGTATTATTTTACTTTTAGGAAGTATTAAATATCAATCCTGTAATATTATCACACATCTGAATTTTTGATAATTTGCCAGATTTATACTGAGAAACACATATTTTCTTTACCCCTTATCCCTTTCAATTCATCATAGAATTGGAGGCAGTAAAAGAATTTCTGCTATTCTTTAACATGGACACAGTCATTTATCAGGAAGATCAGGAACTGAACTATATTCATCTCAAGATATAGTTGCTGATTATAGTAGAAATGAAAAGAATTTTCAATCCTGTAGATATTTGCTGGGTTCCTGCAATGAATCTGCTGGACTTCCTATTACCTATCTAAGCTCTACTGCAAGTGTCTTGAATCAACTCTTTGTTAAACCCTCTCTTGATCTACTAGAGAAAAGTAACTGCACATTAAAAACCAAACCAATAACTCTTTTAATATGTAAGATATGATTTTATTATTTTATTTTAAATTATGTCTAGTAAAAAATTAAAACTACTGTCTCAGAAAAGTAGCAAATGGACACTGGAATAGCAACATGGAGAACTGAAAGCCAACAAAAACTTTGTTCTGAAATATTCCCAAACACTACTGAAAAAGATCTTCCCTTAAGTCATTCATAGAAAGTACTCCAATTAAAATTTAACCACACAGTGCTGTCTTTACTAAAATTCTGTATTGCTAAGGAGTCTTATGGAAGCTACAAATTTTGTGTGAGTTCTAATACATCTAACAATTTCATGACAAAACTCTAAACAGAATGCTTTCTGTATTGTCCCTAACAGAAGAAAACAAGTCAATATTTGCAAAGTATTGAAAATATTCAAAAATCCCCTGGACATGGTCCTGGGCAGCCTGCTCTAGCTGAGGCTGCCTGATCAAGTGTGTCAGACAAGACAGACTCCAACAGTCTCTTCCAACATACACTACTCTGGGATTCTCTGACACTTAACAGGATAAAATCTCTGCATAACTGCTCCCTATTTTCCTCTATTCTAGGATTTAGAGCTGCTGCCTAATCCATGTTTTTGTCTGAATTTACAACATTCTAAAACCACTTCAACCTTCCCTATCACGGATGCACATATTTTTGTAAGGTGTCAAACCAAAGATTTCAAAACATTTTTTCTTTCTCCTATCTCCAATGTTTTTTAAATCCCTGGAGATTCCAACAGTAGTTTCTAGCAGTTTGAAACAATTTAGTTACCCTGACTTTCATTGTCTACAGACAAAAATTTGGCAAGCCACATCTCAAATTTTGTGTATAAACTTCTGAACTTGGCAGAGCTAAACATAAGGGTAGCAGAATATGGACATCTAGGAGTCAATTCAATGTCAACTATGAGAGCAGAATAATATTAAATATGACTCTATTCTAAATTAAATGTAAGCAAAAAATACTTTGATATAAAATTTCTACCTTCAGATCACAAAGGGCTTTATTAAAGGAGTTTTATCATAGTCTTATTTTAAAAAGGAAAAATCTGATAAGTAGAAAATCAGAGATTTGTTTGAGAGGATGTCCAAATTTACTGTTTTCTGGAAACAAGAAAACACATTTCCAAGAACTGCACTCCTTTGAAGATTTTGCTTATGTGAGAGTCAGATTCTTTAACTCCTCAATATATAGAAACTTAAAAGAGAAGTGTCAAAGTGAGAACAAATAGTAATTAAAGTATTCTAATGAATTCCATCAAAGTGATAGAGAAAAAGTACAAAAGTTTCAGTTTCACAGTTTAGTCTTAGTCTGCATCTTCATAATAAAAGGGAAGACTTTTTTATCAAAAAAAAGAAAACAATTTTGAACAGAAAAACATTAAATGCAATCTTTATTTTAAAAAAATACAGCTGTAGAGCTACATTTAAGTATAGTCACTTTTCTTTCTAAGGTAAATTCCTCCCTAGTTTATCTTGCAAGACACAGGAGGAGGAGAAATTTTACCAACCCAACAGTTAACTTACAAAAACCATTTCCTGGGATAGTGAATAGAATCTGCTCCTCTGGGCAGTCTAAATCTATTGATAGATCAATGACTCAAGGAGCAGAAGTGTTTTGCCTGTCTTTCATAGTGGACAGGCATGAAACTATCTCTTTTTTTTCTTCTGTAGTCATCGAGAAATTGTTGACACAGGAAAAACTGAAAACTATCATTGAACTGCACTAAGTGCTAACAAGTATTTTTATTGCTATACTTTTAATTGTTTTTAATAAAACCATTTATAAACACATTTGGGAGTTACATGTCTCTTAAAAGCTAAATTGTAAGAGTACTTCATAGATACACATTATTTTGTTCAATTTAATAAACCTAATATATACTGCTGCTTAGCTTTATTTTGTCATGCCATGTTAAATCTTTTTCTCATAGTTAATACAATTTGAATATTACGTGAAAAAATAGGGGTTTAGATTAACATTTCTCAAAGATGGATTTTGAATGATGGGTATTTTTTAAGAAGAGAAAACTTTTACACAAGCGTGCTAAAAAGAAATGTTTAAACAAAGAAAAAAAGGTAACAAAACTCAAAACCCCAAATACTCAGAAATACCATTGATTTCTAACTCAATGAAAGATTTTCCATAGTTCTAAATAATTCTGTTTTCCACAAACTCAAGATGATGGCCATATCTTTAAATAGATGCCACCTTTTTCAGCTATATAAGGCTTGACAAAGGCTAGTGGTTCTAATATTGCCACGTTCTACTAAACGTTCTAATGAAATGCAGACACAATTTTATCTTTAAATTAGTAGAAGAAGGTAATGTCTGTTGTTAGTATACAGCAGTATAAAAACACCTAAATTATCATCATAATATGATCAAGAACAGCTCATAGATAGCTACTCCATATTTTGCTGTCTCTTTATTTTTACTGATTCTGGACTGTATCTTTAATGTTTTTATAAATGAAACCTCTGTCATGATAGATTTCAGTACACAGAAACTTTATTATTTATAATATCTTAATTTTAAAAGAAGTATCTGAGAGTCACTGCATTGATGAACAATAATGGGGTTGTCTTCTAGATCAAAACAAATATTTATCACTTTGCAAAATGCATAGTGAGAACTACAAAAAAATACAGACTGCAGCCCTTAAGGCTCAACAAACACAATAACTTACAATTCATAAAACTTATAGAATTATCTAAAATCCATTTTGAAAAGCAAATTAACAATGACAATTATCATTATTTACTCTTACCTTTAGTACTTTTAAAGTCTCATAAAATCTCCATTTTTTCTAATTTCATTCTCAGAAAAATCTTCTTGAGAAACAAATTCCATGAAGCAATTCCATAATTTTGAAATATCAAGGACCCTTTTCCTATAGGTTCGAAAAGTTGGAAGAAAACATAATTTCTTAGAATTTAGCAGTGTTTTAGAAAATCTGGTGAGCTACTTCATGGTTTTATGACAATTTTGCTCAACTCAACTCTGGAGAATAATGCCATACAACTGTCGTGTTTACATGGACATAAGGTTCCTTTTTATGCACCCAAATTTAAAGAAATGATCATCTTTGTCAGGAAAGATAGGTAAAAGTCAGGTATTATTATTTTCAGATCTAGTCCTTGCATCTCAATCTATGTTAAAAAAATAAAAACTACAAATTTGTCCTGTCATATATTGGGTAATATGTTTCATGAAGTTTAGCATAGTTTTAATCAGCCTAGAACTGAAAACAGCTTCTTTTCCTTTCTTATTCTAGGCTATATAACAATTATGAGGCTGCTGAATTTCTGCAGTGCCCAGAAGTGTTATCAGCATAGCCACTAAAAAGTGAATGAAAAAATGAGAAATAAAATATATAAAAATTTTAAAAAGCAGGTCAGTGAAAAATTTCTAAATATCATAAAATAAAGGCTAATCAGAGAAACAGAAACAAGATCTGAATTCTGGAGAGAGAAAAGTATATACTCATAAAATCTTTTAAATCATTATGTGACTTAAATTTTCTCTCTAACAGGTCCAGACAGTGAAAACACATTGCAAGTTTCATAATAAAATAACATGTGAGAAGATATGCTACCTTCAAAAGCATAATCAAGAATAAATGACATATGTACGCTGTAAACAGCATTGTGGCAGATGGACGACAGTTCGACTGCACACTTACTAAAAACTACAAGAAAATTCTAGAGTGTCTCTCATATCATATTTTTAAGTTGCTTCACTACAGGTTTTTGCATATGCCAAGTCTTTTATCCTTCATGCACAGCTGGTAGTAATACAGCACTATATTCTTTTAGCAGTGTACCATAAGTTGACATCATAAGCATGGACAGCAGAACACAACTTGCTCACCTTCTTCCCAAGACAAATGAAGTCCAGCAGTGAGTGTTAAAAGATGCAAACTTTTATTTCAGTTTCCTGCAGGATTTTGTGAACTAGTCTATTGTTAGCTTTGCACAGAAAAGACAAAACCATTAGCTATTTCTAATTAAGCCCTAAACAATCACAGCCTGATGATCTGAATCATTGAATTTTAGTCATTGATTTAGCTGTTGCTCTTATGTCAATAGTCATCTCTGTGCACTATAGATAGATTTCTTTAACTTTAGGTTTATTTTTAAACTCAGCTTCGTTTGTTATGGAAACCTATCACCTTTAGCTGTTGAAAAATAAGACAGAAAATGTTCAGCAATGTTTACGATTTTGTTAAGAAATGCAACTACTGGTTGGTTATATATTAATTGGTTTATATGCTGTGATGCTTATATACCATGTAATATATATTCTCACACTTCCTAAACTGATAAATGGCTCAGAGGGTGGTTCATTACATTTTCACTTCAGGCTAGCTTTGGGGGTTTCTTTGGTAAACTATAATGAATTCAGTGCAGAAATGAAAGAAACTTACAGAAATAACAAAATGCTATGCTGATAAACAAATTCATAAATAACATTAGAACAGAAGTAAAAATTTATATGAGGCATGTGAATTAGTGTACAGTTCTGAGAAAGAATAAGATGTTATAACAGTCATATTTGGTTAACTTTATAAGCAAATTTGGGTTGGAGACTAAATGGGAGATTAGAAACATGTGGATTAGATTCCTTTGCTAGGAACATAATATAAAGCTTCTTAAACCTGCAGATTGAAGTCATTCATTCCCTTCAAAACTTGTTGACTTCTAGACTGAATGTTTTGACAATTATATTCAGCTTCCAAAGAGTTGTCAAGCTAGGCCTGTCTTGTCACATCGTTACTAAGGTCCCACCAAAGAGTTCTAACACGTATGTCTGTTGTCATTTGTCTGAGGTATAGCAGTAAACCACCAGGGTAGAATGAATGGGAGCAGAAATGACTGGAGTGAAAACACTGACTGAGGAAGGGAGGCCAATATATATTTTGCCCAAGAAATATGTGAGACAACCACTAGCAGTCTAATGTTCACAAATCAAACAGGTGCTTGCAACCACTTGAAATGTTTTTCTTCATTCTCTTGGAAATCATTCACTAATGCAGACAGTTTTCTTGAACTATGCAGGAGGGTGTCTACATCCTGCAGACTATAAACTAATCATAAAGTCAAAGATTGATTAGTCAGTGTATTCAAGCAGAAAAAGTGAAAACTTCACTTGGCAACAGAACTCAGCTGTGATTGTAGAGGCCTTGGCAGGTTTGAGCGGAGAGGTCTTTTTCAGTTATTCTGCCTTTAGAAGGACTCTTGTCATCACATGCCAGATGGTCACAGGCATTGAGAGGCTGTATATGACCACTCTTGCCCAAAAGCCTTTACAGTGGGGTTATTTTTGGTATATTGAAACAAGTTGTAAATTCCAAGAGATGCTTTTCACCAATTATTTCATCAGGCATTCCTATTCCAACTGAAATGAAACCATATTTGGAAAATAGATAAGGGTAATTTAGAATTGTGTGGCATTCCTCTCTCTCAGCTTTTTGGAGCCTCCATTCTTTTATTTCTTCTGCTAAAAACTGTCAGCTCCTCAGTGGCATCCATTGCAGGGTGGCTTTAGAGAGGGACATGACTGGTGTGATAAGAGAGAACTTAAAGTTTTACTGTTCCTTCTACTTGAAGAAAAACCTTAATTTCAGGAAGCCACTTTTAGTGCACTGGTTAGCTGCCCACAAAATCTGTTATGTTAGGAATTGTCTTGGAAGGAAAGGTACAGTAAAGAAGACAACTGAGGCCTTCTAAAGCCAGCTTTTTCTTTAGCTACTATATCAATCAGATTTTGCGTGATGTAGGCTCATACGGTCTTAAAAGATCAATCACAGACAACAGATATGTATCCTTATCCACTGTATATATATATTTTAGGAACAATTCTAATATTCCATTTTACGACTGTCAGCAAGTTAATCTGTCTCAGGCTCTTAAAAATTCACTGCTCTTGTTATTGACTTTTGTCATCCAGGAGGTAGAAAATAGCTGCTGGGTCCTACTAACTCAACTCAGTGTTTGTGGAAGGTCAGTATGGCAATATTTACTGACATGGATATCATCTACAGCCTTTCCATGATGCAAGTGTCTAAAGCAGATAAATGTACATCAAGGAGATGTTTTAGAGACTTTTGGGATGGGCCACATAAACAGCAGCTGTCATGAATTCTTCTTTCTGACCTTAGAAACCATCTTAGCCATTATTAATATGTTTTGCAATACATGTTGGTACCCAGACTATTTAGCCTATTCTCTCTCACTTAAAAACTGGAAAGCAAGCTCTGATTTTGTTTGAGAATAGACAGCCTGCAGACTAAAATTAAACCATATTACATCTCGTTTTCTTTCCTGCTGGGGGGAATTAGTCATGAATGGAAAATTAAATGTAGATTAGTGTTTCTTAACAGACAAGTGAGCCTGTTTATTTTGTCATAACATGGTCCAGCCTTACATTTGCCTCAAATAACTGGTCAGTAGTAATACAATCAGATTAAATTTGTAAGTTTAATTTTATATATTATTGTTGTTCCTGCTGCTGTTCTTATCTCAGAGACCAAATCACAAGTCCAGGGAACACTGGAAGACTACCAGCCTCCTGAGTGGACATAAACTGTCCACTAATTTTTTCCAGCCATTTCAGAAAAAAAGTTGCAAAAGAGCAATGGTGGGAAAACCTGTGGCACAAAGGAAGGCAGCTTTTTCCTCATTCATCTGCTTAATTGACTTTTACCTTGAAGCAAGCACTTTTATGTCATGTCTACAAATCTTTGTCTTTGATGTAAGAATAAATATTACAACTAATCATTAACATAAATCCCCCCTTCTTCAAATTCTATCCTGCTATCAGTGATAGCCCCTACAGGAAATAAGAACTCAATTACCAATGCATTTGCTATCAATCAGGCCCCTGCAGAACAAGCTGAAGTTCAGACTCCAATAATTTCACAATGAACGTATTACTGCTCTTCTGTAACAGTAGGGTCAAATAGGTTTTATAGGTCCAGTTGGAGGTTGACAACTAACTGTTGGGGTGGTTTTGTGGCAAATTCCAGCCTCCAAGTTAATCTATCTCTACCTGGTACAATATTAAGGATTATTAATTTTTCATAAATTTTTGAGCTACTAGTAAAAAGAAGGTGAAGCACGCATGTCATTCTAGAGCTTTTCTTTTTGTAGTGGTAGCAACAGTGCACACCCTCCACTGATGCGGAGAATATATTAAGTGCTAGCAGAAAGGAATATCACACAGACAGGTGTAAAGTAGGGCTAGACATAAATGTATCTTGGTAATGGCTGCCTATTGCTAGGACCAGAACATCTTCCTGGGTTTTGTGAGCCAAATTTTACTTACTACTCTATTGTCTGAGGAACTAATTGGGAGACTACAACGTGGAACTCTGATGAGAAGCTTTGGACTTTGACTCAATCTCTTAATCTGCTAACTCATTTTTCACATGATCACATTATAGGTTAGGGACCTCTGGAAATCATTGCTTAGTCCAGTCATCTTTCTTTAGTTGAAAGGCCAACTAGAACAGATTGGTCAGGATCATATCCAGTTAGGTTCAAAAGTCTCCAGGAATACAGACTCACCAACCTTTCTCAGCAACCTACTGCAGAGAATAATCACCTTCATTTGATTCAGCATGTCAATATCTGTGTTGTACTGTGGAGCCCAGCACTGAATACAGCCCTCCAGATTTGGTCTCAGCAATTCTGAGCAGGGGGTAATAAACTTCCCTGCTAGGTCCAGTTAGTAATGCTCTTCCTAATTTAATCTGGGGTAGCACTGGACTTCTTTGTGCAGTATCCTCTGCTCCTTTTCTGCAAAGTTGATTTCCAGACTCTAAAATGTTCATATTGGCCCATTTGTTGGCTTTTCAAGGTCTCTCTGAACAGCAGCACCCCATTTGGTGTTTCAGATCTCTCAGTTTTCACCACCTGCAAACCTGCAGAGCATGTGTTCTGTTCCACCATCCTTGTCATTAATGAAGTTGTTAAAGGATATTGATACTAGGATAAAACCTTGAGGTAAGCCATTAGTGACTGACTTTCTGCTGGACTTTGTGCTGCAGTCATTTAGTCCTGGCAGTTCAACCATTTTTCAACCCACTTCATTGCTCATTTGTCTAAGTCATTCTTCATTAGTTTGTCAACAAGGCTGTTATGAGAGGTGGTGTTGAAAACTCTGCTAAAGCTAAGATAAATGTCTGCTGCTCTTCTCTTGTCCACTGACAAGTTATCGCATCATGGGATATCAGGCAGATCAAGAATGATTTCTTTGTAAATCAATGCTGCCTACTCCTAATCACGTTCCTGTCCTTCATGTGTTTGTAAATGTCATTCAGAAGGATTTGCTCCATCACCTTCCCAGGGATCAAGGTTAGGCTGGCTGCTTTGTAGCTCTGGTTGTCTCTTCTTTCCCTTTCTCACAGTCCCCAGGAACCTCAACCTTTTGACAGAACGTTTTCATGATAATCAAGAATCACCTGAAAATGACATCAGCAAGTTCTCTCAACATTCGTTAGTGTTGTTAGTGAAATCCCATCATTTCTCACAAACTGTTAATGTTCAGTTGCTTCAAATGTTCACTCATCTGATGCTCATCTGCATAGCATAAGCCTTCCTTGCTCAAGACTTTCCCAGAGATCTGGGATTCCTGAAGGCAACCTCTACCAGTAAAAATATATGCAAAGAAGGCATCTTCCATATCAGATCTCAACAGATCATTTGCCTAATTCAGCAGTGGACCCACTTTTTTCTTAATCTTCCTTTAACTGCAGAATTACCTATGTAAACCCTTCTTGCTGCCCTTCACATTGTTTTCAAGAATTGACTCAAGGTAGACTTTTGCTTTCCCACACACTTGGGAAATGTTTCCACATTCCTGACTCTCTTTCTACCAATTGTATCCATTTTCATGTACCCTGGTTTTGTCAGCAGCTCCATCTACCCAGGCATCCTATCATGTTTCTTGACTTTCTGATCATTGGAATCGACCATTCTTGAGTTTGGGAGAGATGAGCTTTGAAAAATCAATCAGTTATTCTGAACTTATCTTCTCTGCAAAACTGCCTGCTGTGGCATTCTTCAAAGCAGATCTCTGAATAGGTCACATTCTGCTGTCCTGAATTCCAGGATTATGAAATTATTTGCCTGGTTCCCTCATGTCATGATCCTGAACTTTGGCATTTCATGGTGTACTGGATCTGGCTTGGATAGTTATTTGTCTTCAGAGCAGTCTTATTGATTCTAAGTCCCTCCAGGACACCAGGGTGGTTGAAGTCCTCTATGAGGATCAGGGCCCATGACCAAGAAGCTTCTATCCAGTTACAACTGCAGGTTTTCCTAGTTAATTTGGAATATTGGCTGGAATTCACGTAGCTTGCAAATATTTGTTGTTTAATGAGATACCTCTTTGAAGTGTATTAGTATAAAATTAGAAATAAGCATGCATGAAACTTGTGATTACTTGAAGTATAGTGACCAATTGCACTGGCAAGTTGCATATATAACAAACAATAAACAGGTTGATGTTTGCAGGAATGCTGTTATAATTGTAGACATTAGCTTTTCCTTTGTGATGATAATGTTTCTGTAGGTACCCAAAACAGGATTTTCCTCCTTACATAAGAAAAGGACAAGGCAGAAAATGCTTCTCTTATTTTCTTTCTCCTTTGCTTTTTAAACACATGATTTCATGATTGGCTGAAATGCTATCAAAATCTTATTCAGATTGCAGGAGACATCTCTACCAAAGTTAATATTTCCCTCAGAGTATAATACCAGAGAGCCTCAGGCAATGCTGTGTAACCCCCTGAAGCTTCTTGTTACCAGGCTGTGTATTATGCAGACTTACATTTCCATAGTTCAGTTAACAAGTCAAAGAGACATTGGTACCTTGCATCTAGTTTTGCACTCCATTAGAATAGCTTTAAGTGTTTCATTTTAGACTTTAAGCTCTTTGTATGCAATTCTATTTGCAAGTATTTGGCCCCCAGGTTTCTCCTTGAATCTGTCCTCCACTGTCTCTTTCTGCTCTTGTTGCCAGTGACATTTTCTACACCATAGCTCCCAGCTATCCCTCAACCACAAAGGTAGTTGAAGCAGCTTCCAAAAATACCAGCTCCCATGAGCAGTCCTTCTGTGCTTAGAGTATAAAACAAGTCTCCATTCTGTGTAATAAATGAATTCATGATTCTCAATTCCCAGCTGACATTAATAGCAGCAAGGAACAAGAAGCGAGTTAATGTTAATTTCTGCAGGTAATGCGTGAAAGCAGATAGGAAAAGCTTGAAAGGTCAACATCTGCTGTCATGTAGGAAAGTTGCAATATTTGATTGGCTAGTAAATGTCAACACTATGTTCAAAAATCTACATGCTATCCTTTTCAATTTAATCTTAGCTTGCAGCACAACTAGAAATCATGCAGCATGTTTCAAAAACCCTTGAGTTAGAAAACGGGGTTGTATGATTGCCTTCCCATGGCAATAAGGCACTTAAAAATTACAAACTTGTCATTTAATCAGCATAGTAGGTAGTACAACGTTTGTGACTTTTTATATCAATTTTCAGGGAATGCTGAAGAATCCGTAATGATTACATACCATAAAGAACTGCAGTTCCAACTGTTGCCATGGTATTATGCACTCCTCTTTTTTAAAAGCAGTGACTAGAATGTAAAACAGATGATGAATCTAATTGATTGTCCCCTGTAACTCACAGAGATGCTGTATTTTTGTCTCTGCTTTGTTCTGTTTTGTCTCACAATATATCAGACACAGAACTGCATTGTTTAGTACATTGATGGCATTAATTTAGAGGAGAGCAGATGTACTTTCTAAAGCAGAAATATGATGACCAGCCCTAAACAAATGAGAATGAAAATGTTATCTTCTTTGTCTAGATGGCAAATAGCAGCGGCTGATGGAAAACATATCCTCAGCTTATGTTTATGTAAAACCTTCTGTAAAGAACAAGGCAATTTTGAACCAGAGGAAGCTAGAAATAGAGGGAAGGAGAGAGTGCATGTGTCCACATACAGATAGCATGGGTGATTGTGTACAGCTTCAGAAGTAAAATGTAACTGCAAGTTCATGAATCTAAAGGTAGCTTAAATTGCTGTGCTAGGTGTCATACTGTATTAGTTGTATAGTTGCACAATAAGGATGATTTGGGTTTCAGGAAGCTTCATGTTTCAGTTCCTGAAGAAATGCCATGTCTTGTTATACCTGTCTTTTCTGGACTCTGCTCTATATCACCTAACACTGACATGTTTTTACAGTTCTACAGCTTGCTTCAAATGTACCATGACTAAACTTGCTCAATCTGTTTGACACAGTGGGAAGAAGAGGAGCTAAAGACAAGCTACATTCTGTTCTTAGCAAACCAGAGACAAACTGTGATGTGAGCCAATGGCAGAGGGAGTAGAAAAGAGAGGACTGGCAAATCTCCTGAGTGTTTGGTGGTACCATCTCCACAATAGTTATGCCTCCATGGGGGAAACTACGGGCTTTCAGACTTCCCAGAAAGGGACATTAAGCTAGGGAATGGAGTGTACTGATGTAAGAGAGTTACAAACCAGCTTCCAGAAGTTTCTGAGAGGTCTTGATAATTTTGTCAAAATTGCCTCAAGAAGAGATTGTCGAAGTATCTGATGTGACACATTCTAGTTTTTGGTACCAATTTTATGGGAGACCACCAGTAGACAGCTGTGCAAAAATCAGTCCAGATAAGCCCAAGATGCTGTTACTTTTGGGCATTGACAGCATGTATTACATGGCTTAAGTAAAGGAAGTATATCCTGGATTTCTATACATATTCACAGTGACCTACAGCCTGTGTATCTTTCAAAGCAGAGATGCAATTGAGAATGAAATCATGCAGCAGTTCTTATCAGTTCAAAGACCTGTATAAATATATATATATATTCTCAAACTTGAAGATAAAAATCTCAGATGTTTGATTTTTTAGGAAACCTAATACATATTTGCATTTTTCTTATCAGAAGCATATGGAAATAAAAAACAAGAAAATCACAGAAATACGATTTGGGCATTCCAGAAAGCAGGAATATAATTAAATTTCCACCTTTTTATTCATTCCTTCATTGCACACTGCTACTCCATGTGACATATGATGTTTTTTAAAAAGATATGAAAAGTCAAACAAGTTATCAAGGCTTTTAAAATTCTATTACTAATACACATGATTTTCAAAGTTCCCTATGCATTTAAGATAAATGCTTATAGAATGACAACTATTCCGATATTAATACAAGATTATCTATTGTGAGAGTAAATCATGAATACAAAGTGAGAAAAACATATACATTTTTGTGGTTACATTCTTGAGGAAGTCTTCCACACATCCCTGACTTGTCTTTCTGAGGTCATGCAGAAGCAAAGTATTCCCCATCAGTGATAACATTTTGCATATCTTGTCATCAATATGTCATTGCGCCTGAAAGAACTATTCACGTCCCATAAAGTGTTTCTTCAGAGAGTGCCCACCTATGGCAATGCCAGTAAAATTCTTGAAAGAATTACAGAAGTTATGCTGCAACACATCACTGATATATTGGTTAATGTGAAAACACAATTTCCTTATGTCCTTTAGACCTGTCTATTTATTTCAAGTTTCCTTTATCTTAATGGCACTGCATTTCCTATGGCCTTAGTGAAAAGCACCAAAAAGGGTAGGACTGAATCTTAGGCTCCTCTCTTATGCTGACACTCATTTTGCCTCACATTGATCTACTAATACTTGCCAAGTCAGTCATGCATGGTTACGCTATAATAGCTCCTCTCATCACTTGTCTGCCTTATCTCAACCACAATCACTGAAGCAAAGGATCTTAATCTACCTTTTAAATATAATTAGAGGAGTAATTTGTATACAGATCTACTCGTTATTGATTTTCTTTAAAGCACCCTGTCCCCCAAAGTTATGTGAAGTAGAAATGGTGCATCTGCCCACACCTACATTTAGATTGTTAACAACTCTTCTGAACATCTGTTATACTGCCACTGAGCAGTTGTGGTTTCTTTAAGAAGGCACAAGGGACTCAACCTGCACTACCTCAGTCTTGACTATTTTTGGGGGAAAAACACCTCTGGGAGCTATTTTTATTTATGGTGTCATATTGACACAAACTTAAGCTCACCATTTTATCACTTTTTTCCAATTATGTTATTGATCAGTATGTGATTTTATTCACTACTGGAACACTATGCTGTATTTTTGTTTCATCACTTCCCAATCAGACGTGCTGACTATTAAAATGCCACAATTACAAAGCCCCTTAGACAAAAAAGGATATGTGTCTGAACAACAACTAGGATGAGAACTGCATATCAGAAAACTAATCTGGGTTAGGAGGAACTAGTAGAAATTTTTATGATAATCTGTCAGAGAAACAAAAAATAACCAACCATATTTTTCTGTGGGCAACATCACATATTCACAAGCAACAGTATTTGCTGAAACTACAATTAAACAAAAGAGTTTAAACTGAAATCAATCAGACCAGGAGCTACTTTAATCTAAGAGAGACGAGGTCTGCAGAATTTCTGCAGAAAAACACTGCAGAATTTCTTTTCTCAATTCTCAAACAAATTCTCTGTAACATATATTTTGAAAAATAGTTAATAGCTCAATAGATTTTGATTTTTTTCTTGCTGGTTGCATTATGTAAGTAAACAGTGCAATGATTTCTGTAGAAGAATTAGTATGGACATCATTGTTGATTGGAAGGATAGATTTTTATAGCTAATAATTGCCGGTGAGTTTTCACCACAAATGACTCTGAAGCTCCTGTTCAACTCTGGCAAAAATGGAAAGAATACAGAGGGGGGGACAGTAATGTTTTCTGCATGTTATTGCTAGCCTAACCACACTCTGATCTGAAGAAAACATTTAAATAAAACCTAGCCAACTGGAATTCATCTATTAGATACAAATGTTTAACACTTGGAAGCCTCTATTCTTATGTTTGGAGAGGGGAAGGAAACAGCCTTAGTAGACTTGATAAATGATGATGGGCAGACATCCGTTCTTGTCTTTCACAGCTTTTCTGCAACATTAACTCTCTCAACACTAAAATCACTTTTTTTTTTTCTGCCTGACAGAAATGCCAGGAATCATGTGAATTGCTTAGATGATTTAGGGCCTTCCCAAGGAATGTATCCAAAAAGTATGCCAAGAAAACTCCAGCTTCAAATCTTTCTCATTTGACAAGGCTCCATGGGGATCAGTTCTCTCTCCTACCTGATGTTTTCTAAAAGTTTTAAAAGAGCTATTGAGGTAAAACACTGACATATATAAATTGTGGTAAAATGCATACAAAACACAGCTCCTTATACTTTTCTTCATGCATGACTGTATGGCTATTACTATATGACTTAATGCCCAAATAAGATGAGCTATACTTGATTAAATCTTATCTATTGAAAGACAAATTTGGTACAGGTTTAAAAGTTAGTATTACTGAGTTTTCTGCCTAATTTACTGCTAGTGGTTGTTAAAGAAGGTGTATCCCATTACAATAGAGTACTTCTTGACTCAAAACAGCTCTTTCTACTTTAGTGGAGTGTTGTAGGTTCTGGTAAATTAAAACTCAGACTTACAACATGTGTTCCTTCAGCAAGAAAGTACCAAACGTGTATGCCCAATCTTCTCTATTGCAGCATCAGATGCAATGGACATTGATATGAGACCAGGTAGATTATTCTGAGGGAGGATACAATGGAGCTTTTGGATGTATCGGATCCATATTTTGGACTGCCAAGTTTGAATTTCACAGATGACTTTAACACAGAACAATGGGGAAAAATTTTAATGGCTTGAAAAAAAATCAAATTAAGCAAATATTAAAGGGGCATTTTAAATGTGTAGTATATGTGTTATTTTGTTCATTCTTTTGAGTATTCTTGGGTAATAATGTGTAGCTTTTACTCATAGTTTATTCTGCTGCCAATTCTTGCAATAAATGTATAAAGACTGCTGAAATAAGTCTATAACTGAGGTGAATTGGTGAAAGTTACCTACAACTAAAGCTTCATGTAACTTTAACTTCTCTTTCATGTCTTCATATAGATTACCACTCAGAGATGACTTAATATATTATTACTACACATAAATACATGTAGTCATTCAAAACTAAAAATATGTAGTGAAATATTATGGAAAAAAAAATCATTAGAGTAGTTGAGCAAAAATATCAAGCCATTTACAGCTATCTATCTTCAGTTCCCAAGCACCTGACCTTTTAGCTTTGTCTGCTAAATTAAAGATATTTGCAGTACCTGGGCATTAATATGTTTAACTCTGACTTTGCCATACCAAACTAGTGTAGATGTTCTTTAAGTATCTCATTCCTGTCTTTAATCCGTATTTATCAGAAGCACAAGAATGTCACATTTTAGCTATATATCTGTTCATCTTTTTGATCTGTCTGTTAAGCATCAGGAGTTGAGTAAGACAGCAACACTTAACTTCTGTTTCATTTGTGAGATTAATTCCTGTTGTGAGAGACTTATACCACCATAGCACTTGTGCGGTTTTCTACAAGTGGAGACAAAGAATTTTCAAGTGGAAGTGGATGACAGACATGACTCCATTCCAGAAAAGAATCAACAGTACAGCCATTTTCTTTTGCAAATTAATTGGAAAGAAAACTGATTAGAAATAGTGTCTTAGAAGACGCTATGTGTTTGTTTGCCATTCTACCAGAACATTTCATCTTTCAGAAAAATGTTACAGTCCATGTTTAACAGCAGTCTTACAGACCAAGCCATCTCCTGTTCCAGAAGGAGTTACATGAAATCCTGCTGGAATATAATGATGTCTTCAAGGGAAGGAAAAAATATAGCTAGAAATTGATTAATTCTGCCAGTATCTTCCCTACAGAATTTTAAATTAGAATCTGTCTGAAACACTGTGTATATCAAAATTCTTTCTGTACCTGGTGGTTTTCACCATGTGTCCGTGTGAAACCTCAATATGCCTCAAGCCATTTTATTCATATAAATAACTCATATTTGTATGGCACCTTTCAGCTGTGAAAGCAGAATTGCAGTCTCTGGTGGATGAATGAGTTATGAAACTGCCAGTATAGAATTAGAAATGAAAGCATGCATTATGTCTCTGTAAAAATAATAAGTACACAAAAAATTCTTAATTAATCACGATGAATCACCAAGGATATCACCCATGGTGAGATAAAGGACTTTGAGTCACAGTTTATTTTTTTTATTTCCATAAACAACTAGTTCTTTTTCCAGTTTGTTAAGAAATAGATGATCAATATTTTTGTTAGAAAACTAGCCAAGTTCCTATTCTGTAATGTCCTCTATAGATGTTGTTTAACTTAGTCTTAGAAAAGTCATCTTAGAGAGTTTCAACATACAAGGAGCTCTTCTGCAGTTTCTTAACTAAATTAAAAACACATTCTAGTTTGTCTTTTTTCTGCTATACACAATTTATTTACAGCACATAACAGAAATAAAGAGTGTCCTGTCCCTCTGTCCAATAAGTTGCTTAGTAGTGGGGAAATTTTGTGTACAGATGTGTTTTAAGTTGAAAGAAAAAAACCAAGGGAAAACTTATCTCTTCTTTCCACTACCTTACTGGTTTTTTCCTAATCATTCTCACTATATAGAAGGGGATTTTATTTGGCTTTCCTTTCATAAATCCTACAGTCAAGAGAGCATTATAATTTCAAAATAAAATATGCTTCATTTTTAATTGTGTTACAGTACTTGCAACCAAGAGATTGTACAACAGCTAGTTTAAAAGTGAAACTGACTTTAACTAAAATGGGACTGACATTCAATTTTCATTGCCTGAGATAAGAGAAGACCTGCATGATGAGGAAGAAAGAAATTGCATTTTCAGGTTCTGTTAGCTTGAATAGATGAAATAGCTATAAGAGACCAAATAAGAAAGAATTTTTTTTGTTTACAACGCAAAATTGATTTAACAGTGTCTCTTGAAGAAACAGTTAAACTTGATGCTGTTCTTAAAATTAGGTATTGGGATCAAATGGTAAGTCTGTTTCTAGGAATGTATAGTAAAATAGAATTAATCTCAGAGCACTACCAACCGAAATAATAGAGATTATTTTTGTTAATATTTATTAGGTACTCTTAGAGTTCAGTGATGAACTACAGAAATAAAAGTTCTTAAAAACACACAGTGTTGTGTGTGCCAGATTTCAGAAGAATTTTCTTCTAATATAGACTGGGGCCTAATCATATGACAATCCTTGTCATCTGTGTAGCTGCACTGAATTCAACCAACTCATTAAAGCTCAAGTTGAACAAGCTTGCTCTCACAACCCTGTATTTTGTAGACAATAGGGAAAGAAACACTTTACATGATTCGGTTTATCTAATCAAAGTGGTGTTTTTGGGGGGAGAAAGACCTAGAAAAATTGGGAACACCTTTTACTTGGAGCTTCTTTCTTTCTAAGATAATTAGAATTGCACAAATATTTTTTTTTCTCAACTTCACTAACAAAGAATACTTCACTAACAGATAAAAGAAAATTAAGGATTCTATTTTTGGTGGAACAGAAAAGATTACACAAATCTGTTTAGATAATCCTACAATATCAGTGAGAGGCTATAACCACTTCTAATATCCTCTCACATTGTTGCTGTGTGGAATTCAGTTGAAAGATATTAGAAACTGGCAAAATAAAAAAAGGCCTTTACACAAAAAAAGTTATTTCACTGAAATACCAGAAAAACAAATGAACAAACAGTAACAGAAAAGTATAAAAGGCAAAGTCTTACCCATTAATAAAGCACCAGAGGCTATCAGTGATTACATGAAATCCAGCCTCTACAAACTAGCAAACAAGACAGTGTAATCATCTGCCTCATACACTTGGCAAGACAGATTGGTGAAAAGTCCCTGAGCTCTGCCTATTGTCTTGCTCTGGTGCAGGAGGAGGAATACAGCTGTCATTGGAGTAGCATCCTTGCTTTCCTGCTCTCCTGTTGTCTTCCAACACCAATAAATGGTCTTTGTAATATATTTGCAAGTTGAGGGACAAATGCAGGACACATAACGCATTGTCATGTAATGACACTGGATAAGAAATTTTCTTATTTTTCGTCGAGTTTGCTGAGCTGCTGCCTTAGACATATCTTATTTTGTGTTTCATGGAAGTGACGGGTATGAATTCCTGCTTCTACTAAGTAGCTGTAATTTCATCTGATGTAGATGCATACTGACTCTGCTCACTGTCTCTTGAAATCAGAGTATTTAGCAAGCTATTTGTCATCCATTTCAGGAACTTCAAAAACTTTTGAAGCACAACAGTGTAGAATATTTCCTATTCACAGCAAACTAAATATTTTCAAAGACATACTGACTAATAATTAATCTGATAGACCATTGAGTTAGAGGAAATTCTGGACTAGTTTGTGAGTACTCTAATGATCCTACAAGAGTAAGAAGGGCCACATGCTTGAAACTGTACAAGCAAACTAAATTTGTAAAGGCATTCTTTCCCATAATAAGTAAAATTTATTGGATTGATTAGGATTGTTATTACAGTATTTTCAGTATTGCGCTTAATTTGAAAAGTTTGGATGAAAAAGTTTGTCATGACAAAACCTGGCAAAAGTTTGGATACTGAAGTTAAATTGGCCTAGGCAATATTACACTTTACATTATATTAACACCTGAAATGGGCAAAAAGTCCTCTGATGTTTAAGAAAATGGGCTGCTTAACTTGTACAATAAAAATGTTTCCAATACCCATCTTTCTCAAAATAATGAAGGACACCAGAATCTGAACCTTTCCATCTGACTAAACTAGGACTATTTAAACTGGAAATAATTAAGACAGCACCAGCTTTCTCACTTACTCTGGAATATATACAACTGCTTTGTATTGATATAGAAAACATAAGCAAAGAGTTAATAGAAAAAAAATACCCATTAATAAAAATAATTTAATTGGACTTTTAAGATGTCTTTGAAAAAATACTTCACAGGAGATTATTAAGGAAACAGGAGCCACAGAATAAATTATAAAAGTTCTGTTTCATATTAGAAAATGACTCAGATATAGGAAAACAAAGAATAGATATAAGTGTTCATTTTCAACATGGAAGAAGGTTAATAAAGAGATGCCCCTGTATTCTTTCTAACAGTAGTGGTACTTGACACATTTATTACACACTTATTAATGTCCTGAAGAAAAGGAAAAATAGAAAGATGGACTGAAATCTCTTTCTGAAAATTATGTAGGTCAAGAATTAACAAACTAACAAAGAATCTCATGCACAAACAAGACAGAATTAGCTGCCATAACAATAAAGAGAATTCCTAAAGCATTAGCAAAGGTGAATGTTGGATTTGGCTACTATACATTAATTTATCCATATTGACGCCTCCTAAATCAACATCAATCACTAAGAAAAAAAATAGTTTCATGATGGACAATTTATTCAAGGCAGATTTAATGTGCAATGTATTTAATTCTTCAATGTACCTAGGAAAAAAAATGCAAAGCAAATAAAATGGTAATTTCTATCAAAGAACAACAGAACATTGAAAATGTGTGAAAATCAATTGAAATCCATTGAAAATCCAATTTTTGTGGATTGCTGGCCTGCCATTAAAAAACTCTAGAGATGATACAAAAGAACATGAAGATAAGATATGGAGGAAGATTTATGAGTTAGAACCATACTTTTGTGATGTAAATAATACAGAAATTTTGTTGTACAATTATTATAAATAATGGACAAGTTGAACTACTCATAATAATTCATACTACTAGGACAAATGTCACCCAATAAAGTAAAAAAGACAACCAATTTAAAAGTCATACCAAGAAATTATTTGTTTACTCAGACACTAAAATATATGCACCTAAATGGCATATTGTTACATTGCACTGGTTATCGTGATTAGGCCATAAAAACAATTATAAACTCTTTCAGTTACACTAGAAAGATTTTCACAAAGCACTAAAAAATCTTTCCAAGAGGATAATGAACCTGTGGAACATGTTGCTGTGGAGACTGTGGAATCTCCATCACTGGGTGTTGTACAAACATCTGTCAAAAATATCCCACTGTTCTTCTCTGCAGGTGTAAGAAAATTAAATTACATTCTGAGCTTTTCTCCAGCTGTATCATACCATTAATTTGATCTGCTCTTTTGGCACCATAAACCAAACAAAACCAAAATTTATTAGAGTCAAAAACAATAGACAATTTTAGTGTAATAGAGTCCAGGCACACAGGGAGCACCCTTAAAATAATCAGAAAATAGTTTTTTTAAAACTCATCAAAAAAAGATCGAAGTCCTGGGGCAGTAGGTGATTAATTGTATTTGAGTAGAAAATTTGAGAAACAGAAGATGTTTCAGGAGAGAAGTCTTCATAAGTTTATTGATGAATTATTGCAAGAGTATTTAATGAGACATTTTTTACTACCTCAGTAAGCTTCATCTTATTATACCCACGAAAGAGACAAAAATTGATTTTATAAAGTGTAAAAAATCCAAAACTCCCATGAAATTCAATGAGAATTTGCTTGGCAAATGGAATGACGTAAATGTCCCTGCAATGCAGAAGTATTTTTAATTTTATCATTGGACAAAATTTGTCTATTAATACTGAAAATCTTAAAAACAAACACTCCACACATGCAGTTAACAGTGTTCCATTTTAAACACATTTCTATGTGAAATTTCACATCTACTCTTTACAAATACACAAGAAAGTACGTATTTTAATTAAGGTCAAAATGTTGCCATTTCCATCAGTGTAGTAGATATTTTTGGATCTGAAATCTCATGTGATTTTTAAAAAGCTGCTATGATTCAGCTTGAATTTCTATTTCCATGTTTGCCTGAAGGGCTTCTGAGTATTCTTATATAGATAATTCATAGCTTTTGTTTTCGGGATGTTTTTTCAACTCATGAGAGTTCAGTTATTTCAAATACTTGTGATCAATGCCATCTATGTTAACACTAAAGTCCAAGTGAAGGTAAGTAGTTTGAATAGTTACATCTCAGAAGGGCTGGCTGAAAGTCCAAAACTGGGATACAAAACCAACTCTTGAAATACAAATAATTATTCCCAGTTTTTTTCTTGGTCAGATATGTTGAAAATAGGTGAGGTAAATAGCCGAATAGATTACGATGAACCAAAATATCTTTTTAAAGAACTCTCCAGAAAGTGAAAGGAAACCATTGTAAAAACAGTAAAAAAAGCATCAACCCTTCTTTTTCCTGAAATAGCTCATTACAGAAAGGTATTGTTATGTGAATGATTAAATCTTACTTGGTTGTAGTTTATTTGTTTCACAGTGTAACTGTATTTTCTCAATTGGTGGTTAGTTTCTTTTTTCTCCTACCATAAACATATATCACAGGAAAATTAGGTGGAAATGGCAAAAAATTTAATATTAGAACCCTAAAATAGAGGAAGATGACTCCATACTTCACCAACTGAATAAATGATTTAATTTTGTTGTTTTCTGACTAACAGATTATACAATAGCAGGGGGGAAAAAGCTTTATCATATAGACAGTTCAGATTCTTCTGGATCAAATTTTTCTCTAGAGAACTACCACTGAAGGCAATGGACTTATGCCAAGGTTGAATTTGACCCAATATTATTTTCAAACTGAGATTAGAGAGCAAGTGAACCAGCAAAAGACAATTAAGTCAGTGATGCACTTACTATCTTGAGTACGCAAGCAATCTGAAAGCCAGCATAATGCAGTTCTTATTCACCAGGCATGCAAATAAATCAACTTTAATGTCAATAAAGTCAGTAACGACAGATTTTATCACTAAGTTATAACTAAGCAATAATGATTGGGAAAAAGGCAAGTAGCTCACAGCAGCTGAAGTGATTTTTTATTTTGTCCTAGGTGAAGCCAAGGGTAACTGAAAAGACTGGCCTTTACTCCCTCTATTATTAACTGCAAATCCTTCTTGTCATGTTAGAAGGCAGATCACTTTTTTCTTCCCAAGTATTACTCACTGTTGTGGTGTACCTCACACTATGACCTCCTTCAGAGTGCTACAGTCCATTTCCCATTAGTCTCTGCATATTAGAGAGCTGCAGTTTAATTTTAAGGGGGTCAGGACAGAAATACATTTTTATTTATTCTGTAGATATATTTAGTGATTTAATTCATCCATCAGCAGATACCAGAGAACAAACAAGTATGATTTAACACTTTACAAGGAACAGCCCTATGCTGAATACTGTTAGACATATACAGCATTGCATTTGTAGTGGCTGTATTCCAGCAAGAAATAAAATAAATATTAGAGATGATGAGAGCCTTATTTCAAAAGTTTCTAAACTATTTGATTGAAGGGCATAATAAAAATGCCAAATATTGTTTTTCTTGATGTGTAGAAGAAGGAACTCAGTATATAAATATTTTTTAAACAGTATTATATTAAGTAGGTAGATGAATTATTGAAACTCACACAGGCATTTCAAAAGCAATCTAACTTTTTCAACTCTTTATAATGTGGTTTATATGAGTCGGTACAATCATTTTTCTGTCTGCATCTTAACCAAAATGTTACACATTTTTGTTATGCATGTAGTTGTTCTCCCCATGGGAGATGTTTAACAATGGTCAATTACTATGATTCAGTAGTTTTGGCTGACATTCAACAAATGTCTGAGCAGCTAATAATGCATTTAGTTCTGTTAGTCCACCCATCTGTCCATCACATCTGCCTGTCCTCATAAAGGCTGTCATTAAGCAGCATAGCATTTCTCTAACATCCTCTCACTATCCACTTGCTTTCCGAATGCCTGGAAGGTAAACAATGCGTGCTCACAATTATATCTTTTCATAAGCTAAAGATAAATATACACTTCCTTATGAATAAACAACAAACAAAACGTTTCTTTTATTATTTTATTAGTGGCACTTTAATCCATCAAATTTATATGGTTATTAGTCAACACTCAAAATAGTTTGAAAACATGACAAGACAACTTTCTCTTGTCCATAAAAATTTTACAACTAGTCACCATTAACATAACATCAAAAAACACTGTTTCAAGAAAAATAGCAGTTAATAAGCTTGGCATTTAGTATTTATTTGGGATTTGACATTGTGGATGTCTGTTGCAGTCCCATGTTGGCTACTGACTGCTTCTACAAACTATTTTAGCACTATTTTAGTGTAGCTTTTTCCACATGGGAGAGTCACAGGGATATGGCTCATAAAAACAAAGATGCTGTTGTATTGGTATGTATCCTTGTTCATGCTACATTTGAAATTGTAATCATTATTCCTACAGGTTCAAATTCATCTTCCACTGCACACCAGTAGGAAAATTCTGACTATTAATCACAATTCAACTGATTTTTAATTACTGTGTTAGCTTTTTAGGAGGTTGAAAAGACAACAATATTGTAAGTTTACTTTATTCTTAGGGGTTTTCTTCTCATTCTTTCTTTTGGCCTTTGTACTCATGACTGGCCAGCCTGGTCAATAGTTCATTCAAGATCAGAGATGTTCTCCATTTCCCTTGATTATTGAAAGCTCTTGGTTTAGATTTAGCCTTAGAGTAAAATACAAGTGTTATCACTAAATGTAAAAGTTGTAGATTTTTTTAAAGAATAGAGAAAACACAGAACTGTTAGCATTTGATGAAAAGAGTGTCAAAAGAACTGAGGAGATGAAGAAAACATAACCTATACCTTGTCACATTCACTTCTAGAGTGTTCAAAGGTGTGCAAAAGGTTAGTTAAGGTACTTGACCTAATGATACAGATCCCCTCAGTTTGTAAAACTAGATGGGGGAAAAGACCACAGCCCATAAAGAAGGTGTATTTATCTATAAGGCTGAGCAATGCCTATCCCAGGTGCAATTAAATTGAGGAACACCATGTGGAGAGTAGCAGGCACCAACAAAGGCAGGTCAGCAATTCTAAGGCAGCAGCCATCACTTACTAGTAGTTCTTTAGTAACTACTCTGTTCCCCTCTCTCTGCCCTTCTTTAATTTGTTTTTGTTTCCCTTTGGCTGAAATGTAGCATGTTTTTGCCAGTTTTGTTGAAGGAATTGAGAAAACCTTGACTGCTTCTTTATTTCCAAACTCATTCCAAATACCTGAAAGGAAGTTGAGCTACGACAACCACAAATTTCTTGTTGGGATGTTCTCATCATAGCATGAAACAGCCCTTACAATGCATCATTCTGAAACATAGACTTGGCATTCTGAAAAAGTCTTTGAGGAAGCCAGACTTTATTGTTTGCACTATTCCAGGGCCAATCTCTTCTTCCCCTCATTTACAGAAGAAACCTGTTAAAGGAGAAAGAGGACCAGCTTCAGAAAAGATATGAGCCAAAGAGCTGACAGCATGAGTTCTGCATGATAACAGCAGCAGCAGTAGTGAAAGTCCAGACTTTGAATCCTTCTACTACATGTTAAGTATTGAATGTGAGACTGAGAAAACTGGCACTGAAGATGAAAGCCACTGTGTCCTCTACTCCTTTTTACCAGTTGTGTAATGGGTACATGGAGAAGAGGGAAGCAGGTAGCTGAGGAGCTCAGCCCTTCTGCAATAGCATGGTCCTGTTGTCGTGTTGGTCACCATAGGGAAGACAGATGAATGGCTGCACATGGGTTACATTTTACATTGGTCTTCCGAATATACCTGATGTTATGAAACCAGTAATAGCCTCCTGAAAGTAAAAAATGGTAATGCAGATTTATTATGTTTGAAAAATAGATATTTTCTAATTACTTGGAAAGCTTTCTGTCACTTTCAGTCAGTAGATAAAAAGAACAGAAAAGCATATCATGCAGATTTTTTATCTAAAGATAAAAATAAAATCAAACAGAAAAAATCAGCTCTTTTAATATATCTTTTCTTTCAGATATTTTTCTCTTTCACTCAGTTAAACTTTTTTGTATGATCTAGTAAGATTTTTAGTGCTTTCATATTAAGAAGGTAAGGTTTAATGTCTGTAGGAGCAGGGCACAAGGAGTAACATTTTCATTAGTATTTGATCATTATAACTTCTGACTACAATCTAATAAGAGTGCTATTTTTATTGGTTTTATGTAAAATAATAAGTAAATATAAATGTAAATATATAAAACATAAAATTATGTATGGAAATAAAAATTTAAATAATATAACAAAGAACATATAAAATCACACATCCTTACATTAAAAAAAAAAATATGTGTAAGCTATTAAAAATACATATACAAAAATAACTATCCACAAAGAATACTTGAGAACGAGAGAAGTGTCTGGATGCCTTGACCCTCCTTTCAGTTGAAAAGCAGTTATTTAGTTTAAAATTCTACACTTCTTTTTCAGAGCAATGGAAGGATTTTCTGAGCATTTTATAGGACACATGAGGCTATTTTTCCCAACTCAGGCTCAGAGGGATATCTGGATCCACTGGAGTCAAAGTGCAAAGCACAAATACAAAAACATGCTTTTGCATCAGCTACTTTCTCTTCCCTTTTTGTCCTTCTTTATTCAGATAGAGCTGCTTGTTCAGTCTTCCAAGTTCAGTCACGCCATTTGAATTTCTTTTTGAAGGAGAAAAAGACTCTGGCACCAGAATCACTGATATTTTTTGTGTTGATGTAAATGAAGGTAGAAGTCAGCTTAAACATCCAGTCAGGGCATTTCCCTGAATAGGAGCAACTTGGGGTGACACAGAACTGCCAAAATGTAACAATTCCCTGCCCTTCATCTCTGACGTGGAGAGTAGGCACAGTGAAGAGGACACAATCAAAGCATTCAGCCCTCATTGATCACCCACACAAATCTATGTTTAAGGCAAAAGGATCCTGAGCCACAATATTTAATTTCAAGAATCAAGCTGAGTGTAAGACAGCCATGTCTTTGGTGATTTTGCTTATTTGACAAGATTTTACTTCTTTCTTAATTAATGTAAGGATTATCCTACAATGGCTACTAGTTAGAACCTCTTGACTATAAAGTAGCTGCAATGTCATGCTCACTGTGCACTCTTTGTATACATCCTTATGATTTTAAACTTTATGCCATTTAAAAAAAAATTTCAAATTTTGCAGGTGTTTGAAAAATTAATTTAATTTCATCAGTCATGGTCGTGTCAGTTCTGCTGCCTTGTCACCACCTAACTATAAACACAAAAGATCATATACCTCATACAGAGTGGGACCTGGATGGCTGTTCTATTCTGAGTTATAAATTTAACATTGCAACTTTTCAAAAAGAAAAATATTCATAAAAGCACACTTAAAATACTGAGTAAATTCAATTTTATATTTTTCTTAAAATGTGTCACTCCACATATGCTTGAAAAGAAACTCAAACACATTATATAACTTCACCAGTCTCAGTATTGCTTTTGCAGTCTTCATCAGCATCTACAGTTTCCAAGTACAAATACAAGATCTCCCAAACATTCTTACTAAGAAAACTTAATTCCTCAAAGGGATTATGTTTACATTGTCCATTCCATCTGGAAAGCAGACAGAAATAATGCTGATGGCTGGTACTATACAGGAAAAAAAGTAGAGAATCTGTTATGCATTAAATTTTGAGTTATCTTTTGTGAAGGCAAGAACCACAGTTTTGTAGAGGAAGGAAGGAAGGAAGGAAGGAAGGAAGGAAGGAAGGAAGGAAGGAAGGAAGGAAGGAAGGAAGGAAGGAAGGAAGGAAGGAAGGAAGGAAGGAAGGAAGGAAGGAAGGAAGGAAGGAAGGAAGGAAGGCTCACCAGAGTAAAGCTGTCAAAGTTTTTTCTAGGAAATTATAGTCCATTTTCCTACCCCATGCTATCTAGAGCACATGGTTGGGTACCTCATGGTTAGGTTTTGCATGAGATTAACCACAGCTTCCAGATTTTGAACCCTTTTGCAGACTTCTAACCAGGTATGTTGTAGATGTTCATCAGTGGACCATTATTTCCCTCTTCTCTTGTTGTGTGCTCCATAACTGTGACAGCATGGACAATGAAAAAAATAGCTACTAGATTTTATCCTGTGACTGCTGAATATAACTAAAAAATTTGCTGTTGAAAACCATTGTCAATAAAATTTTGAGACTCCTAAAGTCCTTCAAAATTTGGTTTTGAAGCATTCCAGATGTTCTTATGCAAATAATATACTAAAAGTTATCCAACAAGTTGTCTAACTATGGGAAAACACTGTGTATCTTAAGGCAACACAATATTTTCTCATCTTTTTCATCTTTTGGTCATATATTGTTATCTTTAGCTTGCAGCAGTTGGTCATTCTTGAAGAACATATTGAGTAGACAAATATTTCTGGGTGTTTTTTCCTTGTTTGAGACAAACGATCAAGAAGCTTCATTTAAGAAGCTTCATTTGTATTTGAGTCACCTAATAGTAATCTTGGAGAGCTCTTTCACAGCTGTAAATGTGGAACATTCACCTAATCATTAGAAAAGATCTGTCTGATTTCAGCCTGGTCAGGTTTAATTATTTGCAGTAGCTGGGAGGGGATGCGGCTAAATGTGCATGACCAGAGTCCAGATATTATTCTATATCACCTTATATCATTGTAGGTGTGGGAGGGAATGGACTCTGGCTTCCACAGGAAAGGGTGCTCCTTCTGGGTGGAACGGTTTGGGATTTTATTTTATGTGTTAATTCTTTCTTTGCTTTATAGCACTTGTTATCAATACTCTTGCTATTCTTCTTTTTCTTATGTCATTGCTATTTCAAGTAAATGATTCTTATCTCAATCCCTGATCCATGCTTTTTGTGTCTCCCATTGGAGGTGGATATGGGAGAGACAGGTGGTCTTTTTAGTGGGAGTGTTAAACTGGAGAATACCACTCCTAACCATGACAGTACTGCACACACTTTTATGAAGTTTGAGTAATAAGTAAGATTTTTAAAAATATTACTTTCTTTGTTATTGAAGATTCTATCATTATTTTATGTAAAACTGAACAACACATAAATTTGTTTCCATTTTAAAAATAGTTATTCCCTTAAATTAGAAGTAAAAAACAAGCCAAAACCAGATCACTTGGCATTTCAGACTCATTTGTTATTTTATTTCCGTAATGTTTGTTGATTATGATAATTGATCACTCCAAAATTTCAAAGATATAATTAATTGGTAAAAGTAAGTTCATTGCCTTTTATGTGAAATATTTTAATTAACAAAGAACATTTAAATAAATTACCATAATATTGAAGGTCACACAAATATTAACTGCAGTTGTGCTTGCTATTGCATAGATACGTATTTCTATATAAAGACAGAAGGAACCAAATTAATTTTATTAAAATAAGAATTATATATTTCATTTGGAGTTTCATTTCAAGCATCTTATTCTCCTTGGCCTTTTAGCTAAGATTAAATATAATGTCAGTTTAATACTATATATGACAATGAATTTAATCTACTTAATACTTTGGCAAAGCTGGAGCAACAACTCCAGCTTTGGTCTTTCAAACTCCATTTGGTCTTTCTTCAAATGCTGTAACTATTTTATCTGTAAAATGAAGCAAATGTGATAGCAAAGTGACCTACCAAAAATTAACACAATGGCTGCTGAAATGCATTGTACACAATAGCACTAACATAGATATTTTTCTTGCTACCATCTTCTTATCTGTGGGGGTGCATTTTTAGTTATAGGCATTGGTTCAAGTTCATGTAAGGTTTATTCTCTGTACCCCATTTTGTTCTCCCTTCACTACCTCAGTTACAAACCCCTGACTGGTTCCCTTCCCCCAATGTCAGTTATCTGTCAGTTCCGTGTAACCCCCTGGTCTTGTCCGTCATTCCGGGGCCTGTCCCTGAGTCTGGAAGATTCTAGGAGAGGCGTCGAGTGATTGGGCAGGATCCAGGATCCCTCCTCCCTCTTTCCCATGATTTGTTACCATGTATGCCTGTTATGTTATCAGCCACTGCCCTGTTGTGTCCCATTGGCTCACTGCGGAACCCTACGCTAAATCCCACCTCCCTTTTTAAGGGCCTGTCCCTCTGACTGGATTGTCTCTCCTGAGGCACCAGCTTAGAGGTGAGGGCTCCACCCAGGACCCAATAAACTCTTTGCTTGCTGTACCTTTGGAGAGTCCCTCCTTTTCTCTGAACCATCGTCACGCTCGTGCTCCTCGGGAGCACGAACCACCGGCTTGCTGCGGTGCCAGGGCTAGCTGTGAGCGGACACCGCTGCACTTATCAAAATTTTTGGGAATTCTTGTGCTTTCTTGGGCATCTGGTAATAGTGGATCTTCAGGCAGACTAAAGAGAGAATTTTGTATTTGCAATTTCCTAGGTGGTGACTGTTGGCAGCTGAAAAGTTGTAAGGAGGATTACTTTCTTCTTCAGTCTGATTTTAAACAAAACATAGTTGTTAAACATCTTTTTAGAAAGATTTCTTTCAAGAAATTTAGGAAAAGCCTAAAATTCCTAAATTAAAATGTCAAAATTGTGTATAGTAAAAGCAAAACACTAGAGATCTTTTTTGTCTAACATCTATTCTATACATATTAAATATTAGACTTTCAAATCAAGATTAGAATCAATTTCAACTGAAGTTGTGACCTTCTTTAGCTGAAGAAAAAAGTGTTAGGTTGATGACAAGATTAATGATATTTACATGGCAAATGACAGAACTAAAGCTAGAGTACTGATTAAAGATAATTAGTCAGTGTAATGCCATTTTGAACCTATGCAAAATTATATAAAATCAACAAATAGTCAGAATTTGGATATGTTCTGAATTCATAATAAGTAAGGACATTTTTGCAAAGATACTGTCATTTGTACTTATTTGTTTTCTTATGAAGATCATTTTTTCTTCTGCTCTTTCAGTAGGTCTTGAGTGTTGCTATGAATTCTGCTAAAGTTCTGAGAGAAAATATTTATAAAAATCACCCTTGTATAGTATATCCCCTTGAAAAAGCAAATCACTTTTCATCAGCTCTAGAACAAATGAAACAACATTTTACATGCATTAGTATCCTGACTTTGATTGAATTTTCTATTCAAGGGGCTAGGTCTGATTGAAACTTTTTTCATGGTATCTGTGCTACCTTTTGCTAGCATGTCTGAAAACTTCTTCAGACAGGAAACTGACATTGTCTTCCTAATCTGCTTGGCCACATATTACCAAAAATTAATAAGAACATCACTACCTTTGACTCTATAATCACCCTGCTAAAAATGAAAAATCCCTCATTAAGTTCAAAAGGAAAGGATCATTCCACAGAAAAAGTGAGTTTGTCTTTGCATGGTTTCCACAAGAAGTGGGGTTACAAAATAATGAGGAATTTACGAAAGTATTTTCTGCTCTAATTTGATCATTTCCTTACAGAAATCAAAGGGAATTAACGCATACCTAAACACACAAAGGCTTTGTAGCTGTGACAATGAAAGTATATAAACGAATCAAAATATGTAGGGAGAAAGTATTTTAATTGGCAAACCATTAGTGTTGGAAAAAGACACATATCCAGTCACATTAGCCCTTCTGTGAAACACCTCCCTGGCTGCACTTGCCAGCAGATAAACCAAATATGAAGAGAAGGAGCCACTAGCCATTCATACTTTGTGATCTGTCTCTATGTCACTTAAATGTGTGCAAAACCTGTCATTTATATGAAGGGGATTAATGGAAATCCTTGCTCTGTTATTCTCTCAATCAAAGAGTTATGCAGCCATTCTAAAGGTTTTGGACTAGTATGTTTCAAAAACAGCAGTTTTACATATTATCAAGTAGAAACCCTCAGTCTAAGGAGTGAACACTGCTTTGAAGGTAAACTGAATTTTCACCTGGCTCATTGCACACATCACCCTTATATTTCAAACTCCTAATAGTGCCATAAAAGACATATTTAACTGTTTCTGATCAAGAAAAAGAAATCATACTGTAATCCTTCACTGAATAGACATTCCCAGGCTATAACAATGATAAAAGAAGGCAGATTATTAAAACTAAACTATTAAATTTCATTAATCTTCTACAAATCAGACAGGCTTAAAAGCAACAAGAAAGAAAGAAAAGCAGTCCTTAGAACAAAACAAAGCCCTATATAATTTATACTTTGGAGTAAGTCTGTTTTGTACAGATGTCAAATAGAATTTACTCAGACTACAGAAACACCAACACAAATATTTAATGGAAGAAAATTCAATGCATTGTTAGCTCATTAGTCTCACAGGAAATTAATGATTCTAGTAACTGTATAATTAGAAATGGGAATTTGTGAAAATCTTTGTTAACCTCATATTAATTTACAAAATGAGATGAGAAAAGAAAATATTGAGAAAATTTTGCTCCCCAAAATTACTTTGTATAGTATACAGAATAAATTGCATCTGTAAAAATAAAAAAGATCTGTCTCCATTTATAAAAGGCAGAGCTACAAACCAAACCATTATTAACCTTTAAGTCAGAACTATTAAATCACTTAAATTATTACATTCACATGAAACATTTCACTTTCAATGGGGTTAAATCAATAAAATCATACCTTCCTAGGCCGGGGAGAAAATGTGTATTGTATTTTCAATTTTCACAGTAATAAGAGATTAGGTAGGAAAACATATCTTCACATCAGGAGATATGTCACTGCAGCTATACCTTTCAAAGTCTCTTTAAAGGAGGCTTCCTTGATCTCCGTGAGGAACAGAGACCTGAGGAGAATGCTATAACTAAAGGGGCTTGCAAGCTGTCTAAGCCTTGCTGCAAGAAGTGCACAAGCCAAATAATCACCGTGGAAAACTTCAGGCGAATTGTGAACTATTTATTCATACTAGTAAGCAATTAGATGTCACATTAGAGACAGTGTTGGCTCCTGTTCGAGTGAGTATGTGCTGAAACATTTGAGTATGTGCTGAGTTTGAAGTCAACGGGGCTTAAGTATGCCCAGCAGGATCTCCCTGAACAGAAACAGACCTTGAATAAAACAAAGATTCTCAATGAAAGGTGATTCACAATCTGGTCTTATTGCTTACTAATTTTGTAGGGCAAGAAACTTGCATAAACTGTGGGAAACTATCCAAATAGTCCTTTGGTAAATTTAAAAAACTGAGGACAAAAAACCTTTTATGGTAGAGGGATAGATACAATCTACACTACATACACTAACAGGGCTTACAGTGACTGTACATATATATATAAATATAGGAACCATTTTTAGAGTTTTTATGCATTTCTACTCTCAACAGTAAGATGTGCTCTTGATTGTGCTGCAGAAAATGGGAGCAAGGGCAGCTGTGCAGTGCAGCCTCTGAAAGAAATGCTTTCAAAGTTTCTGTTGAAAGGGCTGCTTCTCAAAGGCAGCTGCTCAATGCCTCATGATGTATTCCAGGCACAGCCTCATTGCCTGGCCCATCACCCTGCTGCACCTGCTCCTCTCAGCTCACTTCACCTGAGTAGATTGTGACAAGAGTAACAAAGCGCTGCGCTCCAGCTTCCTACAGAAAGTTCAGCAATGCTTTCCCTGCCTCCTAAGCTGTGCCACTGCAGAGCCAAGCTCCTGGTTATACACTGTATTTGCTCAGAGCGTCAGGTACTAGCTGTCTGTTTACCTTCATTTCATTCCTCCCTGCTGCAATTTCTCTGTACGACTAAGCGACTCCTGTATGAGGAGTGCCTTGCTGCTGCTCAGAATTTCAATACAGTGCCTGAGATCTTTCTTCCATTGTATGTCTCAGATGATGGTAATAATATCCCACTAATTTCAGACACCTTTACATTTGGCAAAAGTACTACCAGGCAAATTACAAGTGTATTGGTAAATGAAAACATTTATCATCAAGATCTATTGAAAGGTGTCCACAATATTCATTTGCTGCAGTCACCTGACCTAGCACCCTGTGCTACCTCCATCAGATTTACATAAGATTAAGTCTAGCCTCCTCTTTTAAAATCCCTGCTCTTATTCAGGCCGTACAGTGTCATCTCAGCATAGCAGGTATCCGAGGCTAGAATATTTACCCTGAGATTTCCAAAATATCAGTAATCTCTATCCTGCCACCTGATAATTCCTATTTCACTTTTTGTTGTGTCCGTGATGATATTTATACTTTTTAAACAAACTAACTCCAAGTGTTTCAAAATAAAAAGTATCAAATTAAATTAGAACTGCAGAAATTAGAAATATATAACTCATTATAAATAAAGTTTGAAACACATAGTTTTGCTGTGTTTTTCATTACTTTTGATGGTTGCAGTTCTCTTTTCCAAATAATCTTCAAGATTTGATCTAAGGAAGGTTTTTTTGTTTTTGTCAGAAGGATTGAATCCTTCTGAGCTGTTTTCCACTGTCTGGTTGTGCTACTAGTAGAACTCAAGCAATTAAAATGCAAAGATTGCAAAAGTTCAAAAAAGAAGATGGTTTGCATTGATTTAACACATTTATGATTATAATAGGGACTGAAAGGTTATAAAGGAACTTTTAATCAAATATAAAATTTAGTCTGTATAAAAGTATTTCCATAGGATTTGCTATATTTACCACATACCACATACAGATGTACTACAATTTGCCTCATTTCTTGTACAACTTTATGTGTAAATTTTGCTACACTTTGAATAAACTTAAACCACACTTGAAACAGTAAAATTTGATTTATTTTAAAATACTTATGCAACTGATTTTGCAGGGCTCCATCCCTTGTTTGCAGAAGAGCTGAACGTTGTTTATAATAATTTGGGCAGTAAGCAAACTGCATACACAGATTGAGACATTGGAGTTTTAAATGTTAAATAAGTCTTACATTTAGCAAATTCGCACTCTTCTAAGAGGAATTATTCTCCAGGATGCTGTTCAGAACTTCTCTGATGAAAAAAACTTGTATTGCAACATTCAGAAAAGAATGACACTGTGCCTTTAAAATTTCCTGGCCCTTTTGGGCTTTTACAGGGGAGGCTCAAGGCAAGTCTGGTTTATTTTTTTTAGCAAGGGACCAAGAAGATTCTCCTAGATCCTTTCTGTATCAAGAAATAACACTGGAGCTTTTGTTGGGACTTCAAACCAATAGACTGAAGTGCCTGAACTTTCCAGTATCTGAAGCAAATAACCAATCTCTGTAGCTATTTTTCTGCAGCACTTTAAAATTTCTTCAGAATGCCAAGGTAAATCTATTATGGTATTTGTGTCCCTCAAAGGAAAACTGAAACCTGGGGACCCATGAGAGGAAAAAAAATTAGGAGGGAGTATTCTATCTGCAACTACACAGGGGGACAAAAAAAGAATGAGATTATTTTCTCACACAAATCTAAGATTTTAGAGGAATCTACCCTACACCCTGTTCTCTCCATTGGCTGCTGCTTTTCATCCTTACTTTTGCCAAGATTTGCTGTTGCTACTCTCCAGATACAGAGCCTTTATTTATGGAAATACAAAAAAAATTGAACGCATACCTCTAGGAAGAAAGTTGCAGGAAGAAAGAATTAAAAATCAGTAAAAAAAATTGGTTAGTAGCAGGACTCAGTTATAATGATAATCCTTTCTTTAGAGAGTCTTTGGTGGTGAGAATAGCTGCTGTACTCTCTTAGAGCAAACAAGATTTTCAAACTTCCAAAATGAGTGCTTTATTTTTCGTTATCAAGGTCTTCCTTTTATTTTTCTGCAGTAGCCTGAGTGTATTTTTCATAAATATCAGTTTTGTTATTCAGCACTTATTCTGGCAAAACTACAATGGATTGGCCATAGATTTCAAAAAATATTTCACTATGCAATTTGTGAGAACTCAGAGAATCATATACAACAGTCAGAGGCATCTGGTTAGAACAGGTGTTGCAGAAAATTATAATCCTACCTTGATTAAAACTGTCGGGGTTTTTTACCACCACCCTCCAGTTATGCATGACAAGTATCCAAATGATAAAATGTATAGAGTCAGAAGTAACAATCTGAGGTATTGTCAGGAGAAACATCAGGAATAACTTCAAGCTTGTGAACCAAAGGAATTTGCTTTTTAGGGAGTAAGATTTTTCACAAAATCTTCCTCTACTCATGGATTTGCTGGAAAATGCAGATTTGTTTCCAACAGCTTAGTTTCACTGCTCATTTTCAAAACAGCTTTCACATGAAGAAAAAATTAATTAAATAAAAATTAATCAATAGTGAACACATTGTAACAGTTGAGTAAGGGAGATTAAAACTTAGTTTAATGCAGTCTTTATTCTTTTATCCACCATACAAGCAATAAAACCACTAAGATCAAATATGTAGCTAAAGCTTGAATGTTCTGATCTTCCCCCAGTCCTAAGATGACTAGATACACTGGCTACCTCATTTGGTATTGGTTTGGAGCAACTTAAGACTTCACAAAGGAAACTGGTTTTAAGAAAATTCAGAGGTCCCATTCAGTGAAATCAAATAACTTTGAAAATCTTCACTGTACTGTCACAAAGCAATCTGTGGGCTCCCCTGCCATTGAAGAAGTAGAGACAACAGTTTTTATGACAACCGATATCTAATGTCTTATGGGTTTTTTCCTTAGATTAGGGGGGGGAGAGAAGTGTTACCCACAGAAGTAGGACTCTGCTTCTGTCCACACCCTCCAGCATTGCAACCAAAAACAGATATAAAGCTTTAGCAGCTGTAGGCACCCACAAGCAAGGCCTGCAAGGAGAAACTGTAGCAGTAGCACATAACAGATAGGGCAAAAAGGGACTCTGTTAGGGGGCACTGACCCATCCACTTGACGGCCTGAGAGGGAGAGGGAGCCCTGAGAGTTACTCCTGGAGAGGGAAATTCTTCACAAAGACAACAATCAGCCATTGGAATAATCTCCCAAGGGAGTGATGAGTTCCCTGACATTGGACACTTTTAAGATTCAGCCAGACAGGGTACTGGACCGTTTAGTCTAGACCATCTTTTTAGGGAGAAAGGCTGGAACAAAGGATCCTTGAGGTTCCTTCCAACCAGGTATTCTGTGATTAGTATATTCTGAAAGTAAAATAAAGACAAGTTTGTTTCATACACGATCTGTCTTTACTTTTTATAGAAAGATTTCTATCGATAGAGATAGAGAGATAGAGAGATAGAGAGATGATAGATAGATAGATAGAGAGAGAGAAAGAGAGAGAGAGAGAGAGATCTCTATATAGTATGAGGGAACAACTAGGTTTTTTACTTAAAAACTGCATTTTCCAACACAATTGCAAAAAAATGCAGGAGAAAACAGTGTTCAATTGCTATTTCCATTCCCAGAAATAAATGAACAGGAAAAACTGGACAGTACAAATAAAATTGCAAAAGCCAGCAAGATGAATGCACTTTAATATATTTTACAGTTTTACAGCACTTCACAGAATCACAGAATCACCTGGATTGGAAAAGACCTTTGAGATCATGAAGTCCATCTAGTCCTTCAGCTACAGTACTGAAGTTTTGTAGAGCTTCAGCTTGTCCCTGAACCAACTGCATTGACTTTAACTTGTTTTATTCTTTCAGAAAAGCAGACAACATTCAGCTGGATTATGGCCTGGTTTTCAACAGTTTCAAGGACTTGCAATTTCACCTGAAATCACGAGAATTGAACCATCTTGATGAGCAAAATGAGACCAGAGGTTGAATTACTGTTTATATCATCTGTCCATAATAGGATATTGACAGAAAAGAATCCACCCCACCCCCTCAGTCAGGCAAAAGTTAGATAAAGCTGAGCATAAAGTGTACTGAGTACAAAGTGAGTGAGGAGCATCAAGCAGTGGGGGTGTTCTCCCTCCTAGCACAAGACAATTATGCAAGATAAGCTTCTTGACAATCAATATTTGACCTGTATTTGTAGATTTGACTCTGAGACCTATGATTACACACTCCTGGCAGATTTTCATTTTAATTACATTTATTTATTTATTTTAGGGGTTAACAGCTTTTTTGGCACCATGCACAGTAGTTATCCAGATGGTCATCTGTTGTAAGGTCAAGCAAAAAATAAAAGGACTTTTATGCTTTCCTTCCATGAAAGTTAAATGGTGCCAGTACTATTGTCTCTATTTTGATTATATATGTGTGTGTGTGTGTGTGTGTGTGTGTGTGTGTGTGTGTGTGTGTGTGCGTGCAGTATTGTAAAATAAGACCATAAAACAGAGTTACTGCTGAGGAAGTAACTTTTTTTATCCTGAAATCACAGAATAAATTACAAAATCAAAAAATATTCTATGTTGTAAAGGACCCCCGAGGATCATCAAGTCCAATTCCTAAGTGAAAGATTAATACTGGGATTGAACCCACAACGCTGGTGTTACTAGCTCTAACCAACTGAACAAGTCCCAGGGTCAATGAACAAATGGGATTTTTACTGCTTGAAAAGCTCTGATCTAATTATACATTATATTTTGGTACTGTATAATCCTATGAAACAGAAAAACAAGGTCCTGCACACCTTGTTCTACTGAAGTAATTTGCTCATAATATTAGCTTTGCAAAATGATGTGATGTTATACTGATAGCATACTACTCATTCACTCCGATAGAAAGAAGAAATTTTAAAATCCCATCACCTATTTTGGCCGTCCAAAGTAAAAATTATTAGAATAATGTTGTATCAAGGTACAGATCATCTCTTTAATCATGAAGAAGCAGAGAGAACAGAGGAACATCCTTAATTACTCTTTATCTGGCTATATCTGTATCTTAGAATTATCATCTATACTTGGCCCCATATCCAAGAGCCTACTGCATTCTTTTTGAAGAAATAATTATATAATTATTTAGGAACAGAAAAATAATTTATGAGATGCGAAGTATTCCATTTTCCAAGACTTGAAACATTTCACTGAAGACAATTCTGATCTATTAAAAAATGTACACTCTCATGAGAAGTAAATGAAAATAAAGAAGTAACTTCCTCTCCCCTTTTTTCTCAGCTAACAGATGTAGGGGGCTGAAAAACTGCTTTTACTGTTATAAATATTTGTTTTTCTAACATGAGGAAAAAGAACTGTATGACAAAACACCTAATCTAAAAGTCATTGTTATGTATAATCTACACTTTGCAAAAGGCAAGTTGTCCTCTCATGCTGGGTGTTGACATGAAATCAGAGATGAGTTCTATTAAGTACAGGAAATAAAGCATGTAATTCTATCTCTGCTTAATGTCACCTATATCCAACACTCTGTGATACAATTATCCTTCATTACTCTCAGCCTCTTTGTTTTCTCTCTCTCTCCACTCTGCTAATATACACATTTTTGAGACTAGGGAGTGAGCTCCTTTAGGAAGCTGATCCAGCTCAAAACTAACCACCAAAACTAAATTATTAGTACCAAAGAAAAGGAAACTTACATTTTATGATGACTTACCATAACAGCACCAGAATGCAGTCAATATTTAAATTAAGCAGGTTTTGCCATATGATTCATAAGTGGCAAATCAAAATGTACATGTCCTTTGTGTAACTAGCAGCAGAATGGACACTGTTCAGCATTTATGCAAGTACACAAATATACTTTAGCTGTACCCTTTGGTTGTACTTAAAGTTGCTGCAGATTAAGCACAGAAATTAGGAAATATGATTGCAGCTATTGTGGTAAACAACTTTTAAGATAAAATAAAGACTGCTGACAATACCACAGACAAGTTTAAAGTGCTTACTCATATCTTGAATGTATCTTCTAAACAATGGTTTTCAAAACTCAGAATAAAATCCAAATTTTATTGAGCAATAGTAAAATTTACTGGGACTCTGTGCATTGAATTTTTTAGTATCAAAACCCTATTGTAAAATTACTTTCAAACTTCAGCAAAATATCTGTTTTACAATTATGTGAAATAGTGCTTATCTGAAGGATAAACTGCTTATCAGATTTAAGGCCTGTATTTACTTTAGAATATTATCTATTAATCTATTTTTCCCTGTAATATTTTTCTAACTTTATTCTGTAGATGAAGCAGTAGAAGCAACTTTTGTTACTATTCTTTGGGCTTCAGTAGGGTTTGCATTGTTTTCAGTATTACATCTTTCAATCTAACTTTCCTGTTTTCCAGAGAAATTGAACTAAGATAGAAAACATCTTTTCGAAGTATTTTCTTGCATCTCTTTAAGTAAACTTCTAATAAGAAAACCTGCATTGCATGTAGATTAAATTTCAGGTAAAGGGCCCTACCCACTTTCTAGTCGGGTATGATTCTAAAAAGAAGTACAAAAGATTAACTAAAATGCTAAAGGTTTCCCATTTTAAGATTAACTGTAACTTGGTTTGAAGTTTATCAGTATGAAATATATTTGTTTGCCTTTAATCTTTGTTTGAAAACACCATAAAGAGCAATTAGAATCGGTATTTGCCTTCCTTAAAACAATATGTAGTTTTAGATAGGTTTAATAAGTTCTTTATGGAATTTTTTTCATCAATTTAGCAACTAATATATCTCAGGAGTTCTAGTAAAATATTTATTCATGCTAAATTTTTAAACATCATTTAGTGACAGATTCAATAAAAAATATGCCAACCACTTTTTCAAATAAGAAAAGGAATTTAAATGGGCTTTGGTATTTTCTGCTTAGATACTTGTGTACTCAGAAGATGTTGTTCACACATTTTTTACACACTTTTCTGTTTTTATATATAGTGTCCTATGTAATTAAAATTATGATAATTTATATTGTAGAATTATTTTTAAGAAAATATTGAAATGTTCTATGTGCTTATTCACGTTTTTATTTTTTATATATATATGCAATTGGACAGACACAAATAAATTAAAGAATTCCATGCTGGTAACAGTTCCTCAAAGAGGTTGTCCCTGGAACTGGGATCAATTTTTCAGTTAAAGATATTATGCTGTTTTCACCCATGTACAAACATAATGGTCATTGAATCATTTATATATATGTTATAGCAAGGACTGCAGCCTTATTTTGAGAGAAATTAAAAAGTCACACAGGAGATAAATCTGAAAAATACCATTCTCTCTTTCTTCCTGAACTAAGCCCCACCATCAACAAACTGAGATGTTTCCTTTATTTTTTTCCAAGGGGAGACACAGATTCCTGAAGAGTCAGTTCCTCCCGAAAGCAATGCAGTACTTGTACCACACATACTGGAGCAAGGACTTTGATCCTGTAGCTGGAAAGAAAGTCACGTGTGAAAAAGGCATCACACCAAACTCTGTACTTTCACTTCATCTTTGAGTTTGTTTGCCAAGTTTCATCATGGCAAGTGTCCTTGTCAAGTTTTGTTTCATTTTGAGCTCTGAAAATGCATAAGCCTTCTGCAAAACATCAAGTCTCTTTGCTCACTGCACCCTCCCAGACTTTTCACGTGCTATCAATACAATATCATCTTCAATTTGCCCTGCTGACATCTAGCTACCTCTGATCTCCTTCTCTCCCATTTTATATCATAACATCAAATTACCATAGATAAAAGGCCTCCTGCTGGTAGTTGTAAAAACTGACTAGACAGGTTTTAGGTGATGGCCATTCTGAACAGCAAAATCTTCCCTAGGCCTTATACGCTCTCTTCCTGTCTCCAAAAGATGGGGCTGCAGAATTCAGTATCAGAAGCAACTTTTTTGGCTAGAGATCTTTTCCTTTTATGACTCAAAGCCACAGCTGCAAGCCATGAAATTCCCTTCAAAAGGCCTGTTAGTTTTAAAATATGTCATTTTCCAATTGCAAGCATGTCCAGTCCCTTACACAACTCTGAAGGTTTATTATCTCAGCTTTTGTGATAGATTAGGGCAGTTGTGACACAGCACATGTGAAGGGAATCTTGTCAGGGTAGAAATTTAGATGTGTCTCTCTCAGGAGCACATTCTTATCCCTTGCCTTAGGTATGTTTAATTAGATTCAAAGATTCCATTAGGTTAAAATCAGAAAGAACCTTTTCATCATCTCATCTGATTTAATATACATTGCAGAGATCTCTAAATTTCTCCACTCTACCTTGCACTTCACTAACACCTATCTTCTGCAAAGATTGAGTCTTGAACTGAAATCCTCAAGAGACACTGAATTCAGCATTCTCTTCACTAGTTTGTTCCAGGAGTTAATTAACTCTTCTCTACTCATTTTTAGTTTCAATATGCCTGGCATGATCTACTGAAAATTTTTATTTTGTTTATTTTAACAATTTTCTCCTGTTAGACCACATGGTCCTTTCATAGTCATCTTTCTCCCTCCATGAGATTACAGTGTAATCATGCCAACTCTCAAAATTCTTCAATAAACTACACAGAATTATCTCTTTTTATTTCTTGCTGTGAAATATTTTTCTTTAATTCTCTGAATTTCTACTGGTGTCCACTTTGAAATGCAAACACTAGCACTGTGTAAAGCATCTTAATACAATGTTACCCATCTACAGGGATAAACGTTCCTATCCCTACTCACTAGTTTCTATTTACACATCCATTACTATATTATTGCTTTGTGTTATGGCCTTATTTTGGGAGCTGTTGTTGAAATATCTACCCATTATGAACAATTTCAGAGCCACTATTACAGGCTGCAGTAGATGTGGCTTATGTTTCTTACAGTAAGGTACATAATTTGAGATTTTTTTTATTAAACATATTTTATAATTATTTTAGTTCACAGTTTTTTAATTTAATTTTGTATGCCATGTTTTTTTTTTAATTCGGTACTTGCCATTGAGTCAATCATTAAGTCAGTCAAAGAAGTTATCATTGAGTTTTATATAAACACATTTAGGTTGCATTTGGAAAGATACCATTTTTATATCTATCAGCTAATTCTTAATCTGTTCAACCTTTTTGCTTTACTAATACAGCAATAGCGATACCATAAGCAAAGTGCTCTTTCTTTGTATTAATGATGAGTTGATAAAAACATAATCAAAAACTTCACAGGAGATTCAGAATTGTATCTAGAATAGTGCCTACAGCAAAGCATGGAATGGATTAAAAGGGCTGCAATGAAAAACTGCTGATTGCTTATGTGGTGAGCAAACACCTGCTTACCCATGTGAGCACAGAGGTGCCTAATATTACTTGACTTTAAAGTTGTGTTTTCTCTATAAATTCCACTTTTGGCACAAGCTTAATATTGTGCCAGTATAAGCAGCTGAGTATTTCTTATACCTAAGCCTCCATGAGATGTAGAAATAAGTGTGGATTAACCTCACTGGACTTCAGATGTCTGTTGTACAGACATTTCATCCAAGCTAGTCTCTCACTGTTTCAAGAACAAAATAGAAAAGTTTAAAAAAGTTTTCCAGTTTACTGCAGAAGTCTATATATAGGATGAGATGTTCTTCTTTTCTGTTCAATAATGAAGAGTCTGGATGATTCTCACACATAGGCATAACATTTGGTTATGAGAAATCCATCTTTAGCTGCTACATAGCCTAAATCCTTGAGAGCTGTGATGCAATTCTCATGTTCTCAGTATGTTTATCTCATATTCTCAGTACCATAGGGGGATGAAAACATTTATATAAAAAAAGATTCTCTTATCTGCTTTTGATATTAGCTCATAATCTAGACGATTGCATTTACAGCAGCATGTAAAGTTGTTTCAGTCCCATCCTCAGTCTGGCAAAAGTTATATCTCCTCATATCTAAGAATTTTTCCTCAAAATGAAGGGAGCTGAAAACCATGATTTCTTCCAGACTTAGATTTCTAGGACAGTAGTTTGGATTTTGATAGTGTCATATATTCCCTATCTGTTCCCCAGCTCCTGACAGTCAAGCAACTGGACATATGGATATATCCTCATGCAATACAGGATGGCAGTGATACATGATGCCTAGTACATGCAAATCTCCAACTTGAAAGTAATTTGACAAGGTAATTAGAGTTAAACAAAGGAAAAATTTTGTCAATCAAACAGATAAAAACACACACACAAATCCAATTCACCATAGTTCCAAACTTAATTGCGCAAGCTGTTAAAACACTTGCAAAATATTGGTAAACTAAACTCCATTTTACTTTTTATAGCCTCTGCTTTGCTGTGCACATGCTTGTTAGTTCATTTACATAGAAATGAGTCTCAGAGACATAAAGCTTTTCATTTTCACTGAATACAACTCACAAGCATTATGCATGCTAAATTGGAAAGAGAAAGACTTCTGAAAAAAAAAGAAAGTTATATAGCTCTGTGATATATTGAAACAGAATTTTCAATTAAATCTGGAAATTTCTGAGTGTTTGTAAGAAGAGGATTGTGTGTTTCTGCTGTACCTAAACTGACATCTCATTGAAACAATAGTGTTTCTATACTGTGATTAGCAGAGTCCTTAAAGTTACTACAATATTGAAAAAATAAAGATGTAAGCTTAACTTCTGTTAAAGGAGTGAGTTCTATGGAAAACTCACTTATGTTGTCCTCAAGAAAATGTCCCAACACATACCAATCTTCTTTAGGAAGAATTAAGTGATTCCTGTGTGACAAGGAAGGCAGCCAGTAAAGCGTGTGTCATGTCCTTCTCCTGAGGCTGTCCTGAATAATGGAATCCACCAGCAACACAGAACAGAATACAATCATAGAATCAGACAGTAGGTTGGCTTGGAAGAGACCTTTAACGATTACATAGTCCAGCCTTGCTGCAGCAAGCAGGGGCATCTTCAGCTGGATCAGGTTACTGAAAGCCCAGTCAAACCTGACCTTGAATGTTTCCTGGGTGGGACATCTACCAACTCTCTGGGTAGCCTGTGCCTGTGTCTCACCACCCTCATAAAAAAAGAACCTTCTTTCTTATATCTAGTATCTAATATTTAACCAAATATACCCTCTTTTTGTTTGAAACTATTACTCCTTGTCATATCGTAATAGATCCTGCTAAAAAGTTTGTCCCAGTCTTTGCTACAAGGCCTCCTTTAGGTACTGAAGGGATGCAATGAGATGGCCCCAAAGCCTTCTCTTCTCCAGGACACTGACTGGCTTAGCGTTTCCTCATAGGAGAGGTTCTCCATCCCTCTGATCGTCTTCAGACCCTCCTCTGGAGTCACTCTGGCAGGTCCATGCCCTTCCTGTGCTGGCACCCAGAGCTGGGTGCAGCCCTGCAGGTGGGGTCTGAGCAGAGCAGAGCAGAGGGGCAGAATCCCCTCCCTGGCCCTGCTGCCCACGGGGCTTTGGATGCAGCCCAGGACACGTTTGGCTCTCTGGGCTGGGAGTGCCCATGGCTGGGTCATGTCCAGCCTCTCACCCAGCAGCACCCCCACGTCCTTCTGGGCAGGGCTGCTCCATCTGTTGATCCCCAGCCTGTGCTGAAACTGGGGATTGCCCCAACCCAGGAGCAGCACCAGCACCTGGTCTTGTTAAACCTCATGAGGTTCTCATAGACCTGCTCCTGGAGCTTGTCCAGGTCCCTCTGGATGGCCAGACCCCATCCCTCAGGTGTATCAACCACACCACTCAGCTTGGTGTCCTAAGGTTTAAGTTGGGGACAAAAGCTTTTTTTGCCATCCTGTTGGAAGTTCCTGACTTTTCTCTTTTATTCTATGTCTGCTTAGATAGCTTACAGCACAATTTGACAAGTAGTTTTACATATGACAGTAAGAGACTAAAGCAAGAAAAGAAAAATGAGCAGGAATTTCTGGTAATCATCTGGTAATGCAAATAGAAACTCAACATTGCTCTTGCACCCTCATGCAAGTAAGCCAAAGGAAACACAAACAACAAGTTAAATCAATGAAATTTGGGGTTCTTCCAATATTAGCACTGTTATATCTGAATACTTGCCTCTAAAATATTTTTCTTTGGTGAGGGTGGTAACTCTATGTGATGAATAGATTACAAAAAATATATTAAAAGCCAATAAATATCAATGCCTGAAGAGAGGAAATGTTCAGTCACGTATATATTTGTTCCCTGTATATATTTGTCAGGTCAAATTTACAACTGAATGTGACTTCAAATATCTTTAAAATATTACATATATAATTTTTTTGCTAGTTAGAATATATTTAATAATGATGAGGTAAATACATAATTATGTCGTTTATGTGTGATTGAATATATTTACCTTTGGGGTAAAAAAATTCTTTTTCTTTTTAACAAATTTGTATTTCAAATCAGTTTAAAATAATTTCTGGAATTTTTAGGATGCACTTTTTTTAAAAAAAATACAAATGTAGAATTACAGGTCTGATTTTACATAATTCCAGTACTTTAAACTTCACTTGCATTGCAAATATATTCAGTACAACTACATACATGGAATTACATGCTTATCACACATTAAAGTATTGGAATTTTTATTTTATTATTCCCTTACACATATATTAGCATTACTTTTTATCATAATGAATTTTCAAGTAAATAGTTTTAGAACTTTACCAGGTATAAGTTTTTATGAACAAGGATGGAAAACATTACCTAGATGCTAAGAATTTTCCTAAATGATGGCTTTTATTGAGTTAGAATCAGACTTTGTGATGGTGTTGATATGTTATGTTATACAATGGTCACAATTCTAAAATTATTCTTCAATTCAATTCAAAATTTATCCAATTCACATTGGATAAAACTTCACCCTAAAAACTGTCAAAAAGAGTACTGTAAATGATAGCATAATGGTTTTCATAAGTGAACAAAATAATGGAGTATAAAATACTGTAAATAATTAATGCTTATGCTATGCATGGCTATGTCTACCTTCCTTTCCAATTTTGACATTTTCATCTAACTTAATATACAGTTTTTTTCAGTAGTATTTAATATAAAATTAAGCTGCCTGATAAACTGAAATCATAGCTTCCAAGATTTTGATGGCTTATGTCATTGTAATAAGACATATATTTTAACATGAGCAGGCATCTTTGTGTGTGTAATACATAACTGACTCTGCACTGTTGGCATTATCAGCATGGATATCCGGTGGACCTTTCTAGTAAAACACAGGCAAATACTTTCTGTGTTAGGTAATACTTAAGGATGATAACTGGACAGAAGAGTGATGAGTTTCTAACTACCTTATATACCACTTTAGACATCTAGTGGATGTGACTCAGCTGAATCAAGAGTTTCTATTCCTGTTGTCACCTAAAGCAGAAATTTCAAAGAGCATTAGATTGGTATTTTCTCTCCTCTAGTATTTTAATATGTAAACAAAACCCTCTGCTCTGTTTTGATTTCTGTCTCCAGACAACAGCAGTTATTAGTCATTCTAGAGCCAGATGTTTATTGGGTGTAAATCAGCATAAGGTTTTATAGAAACACAGTGATCTAAACAAGCTGAGGTTTTTGCTGTCCGTGGGCTATGTCTCAGAGTTATACTAGAAATAAGAAACAGAAAACAGCAGAGAATCAAAAACCATAGTGCGAAGAGAAAGACTGAAAAGTATTTGGCTGACTCACAAAGATTCAGTCTTTTAAAATCTGGAGATATAAACAGTGGCTAAAAAGGATTTATTTTTCTCTAATTTACACAATATATTTATTATCCTTAAGCCATTCATAAAGAGATGTCTTACAGACCCATGTAGAGACTGAGAAGGAAAGATACCACTGTCATTTTCACAGTATTTTTTTTTAATTAAAATTTTCCATATACAGTGTAAAACATTAACACTTTTTCAGCACACAAGACACGAACAAGATCCTGAACCTGCTGTAACATTTGGAAAGCATTTTTGAAAAGCAGAAAATTTTAATTATTAAAAGGTTACATGGGTGGTTCTGCTCTGTTTGTCCATAGCACTCTCAATATGGCGTAATTGTCTCTGCATTCTAACACCCAGCAGCAGCAGCAAACTGTGCTGCTACCACACTAAACCAGGATGTTTTCCAGCAGTCAGTTAATTGGAAAATTGTAATAAAGTGTGAAGCATGTACTACAGCCCCATATGATTCCAGCTTATGCCAGCACTTCCCTTGCTTCTTCCTGATTTGTTGTTTCTCCTTCCGTAGTCACTTGGATTCATAAACTGATCTCACACATACCATCATTTTAGTCTGTTTAAACACCCTTTTATATGAAATTAGTACAGTATTTCATGGCAATCACCTTTCTTTTTATGTGCTTTACTATTAAAGTAGTTTCCAGTGATTACAGAATGCCCAATCATAATGCTAAAGGGTTGAATCACAGAGCCTATAATTTATAGGAGCTACATTATCATGTGGAAAAAAATACTCAATACTCCACGCTGTTAGTGTTATTATGACTGCCCTCACAATAGCTGCTTAGATGCAATTCTTTAACTCTGAAAGCTTAAAGTTAAGCATCATCTTTCCAGCATTCCATGGTGAAGTAAGTGAGTATCCAAATGAAGAATTCTCAAGTCACAGCTAAAGAAGTAGTTATCCTTTCAGGATAAAATACAGTAACTGCTTTATAGCACTCAGCAGGAATCTGTGTAGGCAAAATGCAGAATAATGGAGCAAAAATAATAAGTCAGAGATGAAATTTATCCAGAACTGAATTTAATACCTTCCCCTGACAGAGAGAGATGAGGCTGTATCTCACCACAAATTACATACCTTTTTTTTGGTATGACTTCACACTGACTCATGGGAAAGTGCTACTTACCGTGTTACCAAATCTATTCCCAGATGCAGCTAGTTGTTACTCAGATTTCTAAACTCAAAGTGAAGTAGTGGCCCATATATATATAAGTAGTGGCCCATATATATAATATACAAAAGCTGAAGAGACTACAGTATATGGCTATACTGCAGCAGTAGCTTGTTGACTTTACTACTCAATAACTGAGTCAATTGTTTTCCGTATCTTTCCATTTTCTTTAAACTAATCCATCTTGCTTAGATTCAGTAAATACCCTGTTTCATCCAGCTCTTTCCACACTATTCCAGAGATCTGTACTTCTAAAATTCAGGTAGAACATTTTTCAACCGCTTTTACATTATCTCCAAGAACAGCTCCTTCACCTTTGTTCACATCCTTATCTAATTGCACTGACCTTGAAAGCCCAGGCAGGTCGATCTGCTTAATCAAGAATTGGAAAATATTATAAACAACACAGACCCCAAATGCTCTACATCTATCCCATTGACATCTTATTCACCTTCCTGTACTGAAGAGCACTGGAGCTTGAAAATAGCCCTGAAGAAATTACACAACTGATAGGAAGCTGGTGTTACTACTATTCATTTTGGCATGTTGTATAGAACAACAATATTGATTTGTGTGCCACGATTATGAAAAAAGGTTGCCTTTTACTGAGAATGTACTTGAAATTTTTGACAACAGAAGAAAAGACATTTCCTCACTCCTGCTGGGAATGCTCCACTGCAACTTTAAAGGAAACTTAACATCTTCATGTCATGAACATTTTGATATAGTTTGCATTTTCAGTTATGAGGAGGTTTCACAAAATTTGCTAAGGCAAGGATTACCACCACTTTTGAAAAAATTAGCATGACAACTTGTAAGGCACATGGAAAGGGGGTAAGACCAAATCTCATTCAAGTGAGCATTTCATTCAGTCATCTTCCCTGGCCTAACAATCCTGAATTATTCTGGATCTATTAAAATCTATTTCAGGTTTAGTACAATAGTACATATAGTATCACCATACTGAGAAATCTATAGTACAGAGTAATAAAGAAATATAGAGTGCAATGTAACACTTGCTTTTAATATAGAAACACGAGCACCATATAACTCATGGTTTATGCTTTTCCATGTACAGTCTTTTGTTGGGGGCAGTCTGAACAGTCATAGTTTTCACTTAGTGCTAATTTAATGGAAGCTGAACGTTTATGCCAATTTTGATTAAAGTTCTCCCTTTCTATTTTAAAGCAATTAGCATGCTTTTCTGCTATTCTATTAGTTGCAAAATCAATCGAAGAAGCTTTCCATTATTTTCCTTTTTCTTAAGTCAGAGACATTCTCCACAAGGAAACAAAGACAGGTTCAGTCTCTTTTGTTTTGCCTTTATTTCATAGGCTGTTCTTTGTTCTTTGTTCAGGTGAAACTTTTTTTTTTTTTAATGGAAAATGGGCATGGTTTTGCTCTGAGGAGCAATGAACTCTGCTTCCTTACAGGCAGTCAATAATTGCTTTCTACAAATAGGAAGAATAATACTTCCCATCACTCTTTACAGACAATATTAAAAATAATAGCTATGTTTTCCATTAGTTATTTTAATTATGGTATATTATCACATGTAGCCAGAAACTCTCATTTAATTTGTATAAAGATTTGTTCAACACAGACATTTCACAGTACCCTTTATCTGATGAATGTCAAAACCAGCACCTGAGTGGCTAGGTTGGACTAAAATACAAGCAGTCACCTAAAACCACAGCCTTAGATCCTGACTGATCAACACCTTGGATTCAACCTTATCACTCTCCATTTTCCTAACAGTACATAAGCAAAAATAGGTCAGTTTTGGTCAAGTCAAATTCTTACCTTTGAGTCTACAGTTTGGAGTTTCCTCTGCTTATGGCCCTGTGTGGTTTAACCTGGTAGCTGCTGCTCTCAGAGGAAACCTAATCAGTATGAAAGTGCTGCTGCTGTTTTCTTCTTAAACTTGATGATTGTTACATCATACAGTAACAGTTACATATAGTAACAACTTATTGACTAGATGACACAATATATTGAATCTTAATCCTCATTCGCTTTCCATTGCCTAAAATTATCCAAAGAGGTCTCCCAGCTTAGAAGGACTCTGTTGCTTTACAGGAATATAACAGTGGCTGTTGTCTCAGTTTAAAAGACTGACGAGGTCTGAAAATGAAGACCATGTCAGACTTCTCCTGGGCTTCTAATCTTTATACTAGAGAATCCCATGTATCTTGCCCATTGTTTCAAAAATGACGGATCTTGCAGATGTGCCTTAATAGCACCAAGTCTTTATAAGGAAGAGTGAAAAGAATTTTTCTGACCAAGACCGTAAGATCAGCCTTCTCTGGAATTCTAAGGGACCCCTGTCATCAAGACTACCCCTATGTGCACAGTTAACAATGGGAAACTCTCTGAATATCGTGGCTACCTGAAATACCTAATTCTCCTCCTCTACCAGGATCCCAGGAACTTTAGAGTAATTTCTAGATTTTTACCATGGAGACTAAGCCTCTAAAAGCTATAAATCATTTAGCGTAGTGACCAATGCAAGTACCTGAGTCGTTTAGTCCACGGCGTTTGTCAGGCCAAGGGACTGTGTATTCTTGAGCACCACCTAGCGGGATTTTCATGCTTTACAGATGCACAGATTTAAAACTAATGTCACAGCTCTTTGCTGCATTAAAAAGGATTTAAAACATGAAACCATACTTTGGCTAAACTTTTCATTGCTGTTAGAGAGCCTCAGGCTTTCTTTTTCTCCTGAGTGTGTAAGGGAGTAAAGAACTCTGAGCTATTATGATAATTTGCTGGTCTGTTTCCAGGATACCTGTTTAACTAAGAGACCTTTTGCCTGTTATTTTGTTTTTAGGAAAAATTAAAAATGGTTTTCATGTTTCTCAAAGCACAAAAAGAAAAATACAAAAAATAAGAGACAGTATAATTGGGAAACTTTGTGCCTGGAAGTGGAATCTAAGAGAAAAAAACTGTTTCATGAGAAAACATCGCTTGAAATCCATAAACTGAGTTTACAGTAGGAATAAAAATCTTCCAAATACATAATAAACCCAACATTTTAAACTGATCTAAAATTTAATTTATACACGTTTCCACCTACAGTCACATTTCCAGGTACTTTTCCACAGAAAAATATAAGTTAATATCTTAAAAAAAGTCTTGTTTACAGAAACAATGAAGTAGGATACAGCATCTGTTTACTTTATGATTTTTCTTAGAGACATGTTATTCTGCACAATCCTTATCATTGTATCTGAAGCACAATTCCTTGCAATGGCACAGCTTGGTTTTAGCATCTCAAAATGGCTTAGAATTGAGGGAAAAAATTATTATGTGGAAAATAGTTGTTGTAACTGACATGACAAGGGAAATAAAATTCCTTTCTATAGGTTTTTTTTTCATAGGCAAACTTTGAGCAAGAATATATTTGTGGTTTATGTTTGGACAAAGTTCAACCTTTTCATAAATTAGGTAAATCTTGTCCCTCTGTTTACTCTTAAGTATTTATGGTGTCCAAGACAACAAGTTTAGAGTATGTTCTAATAGGAAATCACTTAAAATATCCCTTTCTTTCCAAGAAAAATGTGAAACTAACACATTTTAAACTCAACTGCATAGTATATTTAATATTTGCTGTAGGATTTTCCTAAAATTATCTCTAAGAGAAACATCAAATAAAACCTCCAAAGCCTCTTGTTTTTTGCCTTTATTTAGTCTTTCTTTTGAAGAGAATAATATGGCTAGGATTTCGTCGGAATTTGCCATCATGATAAGATGCTTAGATCATGAATTATAACAAGATTAAAATTACAATTTTAGTACTCTTATAGTGTATCCAGATGCAGTAATTTACCTGTATTAATGAATAGAAGACCTTTCATGACCCTCAAGCATGTATTTATTTCTTTGTTTTCCCAAGCAGAAAAAGGGAAATTGTGAATTCTCTCTGAAATATCATATAAAACTCCCTTGTAGAGGAAATCATCTCTACAGAAAGGGATGTAGTGCATGGTGTCTACATGCATGACGTATAGACACCATGCACTATATTTTGGAGTAAAGGGCAAAAGTTGAAAGAAATATATATTTTCTGCTGCGAAGTTCCTCTTTATTGGAGAATTATTTCCTTAGAGGAACCTAAAATATGAGGAGAAAATAAGAGAAGAGAGATGTTCTCTAGCAATCAATAGTAAAATTACAACCAATATGCCAAATTTATCATTTCCCTGCATTTTTTTCTGGGAAAATAGCATAAGCTCTTTGGAATTTTCCTGTGTCAAGACTATAGGTGTTTGGAGAGGCAGATGTACTAGCCACAAATGTCAAGATTTTGATTATTTTTGCACATATCTGCATGATGATTACATGTACACAGAAACATCTTGTCCAACTGATGTATTTTATCACTGGTTATTTATTACCAACCACAAAGATTTTTTTGTTTTACTTCTTTAGTATTTGTAGGTGGTTTTTTGATAAAGCAAACTAAAAATGGAGAGGACATGAGTTTTTAGTTCAGCACTCTTATCCTTGTTAAAAATTGGTTGAATTTGACAAATTTTGGCTCTTTTGGGGGTTTATTCCATATCTGAGAATATATCAGTTCTGCTTGTGAACCTTAAGTTTTTGCTGTTTGCTGGAAAATTCAAAGGTTCATATTATCCAACATAGCCTTTCATTTTGGCATATCCCAGTTTCAAGAGATCAGACATAAAGCCCTTCAGGTGCCTGAGAAGTCAGCAGCACCTCCAGAGCTCGTCATCCTAAGCAGTTAGTCTTACCTAGTGGTCTAGTGCTTTGATTTTATCATCACTTGTCTTGTTAAGTTCTCTGCTACTTAACAAAAAATCAGCCTGTGTGGAAGACAGAATGGTCTATTTTTTGTCATGAAATAAGAACTAAGGAGTGCCCCTTTGAACACTCAGGCAACACATATAAAATTAAACTAAAAATACATTATGTTTAATCGATGAATCTTAGAACTACAGGATATCATGGAAATCAAAAACGTGCATAAATCTAAGAAGTTATTTGTAAAACTTCAGGAAGTTGTCAAGAATTGGTAGATATTGAGCCTGAGAAGATTAAGAGACTGTGTGTTAGTTTATAACATCCTTGAAAAGATCACATATTTTAAGCAGGGGAAAAAAGTTTTTTCATTTTCCTGATATTGATTCAAACAAGAACCGTTATTAGTGGAAGAAACACTCAGCCATTTGTCTGGTATATGATCCATATGGAAGCTTTGTTCTTCCCGATAAACGGTTTTGATGTTTCAATACTCTGACATCAGAGCAGCAATGATCTGAGTAATTTCTGTTGTATAGCAATGGCATCTGTCATTACTCACTTCTGCTTTGGAAAGGAGATTATTTCAGTTAGTCATTTTAGTCGTTTTAATCCACATAATAAATATTAAAAGTAATCATTAAAAATCCTATTTAGTAGAGATTGATCCTTTATTAATATTCTCACGACTCAACTCAATCCATCCCCAATGTTAGATAAATTCATCATTCCTTTCTAGTTTTCATGTATCAGAGTAATCTCCTTCAAGAGTTCCTGACTATACAGCTTCAGGGTAATTAGCTTTACCCAGATTCCTTTTTACTCTATTTCAACTTTTGCAAACCAAAGGGACTGAAATTCAACATACTTCTTTTGGAACAGTTGTTACTGAAAATTTTTTATGCCGCTGATATTATCATTCCTTTATATGCCCAAAGATGATGTTATTTTGATGCCTGGAGTACACTAATTAACTAACACAAAGAAATGGTGGCGTCTTCAGTAAATACCTGTATGCAGACTTTGATGGAAAAGGTGCTGGATTCCTGATTCCTACAGAAAATATTAATTTGTATTAAAAGAGTATATTAATCCCATGGCATTCATGATAAGAAAACTTTTTTTCAAAGCTATGTCCTAAGAGTGAAATTATTTTTAAATTAAAAATTGTGGGGGGTTGGGTTTTTTTTTTTTTGTTTATTTGTTTGTTGGGTTTTGTTTTGTTTTGCTTTTTAGAATGCAGGCTAGTTAAAATTGAACTTTCTCCCATGTTAAATAGTTGGTTCCAGCAACACCAAATGAGGCCCACTATGTAGCAGGTTTCAGGTGCTTCAAGTACCCTGCCAGAGACAGAAGCCTAAACTATGTATCTTGAACCAGAACTCCCAGCAGTTCCAATAGAGTAACCTGGAAGTTAAATCTTTCTCTTCTTAAAAAAAAAAAATAAAAAATAAAAAATAGCAGACTCAGGCAAACGCAATTCCAGGAAACATAATTTTAGAGCAGAAATACATTTTTCAATGATAGCTGAACAATTTTTCTTATTCTGTGTTGCTTGTAGGATTTTTTGTCACTTGCTTTTGATTTAGAATGAGTCCACATTTTGACATCTCAATGTTTTTGAGAAATAGAATTCTCAAGTTCAAGCCAATTCTATTAGCAGTTCTAAAATTAATAACGTCAGCATGGTCAGAAAGTAGAAGAGTAAAAGAGAGAAAAGTCACTTCAGGAAAACCTAGGAAAAGCTGATATGTGGTAGAGGAAAAAAATAGGCATGAAAAAGATGTTTTGCTTCAGTGTTTATTTTCAGGGGAAAAAAAAAATCTCAGGGTCCAGAAAGTTAGAATAGTTGTATACAATATGGCCACCCCTGTATGTAAGAGCATTAGTATTCTCTGATGAATATGTCACATTATAGACTCTGAATACATAATATTTGAGTCCTGACCACTGATTCTCTCCTGAAGATGGAAAGTCTTGTAGCATTGATCTCAAGGACTATCCATTTTGAGTACCAATATGACACTGGAAATATTAATTTCTGACTCCTGCAACATAGGTATAGATACAGACCTACATGTTGACCCGTATTCATTGACAGGAATATTCCTTTCTTACCATAAGTAGTTCCAATGGCTTTAGTAAGGCTCATGTCAGTGGCCTAATTCAATTCAAAGCTTAGAAATCTAAATATCTACAGACATGAAAAATGAACCAATAAAACACCTCTGTCTGCAGCTTCTTTTATAACATCTACAAATTCTGAGCTTATAAAATTTAAATGAGCCTAAAGCTTTTAGTTCAACTGTTCATTGTTTTTTCTCTGTGTGCCTTTGTGCCACAGCAGGAGTGTTGCATGCCTTTGCAATATTAATATTTCTAAACATCTGGCATCTCCTATATGACTTCACAGATTATCTGTAGCAAAAGACAAATGAAAAGAAATAAAAAAAATAAAAGGTGAAACTGTATTTCCACAAATAAATCTCTGCTAGCAGCATTCTCTGAAATGTAACAGATTCAATAAGGTGATTCTTTCTACTGGAGGTGTATTAAAAAGGTAAGTTAAATTAATTGAAGAGAAATTCCAGCAGTGTGAAATGATCCAGCAGGGAACATATAACCCTGTATAATCTTTATTTTCACTCTCATAAGATTACCATGTTTATAAATTTTTAGCCAGAATTGAAGGAGAGATTTTCAAATTAAACTCACAGAGACACATATACACAAATGCATGCAGCTCTACCTCTGGAGATTTATGCAAAAAATGATATTGAACATCAGCACACTGTAACCATGTGACCTTGTAGTTATTGGAAGTTACAAACCCATAAAGCCAAACTGGAGGTAGTTCTTACCACTGACAAAAAAAAAAAAAAAAAAAAAAAAAAAAGGAGAAGCAGATGAGAAAGGTCTGTTTCAGAAACTATTTTGTACTTAATATTTAAATTACATGTTTATTATAAGATTCAAAATGGAGTTTTTTTATTGTGCTGTGAATATTTGATTCCAGCACAGGAAACCTATGCTCACTAAAAGTAATTATAAATGCCCCAAGTAAATGTTTATCTCCATTCTGTATTTTAATTAGTTTAGTGCTTCATTTTTACTGCTTTTCATGAAAACTGTTCAATGGCACATTGATTGAAAACATGATTCAATCCCAGAGTCCATTTCTTTCAGGATTGTTATATTTAGAAACCAGCTTATATTACCTTATTGGATTATGACTTGTCTAATTTCCTAAGAAAGTATGTAATTTTTAAAATATTATGGAAATTAAGAGCTTTGTTATTAGCATTTATAAATTTAGTCATTTTCATTTTCACTGTAATCAAGGCAAAACTTGTAAGAATATCTGGGCTTTTGCATGCACAACAATAATTATTCTTGATACTGTGTATATATGGGTTTGACTTTCGGTAGTTTTTTTTGTTTTGTTCTTTGTATTTTTAGTTTTGCAAGCAGTCTTTGCATTTGACCTAGTCTTCCTCAGGTAAAATGGATAAACCTCAGCAGCATCTCTGCTGCCTCCATTCATCACCTCTTTATGTAGATGCAGACAGTTGGAAAATCCATGTTTCCTTTCACAGGTAATTTCCAAAGCATAAAAGGTCTAGAAGTCTGCAATGATGGGACCATGTGAAGCAGTACACCAGAAGTGAGCACAACAGGATGGATTAATCACAGCTCAGAAATCCCAGTCTGCCAGAGAATTTTCCCTATAGTCAGCTTTGGAGGTGTTTTAAAAACCACCAACTAGTAGAACTTGCTTTTTCAAGGAGAGAAATATTATTACCTAATGAGCCCAGTAGAACTGCATTTGATCTCTGTCTCACATCTATACAGGGGAAGTGAGGTGGAGGGATGATGCATTGATCAAATCATTTTAATTCCATATTTTTCTTTAATATATTGAATTTTAAATTATTTAGTTCAAGTAGAGACAGTCTAAATTTATGAGTTTTATCAATCAAGTAGAATTATGGACATATCCCATGCAGTTAAGCAGCAGTTTTGCAGTTAAAGCACAGACTCAATAGATCCAATTTCCCACAGATGTGAGTGAGTAAAACAGTAATCCTTTCCAAATTAGAGCATTTATTTTTCATAAATGAAATTGAATTTTATGAGGTTTTACAAGTAAATTGGTGGCTAATATAACATCATAGTAATGATAAAATTTGTCTCCTTGAAAAGAAATTCATTGGGGTTTTTTTTTGGTTGATACTTTCCGTTTTTGAACCAGATAGCAATATTACAGTGGTTTTGGAAAGAAGAATATGTATAGACATATACACTTTGATATGCATTTATCCCAAATATATGTATCAAACAAAGGAGAAGATAACCAGGAACTCATTGTTTCTTTGAAGACAAAAGATAGGAGATTTAGTCCAAAAGTAGCAGAATTAAAACAGAGTGTGATATTTCCTTGTATAATCTGCAACTATCATACAGAGCTCATTGCCACAGGACATTTTACCTGCTATAAGCAGTAGAAGTCCTCACAAAGGATGAAAACAAATTAATGGGAGAATTTTCTGTAAAATATCCACCAAATAACCACCTATCAACTAGGTCTATCAATAACTATGCAAATATTATATCTGGTATAAAAATTCCTGTATTACTAAAAGCAGGAGGCGAAGTTTCGGACTCTTAGTGTGCTGTATTCACAGACTCCATAGTGACTTCTGCTAGAGCTGGAGAACTGGAATAAGATGAACACTTTGGTGTAGCACAAGTTAACAAGTATGGTTTTCTTAACACAGATTTAATTACTGAAATGTTGCTGAAATGGCAAGCTTCTTTTGAAGAGGGGATAAGGGAAAGATTTGATTAAATAATCAAATAAAAATTGTATAACTGTTGCGGTGCGTGATTGAGGTTTTCAAATTTGTATCTGTATATTGTTTATTTGTCTGTACTTGGTTTGCTCCTTCCAAAATACCCGCACCCCTGCACCCAAAATAACACCTGGTATCACCCTGTCCTGGACCCACCCTTCTCCTTTCCCACTGACCCAGAGTGTGCTCCGCCCAGGCCGTGACCTGGTAAGAGGAGGGCACAGGGGCCACATCGGGGTTCTGGCACATGTTCTGGCAAGTGCGCTCCTGGCGCATGGAGCTGCACTGAATAAACACCTTTTCCAACCCAAGCCAGAGCCCGGTCTGTTCTTCCAGCCTTAACCACGCTCAGCAAGCAGAATTGAAGGACTCACAAACTGTTTTGTGTGGTCTGAGAGCTGCTTTAGCCAGTAAGCAGCCCCCACAAGAGAACCCACCCTCATATATAATAACATTTGCTTTTGATATCTTTATAATAAAAATTTCCTTTTAAATGAGGCTGAAGAGTAGCACTTTCATCAGGCAATTCCCCATTGAAAGGTCTGTTACATATGATTTTCATATTTCCTTATTTTAGTGTGGTTGAAATACATTGCTTTCTTCTGTGTGGTGCTTCTTTCTTCAGACTCTTTTTTTCCTTTCATTGCAGTCAATAAGACTAAAGTGCAGATTAACTTTTGCTAATGTAATCGTTGTCAGTTCCTCTCAATTGTTTTCAGCTGTAGAAAATACAGAAAAAAAATAATATTTTCTCCTTTTTACACCTTTTGAGGAAATGGGGAAGCTGATTACATTTTGAAAGAGATGCCTCCATTCTACTGGTTGAATTCATGAATCCTTTCATATGGAGGTCACCAGGAAAGCAAAAAAACAAGAAGAAAGAAAAAAGTGGAAGGCTATTCAAAAAGTAAATTCTTTAAGGGTAAGAAATGGTTACAACTTTTTTAAAATAAAAAAAAAAACCAAAATTATTGTCTTCTTCCCAGAGTAATCCTTTTAGACAAGTTGACTACATGAGGTGATCTTTTCAAATCTGCAGGTGCAGATTTTCACTATACAAACCAATAACAGAGAAATCATCAAAATAAAAGTCATGGGGAAACCTGTAGTTGTAGAAACTTTGGAATATTTTCAAACTTAGGGTTTACAGGTGGGTAGCCTCTCTGAAGATTTTAATACCCAAATACTCTCTACTTGGAGACTTCTCCTTTATAGGTTCCAACAGGAAAGGGAGGCTATTCACAAATACATGCAGTTTGTTACATAATATGTGCTCTGAATGTACAATCTAAATTTAAAATAACCTGATTTAGATCAACCCACTTAATGAAGAATATTCAGAGGTCACTAAAACTTTGATTTTCCAGTTATCTTATTTTATAGCTGGTGCTTCAGAAGCCATGACGAGATAGATAAATCAAATTGCTTTTATTGGTCTATTGTGTACATTTTAATATAGGTAACAAGAGTACCCACTGAATCAGACTTTGGAGGTATTTGCTGCATACTGTGGCATAACTTTAACCTTGACACTACTAGAAAGATCACTAGTTTGATAATTAACCAACATGTATTTTCATCTGAATAATATATCTGATTAAAAATTCATTTTTTTAAGCACTTAAAACTATATTATGTTGATAATAGATTTCTGTGTAGGTCTTCAAATCTACTGCACAGTATTTTTTTAAGAGAGCTGTGAAAGGCTCTAATTAGAAATTAAGTTACAATAAACACAGTGGGATTTTTTTGTATAATTAATTTTGTATTTTATTTTTGAAAAATAAATAAAAATATTTTTGAAGATACGTAAATAACACTAGATTGTCATGACTGATGAATTGTTTTCAGGCACTATTAGAAAGGTTTTATTTTTTTCTTAGAAAATCTGCATGAGAAAAGTCTCCAAGTGATGAATATGTCAATTACTGAGATTAAAATCTACAGCATTTCAGAAACTCAGAGTTGGAAAATTATTTAAGGTTTTCCATAGAGCTGACACTTATTGCACACCATAAATGTAATTCTGATTGTTGCAGAAATCTTTGAACACCAGGTAATGTAGAGCAGACTAGACAAAGAGACACAGATGTAAACACTATGGATTTAAGACTATTTGCTCCTATAGAATCAAATTTGACAGCTTCAAAAATAATAGTCTCACCACCAAAATATAAGATTTGCTTTTAAAAAACGTTTGCTCAGTACTGAAGTTTTCCTGTGTTCTAGTGGTTTTGTTTCCTGTTTACATGTAAAACTTGTCCAGAACAGTCAGTGCCTCAAAACATACTGTAAGAATCAGTGACATTAGTTCTAACTGCACTGTAAGTGCTAGAAAATATTGATAATGTGTGTGTATATATCTCTAAGTTATATTCTCACTTTGATGTCTTATTTGTCTCTGGAAAGGGTATATGAGCACCTGTGTATCTTACAGGAGGGAAAGGAAGGCCAGGTTGCCAATTTGTGTTGGGCTCCAGTCCATTATTTGACTGTTATAAATACAGTGATAAAGTGTAGCTGAGTAGTTGACAGAAAAGACTCAGTCAGGCACGAGAAATGTGATACTGATTGTGTGGATGATTATGTTTAGATTTATTGCTAATAGAGAATCTAAATATTGCCAGTGAAGGATATAACATAAGCCTGTCTGATGGGTTATAAGCAGGTTCAGCTGGAAACACACAGGATTACAGTCTTTGGTCTCACAGGATGCACAATTACAAAGTAAGAAAGCACCTATGTAGCTACTTTAGGATTTTATCTCCGTATGTGACCAAACCTCAGCATTTTAACTCACCTGTCTAAAAGTGAGTATTCCCCATCTTCAGGCTGGACATACCCTGCAGGAGTCCCTGCTGGGAGAGGGAGTGGGATGAGACACTTAAGCTGCTTGACGCCTCAAGAGACTAGTTGGCCCAGTGTCCAGCAGCACTTTATACCCAGATGAAGGCTGATGTGAAACAGAGTCAACCATCACTGGTCCCCCATCTCTGGAATGCATCAATTATGTGAGCATCCAGATGGCTTCTCCTATATTTCCCACCTGATGTTCTCATTCTAGGAGAAATCACATTGCCCAACAGAGATAATTGCAAAGGAGTAGGGGACATGTGCCATGACCCAACTATCTTTCATCAACATCACATAGAAGTTTCAAGAGAGCAAAAATACTTTCCACTGTATATGAAGAAATGCAAGGGAGACTGGACCTACTGTCCCATGCAGATTGGTGCATGGGTTAGTGGCAGGAATGGCAATTTAGGCATTTTTGTTTACCAGGGTTACTGTTTGTAAATATGAACCTACATCATGCAAGATCAGACCTTTGACTAGTGAGAGGTTATGAGTGAATTCTGCAACATACATTCTTCTGGAAGTGGCTTAACAAGGAGATCTTATTACCAGATGCGAAAGCAGGATAACATACTGTATAAGCCCGTAGGACACAATAATCTTGGCTACTGATGCGAAAGATGAAATCAGAGTTACCTTAAAGGTATTATCCTTAAAGTTTAGTTTAAAACCTCAAGGGTACTGCTCTTCTTCAAATAAAATACTTCAAAAAGGTGAGCTTAGGAAGGTAGCTTAAGTGATTAAATAGAACTCCGCTTGTCTGTGGTGCAAATAAGCTGCCAGTGTTACATAAGTAAGATAAGATCCCTCCTCCCAATACCAAATGATAGCTGTAAACAAAGCAGAGGAGGGACTACTGGAAGAGTAACCCAAATAAAACATCAAAGACAAATTAGGAGTGAATAGTACCATGTGAACACCACTGGTGATGACATGAACGATGGATATGAAAAGCTACCGAAGGGTTAGTCATAAACTGATACCGACCACTGAAAAACTGCTGGAGACTTGAAAGTAGTCTTTCATAGTACCAAAGATAAGTACTGAAAAAGGGAGTAACAATTTTTAGTGCAGCATGTGAAACATACTACTTTGAAAATATTAAAAATCTGACTATCAGTGTGTGGTCCTCCTACATATGAAATTAAGTTACAGTAGCCACTACCTCTAGGAATCCACTAATCTAGGGACATCACTAAAATACTAGTATTGCACAGAAAGGGGATTATTCTACTAGGATTTTCTGCTGAATATAGATCTTCAAGGAAATTCTAGAAGGCTATGATCTCTGCATGAGTTATTTCCTATGGTAGCTTCAAACACTATGATGGCATATGTCATGGTGCAATTGGACTTCTAACAGTAAAGAGATGTATGATAGCATAAATATCCCAGGAGCAATTTATGTTTATCAGAATCCTGTTTCAGCAAGGACCAAAGACTGAGTAGGTTAGATCAATTAAAGGCACTTAGTAGGAAAAGAATCTGGTGGAAAAGTTAGATTAGCTATGCTGAAAACTACCTCCATGTTGCCTCAGAGCCTCTGAGGAGAGCAGAGGCTAGAAACAGTGAATAGCACACCCACCTGACTTAACAGGAACAGCCCTAAAGGCAAAGAGAAAAAGTGTGTGGTCTTATACTGTGTGAATGTGCTCTCTGGGGATGAAGAGTACTTTTACAGATGTGATCAAGTGAGACGCTGGATTATGCTGAAACCAGGCAGTGTTTCTGTGTGACAATCCTACATCAGATTTCCTCCAATGACTCAGGTAGCTGTGCGAGTCATTGTGAATTTTAATATGCCAGAGAAGGGGCTGATTAAATACTCACCTTGGGCATCTTCAATTACATTTGTAAAAAATGCCCAGTGGAGAGTTTTGGCTCTGAGAGCTTTAATTTGTAGACAGTTCAGAAAAGCTCCCCACTTTCACACAGTAGATGTCAGAGACAAATATTTCCATCCCTGGCTATCATTTTAATATTTTTAAGATTTGATCCCTGGCTATCATTTTAATAAAGTTGCACCGAAGGATTCAAGTAAAGCTGCTTTTTCTGATCCACTATGGATTGTCCCAAGGGTTTAGAATGCCCTCTTATTCATGAATATAGCTGTGTCTTTGGACAAGATTATAAAGTTAATTAACAAAAGAAATAGTTTCCTTCTTGTTGAATGAAGGGTAAAGAAAAACGAAAAAAAAATAAATTATTCAGTGATCTTTTGGGGTTTTTTTGTGGTTTGTACTTTGTTTAAGAGTTACAATTAAGCTTGAAGGAAGCCTTCATCACATTTCCAGTAAATATGACAGGTGTAAGCAGCTGAAATTTCAAGTCTAAAAACTGATTATTACAAACTACTGGAAAATCCCTGTTAAGCTGGAAAAATATTAGTTTGTAGGCATGATGATTTGAGGTATCTACAACAGTTTGTTTTCTGGCTGATTTGTTAGACAAGAGTGTTTCTTGCATTCACTTGGCTTCACATATCTGTCCATCTAAGAAAAATAAATGTTAAATCAGATCTTAGCAAAATAGCTTAAAATAGTTTCTTTTTTAGAAAGCCAGCTGGAACTTAAATAGGGGAAAGTCTACAGCAATATTATAAAGCAAGAAAAAGTCTGAAAAGAGGTCCGAGGAAAGCCTAAAAGAACAACTGGAATCCCTTGGGGAAAGTTTTAATAGATGTTGAGAGATATTAGTTGTTTAATATAAACAGCTACATTTTCAGTGGAATGAGTTATATATATAGTTATAATACCATGTTGTCAGTATGTTGTTTGCCCAGCTTTACTGGCTCAGCATGAGTAGCTGGTTTAGATTAAGCTGTGGGCCCATAGCTCTGAACTTATACCTACAGATGTTTCCGTCTGGAATGAAGTTAATTTTCTGAGTAATTTTCCTAATAGCTGGTACAATGCTGGTGTTTTTTCTTTAGTACAAGAACACTGATAACACACATGTTTTAATTGCTGCTAGGTAATGGTTATCCTACATCTAGGACATCTAGGGCTTTTTTTGTTTCTTGTGCTCTGCCAGAGAGCAGAAATGCAGACAGAAGACAGACGCTGCAGGAGACTACAGCAGCCAGCAGAAGCTGCAGCTCCTCAAGATAAGAACAGCCTACCTGCACAGACACAGGGAAAGAACCCAATAAGGTGGAAGGAAACCCCAGACCAAAATTCACCATCAGACGAAGCATGCGCAAGGCTCATGAGGGTGGGGTGCATAAGTCATAAGGGTATAATTACCCAGGGACTTCTTTGTTCTGGATTCCTTCTCTACATGAACATATTAAATATTTTTCAAACTTTTTACTCACTGATGACAATGACTCCAAAAGTATTAAATGTTACCAATTCACCTTCTGACATCTCAAAATTATTATATAGTTGATTTTTGTGTTCTGGGTTTATTTTTAATTGAAGTAATAAACTGACTTGCCTTTGTAATAAAAAGAGGACGCATGGAAGCAGCTGATAATAAGGAACTCAGAATACTGACTGTATGTACGAGAGAGAATTATAGACTATATCTGTAATGTTCTTTGCAAAGTAAACTCAGATATTGATTCCCACTGAAAGATTTCCATTACAAGTGGAATTTCCCCAACAGTATAGTTCAAATCTTACTAAACTTCCTCCAAAATAACCTTGGCTAGGTATCACACAGTCTGCTACAGATGATAACTTTCATATCACTATTGCAAGCAAAGGCATATGAGATAGATCTTAAAATACTGGAAAAAGTCAGAATTTTTTTGACTCCAGAAAGCATAAACTAAAAGCTGTCTAGAAGTACAGCAGAAATAAACAGCCACCTCCTCTGACCCACACAGAATAAGAAAGGTAAAAATTGGTAACTGGTTGTTCAGCCCTTTAATGAGTTTTCTAAACAAGGGATGAACTCTAAAGTAAAAACAACTGTCTTATCAAAACCGATAAGATAAAGGTCAAATGTAAAGAACTGCAGAGGATCCTTCTGAATGCGTGCTAAATAGTAGATGAAATTCTATGTTGGTGTATTTAAAACTATTATAAAACAATCTGAATTCTATACGAAAAAGAGATGCTATCACTTAGATATCTGATTTCAGAGTAGCAATTGACAAGACTATTAAAGTGACAGCTCCACACACCACAGTGATCAGAAAATTAATCATATATTATGATAAACAAATACAAAACTTTGCAACAAAATGAAACATGGTCATGTTACTAAACCATAACTGACCCCTATTTTAACCATTATATGTTGAGTCTAGTCCTAAGCAGAGAGAGTCAGAATAGAAGCTTCTGTAAGAAAAACAGCTGCACAGACTAGGTCTCTTTAGATAAAGCAAGAGGCAGCTAAGGGGTATATGACAAGATAGACAAAGTCATGAAGATAAACCAGCATCTCTGCCTCTTCCAGCATGGACTTTGGGGATTATCAAACTAATAAAAGGCATACCTTTTCATACAGTAAGTAATAATAAGTTAAGCTACTTCGTAGACACTGAGGAAAAACTTTCTATTCTAAACCTTATAAAAGGAAACCTTTTTCATATGAAAAACCATGAAAAACCTCTAAAGAGACACTGATATCATGTTTGGACTCCTCAAAGTCTGAAAGTCACATAAGAGTGGCATGCAAGTTCATAGCTGAGGTAACACATGCAAGTTTTCTTGAACAATAAATTTTATTTGCATAATAATTGGTAAGATTCATGAAAATAGAGATGATATTGAAACTCTACAATGCCTTTGTAAGGTAATTTACCTCACCAAGGCCTGAACACTTACCTAAAGATGGGAAGAACAAACTATTCTTCAAAGAGTTGATTATGGAAGAGACCTTAGATGACAAGCCTCAGTTCTGGCCTGCTTGTGGTAGGTATGATAAATTCTGGCCTCAATCAAAAGCCTGTAGAAAATAAAGTATAAAGCAGAATGGTTCAGGAGTGGCTCATGATGTGATATTTTAAAAAACTTTTATCTCCTTAATATATATATCTCCTGTGTGATAAACTACAGGGCATACATACATGGCAATCTTTACTTTGTACAGCAACAAAAGGTTCACCGGACATTTGGGCTAAAAAAATGTATTTCTATCAATGGAAAATGTACTTTATAGCAATGTTGCAAATTCAGTCCACACTTATCATGACACTCATAGAGCATTAGAAAAAAAGAAGCAGAAAGATGGTGATAAGTCACTTGTTAATGTCCATATCCTTCTGCCAACAAGCATAACTTCCCAAAAGGCATGAAGAACAATATTAAACAAGAAATAGAAACAGGCCCTGGCCTAATTGTATTGTTCTCTGTACAAGCATAAAAGCAAATATGACAAGAATGTAAACAGAAGGTTATTTGACATCTCTTAGCATTTGAAGAACATTGGGTATTCTATTAAAATTTATTCCATTAGATTAAAAAACATAATTAATCATCTGCAATTTGGGTGTCACAAGCAGAATGACATGAAGACCTGATGTTCATTAAGACAAACAGGTACTACTGTTTATTTCTTAACTCACTATTTTAAGATCTATTAGCTAATAGGTGATGTCATTAAAAAATACTAAACTTATTTCAAAAAAACCCAAAACACACTCACAGAAGAAACCCATAGGAAAAACACCTCCACAACTACAGAAAACAAACAGCTTATCTATCTTTCAACATCTGGCAGTACATACATGTTGGCAATATATTTATTGCATGAGGAATATTCCTTTTCAACTTTTTTAAAAAATGATGAAGATTTAGTAGTTCAGTCTCTATTAATATTTAAATTATATTAAAGTCCACATCTGTGGGGTAAAAATTCTAAAATTCAAACCTAGGAGAATTCACATTCAGTAAGTGCAAGAAAAAGATAAAAAATTTTAGAAGTGTTGTGTCTGACACAGGTCCCTCTGACAGGTCTAGGCATATAGCATGTAAAATCTAAAAGCTGCTGGAGTATAGCTAAATGCTGTTATCCAAGCTGTCATAACTGTATTGCAGTTTAAAGATATTTCTTGACAAGAAAATTGAGAAAGCTGTCTGGCTAGTAAATCAAAACCTTCCTCTTCTTTCAGTGGCCAATGAACAGATGCAGTTTAGGTCACAGATGGTGTTCTTCACCTTTTGGTCACCATGCACATTTTCAGCGCGAGTACTTGCTTTCTTTATCACTAGGAGTGAAAAATACCACTATCCACAAACCACTATTATTTCAGAAGGCAAAAAGCTGCTGAGCAGATAAGGTTCAGAAGTGCAGTGTGTTTTTAATGATCTCATAATTTAAGATGGTAGTGCATTTAACTGAGGAATATGTTATTATATGGTTATATTCCCTTGGGGAGACTTAAGAGAAGCAGAAATACCATCAAAAACAAAAGGTATATTGAGATGAATGTGAAAAAAAAAAAGAAAAAAGGTGTGGGAGTGCATTTTTCAATTTTAAGTTTAATTCATTACTTAATGTTCCTTTGTAAAATGGTTTGTTCCTTGTACCCTTTCTGTTACCCACTTTTGGTTTATCCCTTTGTCTTCTCCCCAGTGACAGTTCTATGATTGGTTCTGTGTTCTCCCTAGGTTTTTCCCCCCAGAGACAGTTAACTGCCCATCACCTGGCTAGTAACCTCCTGTTCTTGTCCATGATTTGGGGTGTCTCTCCCTGCTTCTGGAAAATTCTAAGAGACGCGTCGAGTGATTAGGTAGAATCCTGATTGTCACCTTCTAATGTTCAGTGTATGGTTGTTGTATATGTTTGTTTATGATATGAGCCACCTCCCCATTAAACCTTATTGATCCTTGGTTGAACCCGCCCCCTGTGTTACACCCCCCTTTAAAAGGTCCCCCCCGGGGCTCATCATTGTCTCTGGAAAGGCAGACATCCCGAGGTGAGGGCTCCACGCTGGAGTTCCAGTAAACTCATGACCCAACCTCTCTGGCATCCCTCCTTTCATCCTTCTGCCTTCACCACGCTGACGCTGCTGAGCAACAAGGACCCACCGGTGTGATATTGGTGCCGAGGCTAGCTGGGCTTGACAAACAGGCATCGTATCAAAAAGGCACAATGTGTAAGCATTTGTTGGTTTGAGAGTCTAAGTTAAAGCTTCCAAGTGGGTTCAACATTTCACTTATATTGGCCACTTATTTCTCTCACTTCCTTTACACCCCACAAAACTGTTTATCTTGTCTCCTGTGCTTCCTGCAAGGGGCCTCTGTGCAGCACAGGTGTCTATCAGAAGTGTTTGTAAGGCTGCTCTGGCCAGCATCCTCTCCTGGACAGGTGCCTCAATCAGCTTTTCCAGGGTCCCTTCAATCAGGGCAGCACAGAACCAGTATCAGACTCCAAAGGCTGTCTCTGATCTCCTGAATGTCAGCTTTCAAAGATTTAAAATTCTGGACTTAGTATCTTGATCACTTTATCACTTCTTGAAGTGTTCATCACTGTGGCGCTATTTTCACAAAAGTGTGTCTTCATAATGCTTGACTTAAATAGATTTTCCACTTCTTCCTTTTTTTTTCTTTTTCAGATCAATGCTCACTGGTGAAGTTGAACAAATTCATTTTCATTCTTATTGCAAAGACTGACAGGTTGAGAACATTATTTAAACCAAATCATGTTTTGGGCAAACGTTGTATAAGGTATCCATGCGAAAATGTATAAAGGAACCTTGAGAAAATCAGAAGTTGATAGCTATACATGAGACCAGTGGGATTCTGTAACAGCCTGTGGAAGCAAGTGCCTAATTTTTCCAAAAGTAATCTCAGAGTCAGGGGAGCTCAACAAGTTTATGAAAAGATTGTTAACAGTTGACTGAGTTCAGTGATTTGGCAAGTATTTCTGAACCAGTACTTCTTTGAGAGAGAAAAGCTTGCTAGACAAAATGTCAATTTAAATTTAAACAAATCAAGAACAAATTTCATTAACTAAGAATCTCATTCTATGCAAGGAATTAATTAAAACTATTTTCATTAAAAATACTTTCAGTAAGGCAACAAATCTTGTGAAGCAAGAGGAAGATTAAGATCACTGATGACCTATCAGGTGCATCTTACTCCTAATTCAAAATTATAAAGAGATGAATTAACCTAAGTATTCATTTTATCAAACTGAAAGATATACACTGTTGAAAACTCTATTGGTTCTGATTCTTCTTTACATAGTAGCTTATGCACATTCATTTTTTAAGTAAACTTGTAAATTTTAGTCTCTGTTAATATTCTGCAAATTTCCATGAAAAATGGGACTGTCCTTCTGAACACAGAGAAAAGTTCTTCTTTGAATGTTTTGTTCATCACAGTTCAAATAGCCAATACCTGGACGTAAGTAGTTTAACTACAAAGAATGAATACCCTGTGAGAGAAATGGGAGACTTTTTGATTATTCTGGAAGATGAAAGGATGAACCATGTCAAGAATTCTTTTCTTAGTTTTACCACCAACATCCTGCATGAATTCTTGACTAAATGCTCCAGAAATTTGTAGACAAATCTTTTATTACTAGAGACTGGATTCCTAGAAACATTTAATTACCAAACTCATGTATACAGACAGATTACTTCATTCTAGTCTTTGGAGAATTAGAAACAAGTCATTTACTTCCATACCTTCAAAGAACTTTTGACATCTAATTTCCATTAAATTCAATTAATAGCACCCAGACTAAAATAAGTAGTTGCTTACTGCCGACTTTGAGATAAATGCTTAATCATTTACTCAGATATTTTAAAAACCTAATAAATTAAGGCATTAGAATAATTTTAAAAAATACTGAAAACCAGTTAATTTTCCAATGCCCTAGAGAATGGTAAAGAAAATTATATATGCAGTATTGTGATAAATAGGAATTATTTCAGGGTTAATATACAAATAAAATTTATGTTATGGGGTTCCATTGATTATTTTTCATTGGTCTTTTCTGAATGATATTCATTGACTTTAGAAAGAAATGTTTCAATAAACCTGATGGTTCATAATCAAAATACTGTAGAGCAATACATTTCCATTCTGTGGAATCAAGTGGTTTCTAAGCAACTACTTGAAAAGAAAATGGGAGTGTATGAAGGGAAAATGAACATGAACATATTTACCTAAATAATGCTCAGTTTATGGCATTCATATATAGGTCAAATTAGAAGAAGTGCTCATCCATTAATAAAGTTCCCTGTTAAAAAAATGTTCTACAAAACTAATTTATTCCCAGAAGCTGTGATAACATTTCTGGAGAATTCAAAGGATCTAAACTAAAGAACATAGCCAAACGAAGTCCCAAAAGCAACCCCTCAAAGAAAGAAAATCAACAAAAGAGATAAAAATGTAGCTATCTTAGCTTTCATGGAAGTTGGGAAATTTGCAGAGGGCTTTCTCTGACTCTATTCATGCAGTGTCTATTTCACTCAATCAAATGCTCAGAAATCTATTCAAGGAGCAAGCGAAGCACAGACTACAAAAAGGCCTAAAGGTATAAGAGCTTTCTTTTGGAGAGAGTATAGTAAGAAGGGTGTAACTAGCACTTTTTTTTACAAAATCATCATGCTGGAAGCTTATAACAAGTGCAGAATCAGGATGATGAGGGCATTTGATTCATATGGCAGACGTGGAAACATAAGGCAAAGAAACTTCCAAAATCAGCAAGATCACACCTTTCTCAGCTGTGGTCACACAACTTCTTTCTTCCCTTTAATTTAGCAAAAACCCCACAAAAATTTAAAAAAGGATGAAGAAGCCTTCACAAAGATGTTTAATGACTGGCCCTTTTCAAATAATCATTTGTGATGCAAACAGACGTAAAGGTGCAAAATGAGCATTTGATAGAGGACTTGAAGTTCTTAAGTTTTCTGAAGCTAAGGATTATGACAAAGCCTAGAGATATACACACATACACTCACACTTTCTTCAGTTCTGAACTTCCTCAATGAGAAATTTAACAAAAGAACTCAGTTTAATAAGGAGCACAGTGCAGAAAGAATATTGACCGTAAAATGCCTTGAACAAGAGTCATCAAAAGGAAAATAAATCTAACACAGAGTTTTTAGGCTGTCAGTAACAAATAGTTTATTCTCTGGCAATGTAGATATACCTGAGCTGTCAGGCCCCTAGAAAAATACCACCTCAGTCAATGTCAAGCTCTTTTATTTCAAATGATGCTGGGTTTAGTTGGTTGAAGTTTCAGTTATATTAATTTCTTCTACAGGAAAGTACAGGAGGCGTTTGTTAGTAATGATCTAGTTACTCCCTGACACAAAAAAAGTACATCATTTACCAATGAAAAAACACCAAAAAAATTTCAGCTAGAAATAGGATCCTAGTTCCTCAATTTCTAGAGCTCCTTTCTGCAATTTGGTCTTCAGCCACAGACAACCAAGTCAGATTTTACAGGCTTCTCTTGCAGCGTGCTGTTTCTCCCATAGTTTGTATTTCTCAAGCATTGGAAACCCTCATATGTTTTACAAGGCTAACTGTTTAAATTACAATGGAAACTGTTTCTAACTCTGTTCATTTCAATGTGCTAGTCTTAGAGTATTTTAGCTGACCTTAAGAATATTTCACCCTGCTTTAAGTACATGTAGCAGGATACCATGAATCATAAAACAGCATAAATGTCTAGCTGTAAGTTAGAACTATGATTTTCTGTAAGTTAGAACTATGATTTTTTCCGTACTTCTTTGCAGGAAGAATTTTTACAACTGAGTTCATGATAATTGAGTTTTAAAAGAAGAATGCAATCTAATGGAATTTAAAATGCTGCACTTACTGGAATACTTTATTCGTCACAAGGTCTAGGGGTTTAGAATTGACTAATAGACATCGATGATGATAAATCAATGTAGCAGAGTTAATTTCTTAGAGTTGAATTGGATTTAGTCACTCAACCCTCAGAATAATGGAATTGCATGGCCAAATTCCCCCGCTTTTCAGAGAATTTAGGGATAAGGGACCTCAGCTAATTTTTTTTTTTTTTGAGAGAGAGACTTTCTAATGTTATTGAAAAAATAAAACTGTGGAAGTCATAGCAGTTTAATTCATCATCTTTCTTTTCCATTGAAATTTCAATTAAAATCACAGTTTATAATGTTCCATGCACAGAATTCTTTTATTGGATAATCTAAAAATATATGTGACTAGTTAGTGTATGAACTTCAGCATACATCTAGAGAGAAGTTGTAAAAAAACTAGCGGCTTCCCTAAAAAAAAATCCCAAGAATTACCAAAGTAAAGTAGTTCAAACATTTCAAAAAGGAATTAAAACATTTTTTTGCCACTAGCAATAATATTTTCATTTTGGTCAAGTATGTAGTTCGCATTAGTGAATTAAAAAAAAATCATTATGTGTCTTGTCTCACTAACAGCAGAAATTAAATTAAAATTGAGCCTTAACATTTTATTTTAATGTTTCTTAAATTCCCTGTGTGTAGAAATGTATATGCCTGTTTTACGTTCCAAGTTTACATTTTTCTGTCTAATTAGAACAATGAATCCTAGCAGTCAGTTGCACTGTCAGAGCTACTTGCATTATACTTTGCCTCTTTCTATTTATGTTGGTTAAAGACTTTCATAACAGAACTCTGTCCAAGTCAAAATAATCCCTTCCTCCATGCCCCTTCAGCACTAGCCCCAATCTATACGACCTTTGGCTAGCCAGAACAGCAGGTGAGCATGTGGAAAGTTCTGTCAAGTATGATTCAGTGCTACTGTTTTGGGGGGTTACTTATTTAAAAAGTGAAACATCGGCGTGCATAACATCCCCCTTCTGTGGACAGCTATAAGACCCATGGTAGATGAGATGTGACAAGTTGCTTCACCTGAAGAAATCTACATGGGTGTGTTGATCATTTAAGGTCTCTACACAAACCTCCCCTGTCTGAAATGCATTTTATGGAGCCACCTGTAGCCAGTGGGAATCATTTCTGTGTTACAAGGACTGTCGTGTCTTAGGTCTTCAAGTCACACACGTATTAAGTTACATGGGAGGTTTGTATTATATTTTTGTTTAAAAGACACATACTAAACTACAATGGATTTGTTAGTGATGGTATAATTATGTCTTTTTGTAAGCATGCTTAAAAACATCATATTTAATCTTTCCAGGAGTGCACTTTTTAATTACTTTATAAAGGAATAGACCCAGAAACATATCTACATTATAATGGGAAGTGCATCCCTGCCATAATCCCAAAATTTTGGGGATTTCACTGGTCAGTGTTTCCTTCTCTTATCCCAATTTGAAATACTGTAATAAACAAATGTAAATAATCAAGTACATGTACCAAACAGCCTTTAACCTCAGATGCTACCAGTCAAAATTTTTTGTCATTTATCTTTCTATTTCTTCACCCCTAGGCTTTATACTGGCTTTATTCTTTCACATTTGACAAGCAGATTATAAAGACGCCTGTCTTTCTCCAGCACTTTTAAAATGCCTCTAGTTGTGATTTAATTACCTTTATTCCTCCTCTTCTCTTTGGGTTCATAGCCTAGAACAACAGCCTTGGTAATCAATGCTTTAGAACAGGCCATCAGCTTCCAGCATGAAAAATTCTTATAACTCCACCAGTGTTAGCACACTCTTGAGCACTAGCTTGCAAGAAAATGCTGCAACAGATACAAGAAATTAATATGCTTTCATACCCTATTAAGAAACATAAAGCTCAGATACCATATTTCATCCATTTGTGTCCAGGAAATGAGAAGCATCAGTGCATCATGCCCATGTGTAGTTGTGCACAGCATCCATTGTAATTCCCCCACAGATAAATCTTAATAAAACACACACCATCATTCAAGAGTTACCATGTCACCTGTCCATGATGTTTCTAGAGTTCAGCTAGCCTTGCCACATTACATTCCTGCCACATTAATTCCAATATTTAATTCCAGCTCAATAGTTACATGGGGGGATGGGGGGAGGGGAATAATAGTTTACAAATAATCCCTTACTAAAAACACCCAATGTGGCTGAAGTTCTTGTCTTCTAGGTGGTGTAGAAAAATTTTCCATTAAAAAGTAGATTCCATTTCCATTAAAAAGAGTAGATTCCATTAAAAAGAGTAGATTCCATTTCCATTAAAAAGAGTAGATTACACATAATAGGCTTTTTCCTGCCTTTCTGTGTCCATCAGCTGAAGAGGGACAGCAGTTTGTTGAAGTAGGCTGGTTAATGTTCTGCTATCATTAAAAGAAGCATAACAGTGTGATTGCACATTCTGAAAAAAAAACCGCAGGCATCTCTGCTATCATTTTCAAAGCGGAAGCTCTGTAACTGATAGATTCCATCATTACTACAGCTACTAACACTGAAAATTTGTTAAAGTTGTGTATGTGCATGAATTCATCCAACACCAAGTTTTAATGATTCATGATGCAGTACCTGCTACTAATACAGAAATACTTCAACTGCTCAAAAAAGCCTTTCAGATTCTAGGAAAGATGTGAAGCATTTTGAAAATTTCATTCCTTGGCAAGAATAATTTTTCATCTCAGTCAGGACTGACAGCTGTAATTCTTATTCCTCAAAGGCAGAAGCATGGCATAGTCTCCCTGAAGCAAGGAGGAAAATAAATGGACCCTAGCACATGCATGCATTTCATAAGAAGCTTTGCATGGGAAACTATGATTTTGCCTTTTGTTTGTACTGGTTCTAGCCAGGATAGGGTTAATTTTTGCAGTAGCTAGGACCAGGATGCTAATGTTTTTCAATACCACCTCATGTCATTGCCAGGGTTGGCAGAAAGGGAATCTCTCTCCCTTCCAAAAGTGTTCCTTCTGGTTGAATAAATGGGGCAGAGTGGGGGAGCCACCCCCTTGTCCTGGGATCCCAGAATGTGCTGAACATTTTTGCATGTGAATCACTCTCTCTTGTACACTTCTGTTATTCTATTTGTTTTCTAATCTCATTGCTGCTTCCAGTAGTATGTTCTTCATGGCTGTGGCCTCTCACCTCTGTGCCACCACAGCAGGAAAGGGGAGGGGAAGGAGAAGAGAGAACATGCAGAGTTGGGAGATTGTTTGTGGTAGCCCTGAACTGGGGAATACCATTAAACCACAGCTGTGAGAGACTATCAAATCCTGGAGGGGTTGGTCATGCTTGGTGCCCTCATCAGCAAAGGTGATAACAAGCAGCAGTCTAGATGATCTGAAAGCTCAAAATAACATTCAGCTGTGTCAAAGTTATCAGGTCTGACACTTCACTTATCAAGCATGAAGCACATACAAGCACATTTGTCCTGGAATACACAGATGAGTTTTTTCAGTCTGATGAACTCATAAAAGTACAAGATGTATATGCATCAGCAATAATAAATGGGTCAGCATAATAAAATTGTTAGTATTGCCAGGGCAACATAACGATGATGCAATATGAAAATACATTAAAATTATACTAATTTTTTCTGTCATTTTTTTTTGCTCTTCACAGAAAGCATTGAAGAGAAAGAAAATGTACAAGTGTATATATATTTCAGTTAATAAATTTAAAATTTCTTTTCTTCAATATATAGTCATGCCATATATAGCAAGACTAAATGTGATGGAATACTAATATAACCTTCATGTATTCACCAGGTTTTATTGCTTTTCTGTATTTAAACACATTTTTAGTTGTGATAAGACATTCTTCTGCTCTACTACAGTTTCACAGGAGAACTTATAGTTACTGATGTATTCAAAGTAAAAAAATTAGCAGTATCTGATATTTGACTTATTTTGCTTGATCTCAAAATTTTTAAATGTTTATTTAATCTATTGAGTATACTTATATTCAACCTTGTCATTTTTCGTTAAAAAACCCTAAACCTTGCCACTTTTCCTTAAAAAAAACAGGTAAGGCAAACTGTTCATTTATTTTTCTGTATTTACAGAAAAGTACAAATTCTGAAGTATATTTACACAAGGACAATCAGTACAATTCCCAACTGAAGTCCTATTAAATAAAAAAAATATTTTAGTGCAAATGTATTATCAAAACTTATTTTAGCAGCTGGCTAAAAATGCATCCTTTGTTAAATAGTATGTTTGAGAACAGTAGCTTACAAATTTAGATGAAGATTGAGGTGATTTCTAGACAAAACTTTTCCAGATTGTGAAGACTGTCTACAGCCAGAGGAAAAAACCCATCGATTGAACAATGCTCACAAAGAACAATTGCATTACATTGAAGACAAACCTTATTTAAAGTCCCAGTTCAGCCACCACCCCTGCCATTGCTCAGCTGTGTGCCCCAGGTTTTCATCTCAGCGTTCATTTAAGGACTAGAAATGGGTTTTGGAGGACTTTTTTAATTTCCTCATATTCAAAAATATTCAATTTATTTTGGTTTCCTATATGCCTATGTGGGTTCTTCATGGACCATAGTTTCATTATACACTACACAAAACATTAAAGATCAAAAACATGATTTGGAACAACCTGGAGGCACAGTTATAACACAAATAATGTACCTTGTTCAAAGTTTTTTGGTCACATTTTTCTAACAATGAACACTGGAAATGTTTACAATTATCACATGTCCTTTCAGCAACACATTTTCTTAATAAGAGAGAAGAAAATGCATCTACCTTTGTCTTGCTTGTCTTTTCTCACCTTTTTTTTTATTTTAATGGTTTAGGTCTTAAACTGACAGGTACTAGTAAACAGCACCACTTTAAGCAGGTATTTGGTTATTCACCATTTCAGGTGACTTTTCTGAAGTTTTGGGATATTTTTTGCCAGTTAATCAGTCAACACAGCAATGCAGATAAATTACTCAAACACACAAACAAATTTATTTATCAGTTGCCCACTTTCAGAACTGGAGCTTTTAGTAATCATATCTCAGATGAATCTTAAGGAGTCAAGAATATTGTAAATTATTTTCACTTTCACTCAGAAGTATAATTTCAGTTCTCTTTCAAATACAAGGGCCAGAAAAATTCTCACTATTGGTTGGGGTTTGGCTTTCAACTTCAGACATATGAGGCTTTTGTTAGTCAGGGAAAATATGCCATAATATTTTAGAGAAAATGGAATCTAATGTTATGCAGTTCAAGAATTTCAGTCTAATAGTGCTATTTCATAGTTTCAAAACAGTACACACCTCAACATTAAAAATGACAACAACATTGCTCCACAGAAGACAACTATGGATACACTATCAGAAAATGCTTATTTTACTCTGCTTCCAAAAAAAAAAAAAAAAAAGGATTTTGAGATCATAATGTCTCTTTTCATCCTCAACTCAGAACTTGATCTTATTCAATTTTTATCCCATCTCACCAATTCAAAGGCAAAATATATTCTCAAAAACAATTACGTTCCCACAAGTTTTCTTGAGAATTCTATGAATGGGAAGGAATGCTTTCACATGGAAGAAGACTGACAGAACTCTGATATTACACACAACATCAAGTAGTATGGTCATCAAGCCTGGTCATCAAACCTGGTCAAATAGTGTGAACCCAGTTGCTGATCATGTAGCATGTATATAGATATCTCAATATTAACCCTCTTATTATACCTGTTGTCCACAAATATTAACATTACAGCAGTGAGGATGGAAAGTATTCAGATCTATAAAAAGAAGCAATCATCAATTGAACTGTTCTTCAAACTTGTGCAGTGCTTACTCCTATACTTAAAAAAAAAAAAAAAAACCCAGCCTAATATTTAACTTTCTCTGTCAGAACTGTAGATTTAATATAATATAAAAAAATTAATTTGCTGATACCTTGGTATTTTTATGTTACAGTAAACTGAGGGTTTGCTGATAAAGCTGAAAGTGTCAGTTACTCTGTAATGTGATAAAATAATAAATGCAGTACATTAAACTGGATGTAGAAAGTGATTGATAATTACTTGCCATCATGATGTGTAAGTTCCCAAATCAGTGATTTTTAATAGATACATAAGTGATTCAGCATTCATATTCAGGTACCATGAAATCCCTGTAGCCCTTGAAGTTCACAGACCCCCAGATTTTCAATAATACTTTCATTTATTTTGTTCAGAAGTCATTTTGTAGCAGCTAGGGGAATTGTATAAGTTCCAGTCTTTCTAAAAATGCTGTGATACACTGCATCCTGAGAACCTCTGAATTTCCTATTTCATCAAACTGGTTGCTGCAACTGTTGCTTAATAGTAAACTCTCTCCAATAGTTGATAGTAATGGAAGTAATGGATTCCATTGAGGAAAACTGATGTGCAAAGAAGGGTTGGATTTAGCTATCATCCTAGTAAAATAATCCTAGGAAAAGAAAGGATAGAAATAGGAAAACAACTACACAAGCATCACTGCAGATAAGGGTTCCACCAATATGCTTGTCAACATTAATATTAACCTCCTTGCTACACATTCCTATAGCATCCTATACATTCCTATAGCAATGAAGTTGGTGTTTGCAGCTGTTCATGTATCTGGGGAGTACTTGTCTTCAAACCCGTGCAATGTTGGAAAAGAAAGCCAAAATGATGAAAAATTCTAGTTCTTCATAATGCCTCCCAGTATTTATTGCATTTGATAGAGACAATGAGAATTCAGTTCAACTCAGTAGGAAAAGATAGTGCATTTAAACTTTCCTTTGGTATCCAACCAAAATAAAAGATTCTTTATATGGTTAGTAAGTCAATTGTGGTTTTAATTATTTCCAAAGAATCACTGAGGTTGGAAGTGACCTCTGGAGATTATCTAGTCTTAGTTCCCCATTCAAAACAGAATAAATTACAGCTAGCAGCTCAGGAACACAGCCAGTCAGTTTTCAGATATTTCTGGAGATGTTGACAGACTCCACCTCCTCTTTCATCAACCTGTTCAAGTCTTTGACTACCTTCAGAATTAAAAATATGTATCTTAGATTAAAACAGACTTTCGTATATTTCAATTTGTGCCTATTGCTGAACGCAGCACTTCATGTGCAATCCCACCAGCCCTGAGCTGAAGAGTCACCTCCCCATTACCCCTGTTGGTAACAATGTTCATAGAAACCCAGCATCAGGAACGTGTTCAGTCTGCAGCAGGAGGCTGATACACATGCAAGCATTCTAATATTTAGTAACTAAAGTCCTTCCAAGATAATCTGTGACGTAACTTAATTGATTTCTCACCTGGCTCCAATGTTCTATCCACCAAAAGAAAAAATATCCTTCATATTTGTGGGCTTCCTCTTAGTCACACCTTAAAAGACATTTGCACCAGTGAATTATGTGGATCCAACATCCAAATTTCTCAATAAAAATACTTCATCAGAATATAAAATAAAACTCCGATTAGCTTGTGATTAATATGCAGTCTTTTTTTTGCCTACAGTGAGTTTTTATTACATGCAATTGAAGCATGGAATAAAAAGTACCTGAACTTGAGAAATCAATAAAATATTATTACTAGTCATTTGCATACCCCTATGACATTTCATGAAAACCTAGCTGGAAGAGGTACAAACAACAGACAGATGGCACAAAAAAACTCCCATACAGAGGTCATAGTTCCAGCAACCCTTATTCTAAGATAAATTTTAGAAGTTAAATTGCACACTATCCTGACTTAATAAATCTGCATATTACTATATTAAATTAATATTCAACCCTGAAATTTCAAAAATTTACCTCTTCTGGGGACTTGAGCTGACATATTAAATTTACAATACTGAAACTGTTTAAGGTCCACAAACTGTAAAAGCAGTAACTTCCAGGTTAAAATTTGTTCTTGCTTGTTTTGTATTCTGTAGTAGTGGGTGTACTGAGTCACTGTACTTCATCTCAGCTGGTTCCCAGTGACTTGGGGCAGAAGCAGAGCAGACAGTTACATAGAGCACAAACTGATTAATATTTAAAATTCAAAGCCTTAAGTAAAATAAAGTGTTTCAGAAAGGCAGTTGCAGTTTAGAAATGCTGAGTCCAGCCTGCACTGGCACAGTGACAAATTTGTTCCCATCTTCACCTCGGTGAAGCCACACATTGCAATGTACTAGAGTTGAGCAGCCACACCATTCTTGCACTCCCTGCCCTGGTTTGTGCTGTCTCCACCCAGAAAACACATGCAGAACACCACACCAGCAAATCAAGAGACCTGAGGCCACAGGATGAGTGCACTTCCCTTCTATCTTCATTGGAGCAGCAGTGCCATGTTGTGTTACTGCACTTAGGAACCTGATTTCAGCAGTGCTATCTTGACAAGAGCAGAGTAAGATATGAACAGAGATGGAGAGACAGTTTTGAGGGAGTCATGATCAGCCATTACTGGTGCTGAAATGCTTGTCTCGACTCTATGATCAGTTAGAGAAGATATTTTTCAACTACCACAACATGGAAGAGCACGTAAATAATGCAAAATAAACAAAACTATGCAATCTTCATTTCTGTAACAGAGACAACTCTTTGTTTAGAAAATTAAGAAGCATAGACAGTTCTGGTATGGCCCAAAATGATTTCTTTTTGCTTTTCATTCTGAAAGCTTTCATATTTATATACACTGGAAAACATATATAGCCATTTTGTGTTGTTGTACGTCACAGGTGCTTACAGGAAATCATCAAAAGATGTAGTGTAAAGGCATACACAGCTCACAGGCTGGTGATTCATATTTAAGTTGGTTAATTCCTGCCAAACACACATGCCAATATTTATGATTTCTAATTTATAAATGTGAATTAAGCATTAACATTGCAGACACAGAGCTTTAATTACCACGGCTTCCTAGAGATACTACAGCTGATATGTAGGAGACCACAGGTAGGTGGATGATTGAATGACCAAAGCCAAGACCTCCATCCTATCTTTTGCTACTTTCTGCCTCTCCCATACATAAACATATGTAGAAATGGGAGCAAAAATATAAATTATAAGAAGAAAATTTCAAAGTTGGGTCTAGCTTTTTATCCTCTGCCGCGAAAGTAGAAGTCATGTAAGAACATTGTTCAGGGAGGACCAGTGTGTTCTACCTCATATGACCATGAAAGTACCTAGACAGTTATACGAAAACTATTAATGGTGCTTCACTTTAGTCTCTAACATTAATATTGAAAATCATGAACACCAAAGATTACAGAAAAAGTATGTTTAAAGAATTAAAATGGAAACTCATTAGTAAGAAAACTCAGTCTCTATGCTAACGCTTCTCTAAAAGTTTCAAAAATACTATGAAAGTCATTTCAAAACAAGCCCTTCTCTGCCAGAACAAGCAAAACAAGCCTGAAACACCTGTGACAGATGCTTTGCCAGAGTCAAAAACCACATTTGAACTTTAGATGGGGATTTCTGTTTCAAGTCTGAAATCCCTCACACACTTGGGTGAGCTCTAAGTGAGTGAAATTAAATCTTCTGTTTCTATGTGTATCAGGCAGGGTCATCTCTTATCTCTACCAGCCACAGCTCACTCTGAAATTCATCAAGCTTTAATTAACTGGTATTCCATTAAATGCCTAGGATTTTCAAAGTATTCCCCAATCAGACCACATTGGGCTAACCTGGTGTGGTCAGAACATTCAGTGTTCTTCCATAATATATTTCCACATACTGCACCACTCCACTCCATATTGGTTAAGAGTGATAAACATAAAAGTAGCCAAACACAAACCCAAACTCTTGCAGTCAGTTAATTAAGCATCTCAACTAAGAGTGAAATATGTATGACATTTTGACCTTTGCTATCAAACTTTCCTTCCTTTTTCCTTCATAAAAACAGCATTAGTAATTTTTTAAAAAAAAAATCAATAATAGCAGAACTGTAGTGTTTCATACTTCCATTTTATATGCTCCTAACTCCAGCCAGCTGACTACTATTTTGTGAGTGGGCAGCTGACAATTCCCTAGCAACAGATTAATTGATTGCATCTTTAAATCCACCTCCTTCAACTGATAGCTCCTATTCTTCACTTATGAGTGTATACAAGCACATCTGCCAGGTAAAAGATAGCACATAGAAATCTAAAGAATGAAAGGAGAAGGATCTGATAGCAATTTATACCAGAAGTGTTTTAAACTTCAGAAAAAATATACTGTAATGTCAGGATTAAAAATTAATTTAAAATTATTTCAGCATACTTTCAGTCATGTTCTTTTCATGCTGTTTTTTAATACAGGGATCAAGAAATCTTTTCATTCCCTATCATAGTAATGAATATAGATTAATTCCAAATTTATATATAAAATTTTACCTATCTGGTAATGTCAGAAACTATAATGGAAAAACAAAACTTAGAGATAAAAGGCTGAATGTCATAAAGTAGGTCCAAGAGCTAATCTTCACTTGTGTAACAATAATGTCTGTCCTAATAACTTATTAAGAAAGCATAGGGAAATTTTGCTCCATTTGTTTTAGAACTAGCCATCTTTTACATGTATTATCCAAGGGAAATATTTTCAGTACCAATACAGGAAATAGGTGTGAAAACAGTCTCAGGTAGGTTTCCAGGCCCTAAATCCAGTGATGCTGGCCCAAAATCCCTGCTGAACTCAAATTCATAAACTTTATAACTGCTGCAGTTTCTGACTTAAGTGCTTGAAACTTCTGGCAGAAAGAAGCATCAGGTTGATGTTTCAAGTAAACTATAAGGTCTTAGGGTCTTATTAAAGAAGGAGAGTGAGTGTAGATTGAGAGCAAGAAGGAATGAGTCCAGGACTGGTAGGGAAGAAAAGAGATCTAAGGAAAGTTTTGTGGATTGCTTCTCTTATGCTGGAACAACTGACTCTCTGCAATTTCTCTGGGAAATTGTTGTTTCTTCTACTAAGAGCAAATGGAGTGAATTCTCATGCTACTAATCTCCAATAGGCAAGATCAATACATGGCATTGTCTCAACATAGTAATTATTAATCTGAATACAGGGCTCTCTACTCCCCCTTTCTAGTAGCAGAGATGACTTCTTTTCTCATGTTATTGGAAACATGCAAACCCACCTCTTCCACAAGAATGCCAGAGGCATCAAGGTATCCTGGTTTGGGTAGAATTATGGTCTTTTTCTTTCCATTTGAAGTGGTTCAAAGTTTTTTAGTCTGCAGCAAAGTTCAACAATTGCCCAAGCCTGCAAGGACGGGTACTTACTTTCTGCTAAAAGAGTTTGGTAAAGCTGACCAAAAACAGGAGAGGGGAATTCTGTTTTCTTCCACTTACTTCAATATTTAAATTAAAACTTTTCATGTAAAATGTATAAACAGACCTGGGAACATGGAAATCACCTCTCTGCACTTACATCCCTAGCTACTAGATTCCAAGTCAGTTACTGCATACTAAATGTCTGCTTCCTTGATCATTCACATCACCAGAGACTACTTCTTTCTCTACCACTATATCTGTAGAAAATTTAGAATTCTTAACTCTGCAAGGAGGAATCCATTTTGAAATTTTGGCTTACAGAACTCTAACATTTAAGTCCCTATTAAATCTGTTCTTAAAATACTAAGTTCTGAGACAGACCGAGTTGGAAGAAATATGCAACTTGGTAATTTAATTTGTAAAATACATAGCAATAATTTTAACTAACTGCAGACCTGCTCACCTGGGGCATTTATTCTGAAAGCTTAGCCAACACATGAAAAATATTTTATTTCAGACATTTTTCCACCTACAAAAAACATGAACGTAACAGTTTGCAAATGCTAAGCATCTAACGATAATTCAGTAATATTTCCATTCTAACTTAAATCACCTATGTATAAATCTCTGTCCCCAACTTGCAACATCCTGCCCCTTTCTTTCCTTATTGTTATTTACTAAATAGATAATAAATTTTTAATATTTTTTAATGTTATTCACTGGATGTGACATAAAAGAGACTTGGATATTCATTCTCTTCTTTTTTTTTAGAAAGGGTATTTCCAGTGGGAAGCTCCTAGCGTGATCTTGGAAGTAAACCTTGACAACACAAATCATAACATTTTAAAACATTTATTTTAGCATCTTGGCAGAGAAGAGACTCCTACAATCACATTGTAGCAAACAAATACATACCATGGATTAGAAATGTATGAAAATAGTAGAAAAATGGTCAAGAATATATTTGATGTACACTGCAAGTGTCTAATTTAAACATAAATTTTGACATTATAGGAGTAATTAGAATTATATATGTTGCCTACCTTAATTTAAAACCATAGAATACACATATCAAGGAGAAAGAATTTCTATATTTACCTTCTATTTCACCCAGCAACATAGAATGTTTATCTTTCAAATGGTTCTTATCATAAAAGAAATTAATTTGGTTCTAAAATCAATGTGGAACAGAAATCAACACATTTTTATCACTCTCCATTATGTAAATTGAAAATTAAGAAAAATCATATTGAAGATATAGAAAGGCTTCTTGACAGTTAGAGGTAGGATGTCTAGAATATTATGTCTTCTGCATCTTCTTCCCCAAAATTTGAGTCTTAAGGGAAATATTTATGAACCATATTTTGATATTTGGAAGTTTACGGTGTATGTTCCAAAAGGTTTCCCTGTTCTTGCACAGAAATTTTGAGCAGAATTTTTATTGACAATACTTCATATATGGAAAAAGGATTTCCATGAATTTCTGTGAGCATGCACTACCTGTGATAATAAGTTTTTCCAAAAATTACCTCTCAGGTGCCAAGCATATGAACTTCTACTGCTTTACAAGCATATTTGTCACATATAGCAAGGACAAATCTGTGCCTTCACTCCACCACCACCCACCCCTGCTCCCTTAAGAGAATCCTTTCTCCTAAGTAAGTACCATAATCACTGTGCTATTATGCCAGTCATGAACCATTACATATTCTGCCTCCCTAGTCAAATAAATTTTCTAAGTATTTTATGCAAAGCAGGCAGTCACCAGCTGAAGAAGTTAAGCATGACACACATAGAGATAGCCTCATTGGACAAAGTTTTAGAGAATTACTCTGTACATTTTATAGCAGAAATTGTTAATTCTTACTGATTTGAAATGCTTGCAAGCCGGCCACGTAACTATTTCAATAATTTTAAACCAAAAAAGAGCTCTGGGAACTTTCACTTGTGAAATGATATTTGCCTGATTATTGTCATCTTCTGTTTCCAATTTTGTTAGAACTTTAAGCCAAATAGTCCATCTGGCATTTTCTCTCACTTGTCATTTTTTAAGTTATAAAAATACAGTATATTTTAAAATTCTAAATCATCAGTTTTATTTTCTCACATAAGTATAAGAACTCAAATACTTTTACAGAATATTTTATGAGAAAAATCTCTACAACTACATCTGAGATCTGCATCTGTACTCTGTTTCAGTATCTTGCTGACTGCCTGCTGACAATAATGGTCAGGGAGGAGGAGTGTACTGGGATTGAACATAAATGGATGTTTTGGAAAATCAGCCCTTGAAATATCCAAATAGCACAGAGGATTTAGCTACATATCTTCCATTGGAATCAGCATGTGCATTTTATATAAGAGAGAAAGAGGTGTTTAAGTTTTTCTTCATATGGTCTTCAGTGTGCGTTCTGCCTGCTTCAAAAAAAAAAAATTGCAGAATATATTCAACAGACTGGCGAGCACCTCCAGGAGCACAATCAATATGAGCTAAGAGGGTCTCACTTTACTTCATGAATAGACTTACATTACATCTTGGGAAATTACTGAGCAGCTGTTAGAGAGAAAAGAAAACATGATCAGTATTCTTTTGTAGGGACTTACTGAGGAGCAATCATCAAATACACATGGTAAATAGAAATGGAGTCTTGAATAGGGGATAAGCAATCAACTACAAACAAGAGACATTGACCTTACATTCAGCATGGGTAGCAAATTAACATATCTGTGCAGGGTACTAGGAAATTAAGAGGACAATAAGGACAAAATAAATGTAAAACCAGCCATAGGCTACATAAATCAGAAATATCTAATCTGGTCTAATTATAGTATAATATTTTAAATCCCACATCCCAAACCTTGGCCATCTAATCTTTTCACCAGCAACCAGCATAGTTAAGTTTACAGACTTAACCCATATGATTAAACAAGGCATACAGCATGGTCTAGTCATGAAACAGAGTTACCTGAAGACAGACAAATTATTCAAAAAAATGGCTCAATTAACTAGTCTTTGTCCATTATGCAGAATTTTAACCCCTCTATTACATACAATGCAACCCCTCAACACCTCTTCTGCCCTGCTTATCCCTCTTGAAGAGCCTGCAACCATCTCGCAGGGCATTCCATTCACAGGACACGTCCCACCAGCTTCCACTTGTGCCAATGATGTCAAATCTCTGAGAGTGGGCCAAAGGTTCCAGCTCCTCTTGTTTGCTCCTCATGCTGTGGGCATTATTGTAGAAACATTTCAGGTGAGGTACTTTTTAGCCAACACCTGGTGAAGCAGATTGAGGGATTCCATTAGTGCTCATTTCCTCTAATTTTGGCACACCATCCCATCGTTCATCACTGGAGAGCCTGGTTTTGTCCCTTTCCCCCTTCCACTGCTTAGCAATACGATATAAAATTATGAGTAGTTACCCAGCATTTATACAGTATGCATTTCCAGCCATAGATAATTGCAGGTTTCCACAAAGAAATGTAATATAAAAGGAGAAAAAACTAGTGGGCATTTCTCTAGATTTCTTTATGTTCTAGACTGGTCCATAGATGCACTCACTTGTCAGTGCTGCAGATTATTCAGATGTAAAGGGTTTCTGAGAGGCTTAGAATGTTTCACACTCATAGCCCTCATGCTACATCACAAATTCTTACGGATTTGTCAGTGGAACTAGTGAGACCACTAACTCCTGTGACAAAGAAAAGAATCAGCAAGAAATCATCAAATTTGCAGTTTATTAGGAAAGTTTTATAAATCTATTTAGATAATTTAGAGACTTCATGCTGTACACATTAAACCATGGTAAAAAGTGAGTAGGCAATCAAAAAAGGTAACGGAAAGGAAATTCTTCCGCAATGATGAGAGCCTGTCAAAGTCTTTAGTTAGATCAACGCATTCTAATGAAGACCTGAAGACCACTCCATTTACTTTAATGGATTTACACCAGCTCATAAAATTAAATTTGTGTCATTCTATTTTTTACTTGTAATAACATGAGTCTATGTCTCTTTTGTTTGTTCATACAGTTATTTTTTTCATGTTTTCTTAAGAATAAAGAACAAATGCCCAACAGACTTGATGCTTTTCCACAGGATGCAAGTTTATTATTTAATGTGCGCTAAAAGGCAACATTTGTTTGCAATTGTAGAGAGTGCAAAGAAAAGAAAAGCCACAGAATCACAGAATATTCTGAGTTGGAAGGGACCCACAAGGATAATCAAGTCATCTATGAACAAATTACAAAAATTATGTTGATGTCAAGTGTAGGAATATTATTGGCACTTGTTTTCATTCTAAAGTCATGCTGTAATAATACGATTTAATATCTTTATTATTAGTATTGTTTTAGCGATAATGGTCAACAGGCAGAAATTAGACAAAATTTAAAGAGGCAGGAAGTTTTTTCCACTGGGTTAACTATATCAGCTGGAGAAACAAAATCAAATCAGCTCTTGAGCATGCCAGCTCTTCTCCTAGTCTACTTAAAACATACCACATTTCAAGTATATTGCTTCAGAATCTCATTCACTGTTGGAGTAAGCAAGCAGCCTCTTTCTTCCAGGGTCTAGAAACTAGTCCTCGTATTTCACATAAATCTCAAAGTGAGAACTGAAAATCTAAATTTCCACTTTTGTTTAGTGAGCCACTGCACAAAATTAGAAAATTAGAGAGGAAAAGAATTTCAATGATATTTGCTCTGCTTTAACTCTGTTGACCCTCAACTTGTTTGTGCTTTACTGCTTCAATAAAGGGCAAACAGAAGTACCACTACATGCATGTACATGTGCCGTTGTGCACCTACAGACATTTTCACCATTTATTTTGAGAATATACATTGTCCTCAGGCTAAATCATAAGCGGGATGTCCCTTGCCTCCACAATTTAAGGGATATAATGAAAGAGCTTTTAGGATAATGAACTGCCCGGTACCAGAAAATAGGGTTCATTCTTTTATATACATTACCTTCCACACCAGTACCTAATGAACAAAATTGTTTGAGTGGATGGAAGTCAAATTGTAAGGATAAGAGGTATTTTTATGTGTATACCTGGGAAAGGTATACCGCGTTATGGATTTTTAATCACTGTGATCATATGACTATAATGCATCCCCGGAATAGTATTCTAGGGAAGCATTATAGTTCACATGTTTCATCCAAAATTCAGTGCAAATGGCTTTTTTTCCCCCCTTGGCATTAAATTCCTCCTTGTCTGATTGGAAATGAATACACAGCATAGAACCCTCAATAACTGATTTGATTTCTGAGCTTTTTATCATGCAACCTATAATAATTATTCCTTGTGACAAAAAGCACATCATGTATTTCCTATGAATCTGGGAAAATGCAAATGCAACATTACTTCAGCCACATTCTCTTTGCAAATCAAACACTGCACCCAATTGTTTGTAAGTTTCTTCAGAGCTACAAAAATGTCACAAATATCTTGTTATATCAAAAGCTGTCTAAAATTTGTGAACTTGAAGTTATAGTAACCAAAAAATATAGATTTTGACTAAAAATGCAATTTTTATGAAATCATTTTGTTCAGAGAGAAAACCTAATGTTATAAGTTAAAACTTTAAACGTTCATTCCAATATTTACATAATGAACGACTGATGTTGTTCAGACATGCTTAACAAAGTGTACGTGCTGTGTTCAATTCCATCTCAAATATGCAATCCATTAAAAAGATCCAGTCTGCTATTGTGAATGCAGCTCTTGGATTGACCTGGAGTTCCCTCTAAAACATCAGCATCACTATCAATATAATACCAGTTTGCCCTTTGAGCATATAGAAGCATACCACTGGAAGTTTCTTTCTGAGATTTTTGGAAGACTATAGCCATCTGAATTATCATCTCCCCTGTTTGAAAAGCAGTTTGTTTGTTGTATGGCCTCTTTTCCCAAACTGCATATTGCTGAAATATTCTCAGTTGATGCAAGAATAAATGACCATTCTGTGAGCTTCAGTAATTACTTCTTTGCTGTCATATCTGAAATAGAAATTCCAGCAGAATCATTATTGAAAACATAAATAGCAATAAAATAAACATACAAAACAAAGCTTCCAGTATAAATATTCTTCAAATGAGTTTCAAAACTAAATTATAGCCTTTAATTTAGTATAGCCTTTCTTCACTCATAATTTTTCCTCAAGTGTATTTGCTTGGCAAACTGTCAGGTAATTTACATGTATCCAATGTATCTGAGAAGGGATATTTTAATGATGTTTGTATCTGGAGGACCAGACAATTACTGCTATGAACCAATATTTTCTGTTTCACTATTAAGAGCTAAAACTTGGGGCAGTTTTACCCCAAGAAAACATGGTGATATAGAAGTATAAACTGTGACATCCAAAGTGTGCAAATCAATCAAACAAGTTCAAAGCATCTTCAGATAGGAAAAAAAAAAAAAAAAAAAGACAAACAGAAAACCTCCACAAGCAAATAAGGAAAATAACACATGGTGGTGTGGGAATAATGCACAGAACTGGATCTGGAACAATTATTTATATCTAGAGCTTCATAAATCATTGACATGAGGGAAAGCATTTAATTCTTTGCATGTCCAGCCTCCAAATGGGAAGAAATAATAGAGATGGCATGGATTTTAGCTGAAATTAGCTATGCATCTGTTTCTGTGCAGAGTAAAAGTCTATCGCTTCTGGAAACGGTCAGAAACAGGATGCAGATAAAAGACACTTCCTATTTTTGTGCTGTGTAGATTGGGTTTCTAGGCTGCTTGGAGGAAGTTTTGTGTCAGACCATATCCAGGCAAGATCTAAGAAGAGAACTTAATCAGTAGGAAGAGGAAAAACTGTTAGAAATGTAGGCTTTAAGGATCACTTAAAAATGAAAAGGTGAATTTATTATTATATTCCAAATCCTGATCACTTTCATGTATGGGGACAGTAGCCATGATCAACATTAGAACCTCTTATGGATTAAATCAGGAGGCAACCAGCTATATGGAACTGAGAGCCTTACTTTCTATAGAATGGCTGGAATTGGGTAAATTGGGGACGAGAAGGGGCAATAATGTTCTTGCAGAACTTATTTATACTTACAGGAGAAGATCAATGTCCTAGAGAGCAAGCACTTCCCAGTGACGGAGAGTGTATTTTTTATGTGTTGATTCACAAATGTGGACTAGGTTTGAGCCAGGTTACAAATTTTTGATTCAGCAGTAATTGAAGATCTGAAGCCAAAACACTGATAGAAGCAGAATTTCTATTGATTGTTTCCAGACTAGGTAATATAGCTTTTTGAAAGGATTGAAGTGTTTCCTTTTTTCCACAAGTTCTAAATGGAGGACAAAAATGCATTATATATCCTGACAAAAGTAAAGGCTGTATCTAAAATGGCAAGATATTTTCACTCTGCCCGGCTCCATATACTGCTATGTCCCCCAGCTAAAAATCAGAGATTTATTGGTATAGTCTCATTTCATCCCACTTCTCAGCAAATTCTTTCAAAGAAACTTCATAATAACACTAATGAAAGTCTTTTAAATACAAACCATCAAAATGGGGGCTTTGCTGGAATATGAGCATTTGAAATTACCTGAAACAGTATATATTAGTTGTTTTCCAGACAGCAAAAATTTAGATGTGCCCAAAAAGCTACTGTCTAAAAGACACTAATCTGTATATTGTCCCTAGGGTTAAGTAAAAATAATTTTGAGAAAAACAGCCTATATTTTCAATTATACCCTTTCTATTGATATATTACTCTAGTTTAAAAAACATGATTAATGGTGGAAATTAAATGTTCCATTACTTATACAGTGATAGAGCCCGCTTTTGTTGCCCTTTGTGGACTTTGATCATTAAAGTAATGACCACAATTAATTTTTTGCCCAGAATGGAAATATTTTTCTCAGTGCTGTGCTGCAAGTGCAACTGTTGGAGTTTCTGTGGGTAAAGCCTGCATATTTGATAAAGTTAGCCATAGAGGGCATGCTCTTAGCTCCATGGTTTTCCCTGTGTCAAGTGTTATTGGCATAATGTCTATCAAAAAATTTTTAAATTCCTGAAGAATTAAGTAACAGCAGTATAGGAGACTACCTTGACCTCCTTGCCCTCTCCTCCACAGTATCTCATGATACTCCATGTCAATCAAGTTCAGAGCTGGGTTAGTGGTGCCATGCATTACTAACTCCAAAAAAGAAGTTTGAGGCAAACTGCTGTTTTGATTCTCTCAGCAGGGAGCGACACTTTTAATAGGTTTGTGCATCTGCTGCTGCCCATAGAATGAAAATATCCTTGGCTGGTTGCAGTCATGCCCATCTGTTGGGATGGCGCGCTGCCTGCTAACAGGTCGGTCACATCACTGCCACATGGCAGGAATGCCAGCAGAGGGACAACTTATTTGGCCAGCCTGCTTGTCAGCAAAAGTGAACAGAGCTTCTGCAGGACATCATTACAAATTCTAGCAGTGCCACTTTGATAACGACTGTTCAAACTTGGTGTCTGTTATATACGTTCATATTGTAAGACCTAGCTTTTAGAGGTTTCCACAAGTGTCTTTCACACAGGTAGCAGTCAGTCCCTTGGTGAAGACTGGCCTAATTGAAGTATACTATGAAACATTTATACTCTCCTTTTAGCACAAAATACTTGTAAAAACAGTAAATACTTTTTATGGTAATTCCATACCATCAACCTGTACCTAGTGGTGTAGATATTATGTTGAACCTTCCACTCTGAAGCTCATTTTCTGCCTTCTGATTCTAAAGAGTTCTTTATCTTGACATTTACCAAATTACAGTTTCCGTTTCTGAATAGCAGAAACAGCTATTTTGCTTTCTTTCCGAAAATAGCAACATTCCTCTTTGATCTCTTATAATTGAGAAATGCTGACTTTTTTTCTGAGCATAAACACAGATGATCCTTTTTTGTGTACTTCATTTGAATCAATAGTTAGATGAATAAAAAGACCCTTTGCTAACAAATTTTCAGACTCTGTTATGGTATCACTTCCAAAAAAAGTAGAAGCAACATCAAATTTCCTATTTCCAGGAAATTATTTATGGAGTAGAATTATTTTATTTATAATTTATTTTTACTTTTATTTATTGTTTAAGTTCTTTCTGATACTTCTTCAAAAAACTCTAGAGTGTGTGAGCAAGCATACAGCTCCTACTAAAGATGAGGTATATATTAGTAAAAGTTGAAAATCATAAAAGTAAATGATTTACATAAATAGGAATCTTTTTATTGAGTTTTGGTATAATGTACATAAGGTCAAAATCATCACTTAAACTTGAAAAATCTATTGCTTAAAACAAACTCACAGAATTTCTTAGGACCATTATGTCATAATTCATCATAATAAGTATAAGGAAATATATCCAGAACTATAGCTGCAACACCCATCGGGCTAAGATAAAAGTAAGGTAATGTAATATTTTTATGAGTATTATGTGCATTTTTATATTACTTCTCTAACAGTGTGGTTTAGTTTATGGATCCTCATCTGTTTTTAAAAAAATAATTAAAGGACAACCTAAATTGCACCAGAAAGCATATATCTGCATTATTAGAGTCCTAGATATACAAATAAGTAATCTCATCAGATTACATACAGTGCAGAGGGAAGTAGATGAACAGATAAAATAGGGTAAATGCTGCTCGAATTTAGAGGAAAGCATGGGGATAAAAAGTGGCCTATATAGAGGTCTGTGGTGTCAGAAGCTGAGGGGTGGAACACAACGTCTGGCTTCCTCACCTACGCGATTGATGAGTGGCTCATACTGCTGTGTCACATACTGTGATGGTGCTGTGAAGCCTCTCCATGGAGGTTGGTCCATGGAGGGTGTCTTCTGTGTCAAGGGAGCAGGATTTCTGCTTATCTAAGACTCTTCCTGGAGTACTGTGTCCAGCTCTGGAGCTCCCAGTGCAAGAAAAACATGGACCTGCTAGAAGAGTTCCAGGGAAGGACCACAAATTTATTAGAGAACTGGAACACCTCTCCTATGAAAAAAGAAGCTGAACCTAAGAGACCAATCACATCCTCTCTCTGCCTGGGGACAGAAGACTCCAGGCAGACCAGTATTTAAAGGCAGTTTATAAAAATGGAAAGAGAGTCTTTACCAAGGTTTGTAGTGACATAACAAGGGGCGATGGTTTTAAACTGAAAGCAGGTAGAATTATGTCAATATAAGAAAGAATCTTTTACAGTGAGGGTATTGAGACACCAGGACAAGCTGCCCAGAGAATTTTCTCAACTATTTACCTTTGTAAACCCACATATTCATACTGTTTGCATCCTCAGTGTTATTTACTTTATTTCTGCTGAATATGAACAGTCATTTGCAAAAGCATTTGTACTAAACAAGAATAGTATGAGTATTGTGGTAAATGTTCAGAAAATAATTTAATACCTTAGACCCCCATCTTGATAATGAAATGTCCGGATATACAGTAAAAAATGAAATGCAATTATATGCAAACAAACTACATAATACAAACTCAGAATCATATTTAGCTGACAATATACAGATCTTCAGTAAGCTAGTCTTCTCACTGGGATTTTCTGATAGAAGTTATTTCTTGATGGAATATTTGTTTAGGTTTGGGTTTGCACTGATTGCTTTCTTTCTGTTTAAAAATCAATAGAAATCAAGTATGTAAACCAATTTCTCAAGAAAGACATTGAAAGCTGAATCACAGTCCAGAACAGTGTTGTGTTAACAGTGCTAATATACTGTATTTTAGATCTCTAATCAAACCAAGATGTTGGTTCAAGATCTGTAATCCAGATTCCCAAAAATGGATAAATTACATCATGGTACATAGCACATCATACAAAAGATAAACACAGTTGTGGAGGGACGACTCCAACAGGGAAGTGGTAGAATAGTGGAACAGACAAAAAAAATTATCATGAAACCACAGCAACTTTCCAAGTACAGTATTTTTTTTATCAGAAGTTTTTTTTGATTTCAGACAACACTATGACAGAAAACTTGAACTTTTGTATGGAAACTGTACTTGAAAATCAGAATAGGATAATTTTAGCCACTTTTCTCAGAGGCATATCCTTATTATTTTAATTTCTCTACTGTTCACATAAATACTTTTTTATAGCAATGAATTTTTTTATTAATATTGTGGCCTATTTGTGAACACATTTACTTCTACCAGTAGACAGACAAGAAGCAATTAGGAACTTTTTCGAATTGCAGTAAAATTCAATATGGCATTAAATGCAACTTCTCAGATGCCTATGATGAGTTAAATAGAAGTTTAATCTAAAACACACACTTAGCAGGATTGTATATTCTTATGTTCTATTGTAAGAAATATTTGCATTTGATTTTAACAGTAAGTTAGCATTGCTATTTCATTAATAGCAAATAGGTTTGTAAGATGTCCCATGAAGACACTTTGGAGTTTTTCAGACAAAATTAAGGAAGATAAAATACAAAGCTTTCCTATAATTAAAAATAAAATCAGCAACAATATCACTGATGCTGGCGCATATGAAAATTTAACAAAATATGTTTTCATAATGCTGAAGTGATAGAAATGTAATGACAATAAATTAATTTAAAAACTTAATTCTGTGTTGTTCCATTTGCTTCACAGGAAAGATATTTCTTCAGGCTTCTGTGTTATGACAGAGGTAGTAATAACAGATTAAAAGTTACATGCACAAAATCAGTGAGTATACTTGGATATCACAAGTAGATGCCTATAAGGCAGTACTGGAAAAAGAGCTTGAAAATCAAGACAAAATCAAATCATGCCAGCTGTAGAAAATTAAAATGCACCAACTAAGTCAACTTTATTAAAATGTTCATTCTTGACTTCACTTTTTACAGTGGAAGCAACATAGTAATACAGCTTTTCAAATTAACCTTTGTAATTTAATTCCACTAAAAAGTGAAATTTTGTTGCTAAATGTTATGAACCACAAAGCCAAGATTTTATGCAAGTATAGATAGTTTGGGTTTTTTACCCAAAACCATAAAGCAGAGATACAAATATATTGTTATAATGTAGCCTAAGCCCATCTTCATTTTATTCTATCTCTATATATATTTTAGAGTAAGGCTGTCAGTATTCACACATAAAATAGGTGACCACTACGGAATATAACACGACCCTCACCTATAAGTCATAGATAAGGTATTACAACTTTCCAAGAGGTTGATTTACTCAGCAGTTTCAACTGTATGAAAAACAGTGAACTAAAGATGGTTTGTCTCTCTATGTGTTTCTTACCCAGAAAGAATAGTTTCCTCAAAGAATCAAAATCTCACGATTGTTTTGGAGCAGGAAAAACTGTACATATTTAAATATGGACAAGGAATCAATAAGAAACAGAAGAGTATCATAGCAATTTTAGCACATTATTGTAACAAATTAAAGTTCCTGAAAGTCAATGAATGGACATTTCTTTAAGAAACAAAAACCAGAGCAAAATGATGCCAAAGCAATGGCGTCACTTCCAGCCATAAAGCCAAGATGAGTAGAAGAAAAATAATTATTTAGCATAGAACCCATTGTCCTTTTATTCTATAACAATACTTTGAGAACATATATTAGAATTGGATAAATAAAGGAAGTCGGTAAGAAGGAGCTGTTTCAATATTGCTGGATTTCAGTTTAAATAATTTTAGTCAATTTTGTATAGAATATGTAAATTAAAAAACAATTGTGTAAAATCCTTGTTACAGTTGAAGAATCTTTTCATTCTTCTTACTATGAGACATTCCAAAAATTGTCAAGTTATTCTATTCATTAATCTTAAAAATTAATAATATCTGGAGAAAAAAATTAAAATATAGGTTGTGCTGATAATTCCAACCAGCTGTCCATACCATCCAGGAATGGAATATTACACAAGAAGTAAAAATCCAAGACTAGTTCAAGTCATGATGGTTTTCTTAATGGGATAATTAGTACTAACCAGTATGACTAAAATGGTGTGATTTAGTCAAAGTCAGAATTAAAAACTAACAAAATTTTGTCTAATTGTGCTAGAAGAGAGTTCATACTTGAGCACCCTAGATAACCCTAGTAAGTGCCACACTGATCTATAGCAATGTCTGTCTGGCTGTGCACATTCACTACTCACCATCCTGAAGATTTCCTGTCCTTCACAAGAGACCATTCCAGTCACAGTTACCACTCTCACCTCCACTCAAGACAAACTTTATCTACTTGCTGTATAAAATGTATTTCTCTTACCAGCAGGGCAGCCTTTAGTGATTTCACTGAGTCATGCTCACTTAGATCTATCCAAATTACCTCTGAACACGCTCTTTGTAACATAGACTGAAAATACAGACTGGCCTCAGTGAAGCATGAACTAACGCTTCCGGTAAAATTACAGATTAAAACAAATTTTATTGTGAAGAAAACAGTAGTGATAAAAGGAGGCTTCAAGTGTGTACAGGGAAAACAAAGTCAGCTGAAGAATGAAACGCCAGATTGAAAATGGACAGCAAAAACTGCCAATGGATATCAGAATTTACAGGTGGAAAGGGTTTTTCAGCCTGGATTAGAGTTTCATCTTAACTTCAGCACTGTGACAACATCACTACTATGCAAAAATTAGCTCAGGAAAGAAAAATAAAATACCATTGTTAGGTAATGGAAGAAACTGATTTATGAGATGAGAATAAAAGAGGTATGTTCCTATAATTTTGCTAAGTGATCACCTACACATTGTAGATGGATACAGGCACAGAGGAAGGAAAGGAATTATTTCAAGTATCACAACAGACCATAACTACCGAAAGAAGTAATAGCTTACATTGAGAAAAGGATAATTTTAGATGTATATTAGAAAATACTTTCTGATCCATTAGACTCTAATATAATCTTCTGAGGAAAGTGCTGAAATCCTGGTTACTTAAGAAATTTAGCAATTAGACTGAAAGGAGTAACAGGGATATGCTTAGAAGAACAGTACAGAACCTGCAAGAAATTGAAAAAAGTTCTATCAGGTCATCTAATTCACCTTAATTTCTATGAAAATTAATGTTTGCTCTTTTCCCTTGGTTTAAATTTTGCTCATTCAGTCATGAAACCTTTTAAATCTCTGGACTCTAAAAATGTCTTTCATTCAGGCAGCAGTGCCTCAAAGCTATTCACGCTAATTAGCCAAGGTCATTTAAATACATTTTTCATTAAGCACCTTAAACTCAGTGTGCCATTTTATATATTTATCAAATTGCTAATCAATATGCTATACCACAGTTACCACTGGGCCTCGAGTTACACACAGAATGCCGCACGAATTTAAATTGTGCAAGCTGCTGTCTGCATAAATGAAATTAAAGCGTATGCATTGATCATTATTCACAATAGAAAAGAAGTGGCCTAAATACATTCACATCAGAAATCTGTATTTTAAGTAAATCTTAACTGTATTGTTGGCTTTTTTTTTTATGTGTTTTTTTAACAAGCCTTGTATTAAACCAGCTTTGATTTCACTTTCTTTCTCCAGCATATTACCTCCACTGTATTGGTAAAGTAATTTATTCCATCCTCTGTGGAGACCCTGGATCTCATTTGCCAGCATATTTATCTTTCCTGCCACTGCACTGTCATTCATCTGCAATCTCCACAGAATACCAGACCTGTGCAGAATTTCAATTAGGATTGATTCAACTAAATCCAGGCCACAGAACTGAGACTGACAGGGTGACCCCCTGAGAATTTAATATGTTGAATCCTAAAAAAAAAAAAAAAAACAAAAAAACCCAGTAAAACGGCAAAACAGAAAACAGTTCAAGTTTAATTCATTGTCTCTTCTATACACTCAGTTTAATCTGTCTCACAATGGGTTTTTTTAGACTCTTTGTATTGTTTACAGTAGTTTTGACTATCACAGCAAAGACATTAGCATAAAAATCTCTACTCTTCCTCTGAGGTCTAATCAACTTAAACTCAGACAGTTTGTAATGAACAGAAAAATTATTTTCACAGAGGCTGAGCTACCTTAAGCCCTCTATTCTATATATATATTCAAAAATCAGTACAGTATAGGAATACAGGTAAAATAGCTTTTATTGGATCCTTGACTTCACAGGCTTCCAGTGCTTTTCAGTGAAACCACTGACAGACTTCATCTGCCTGTCAGTTAAATGTCCAAAAGAATTTCTTAAATAATATGTGGTTACTAGAACAGTCTTGTAGGCTTCAAGGCAACTAAACTCAAGAACAGGAATCTGAGAGGTCTTTCTTCTTGTAGTGTGTAAGTATCCACTGTTCTACTTTTACTTTCAGCTTAATTGTACACAACTTGAGACTTACTTTGATTGTACACCACGAGCAGGTGTAAGTACATACTCAGTTTTACACAAAATATTACAACAGAATAGAGAAATCATAACAATTCCACATTTAATTAGATTTTTTTGTTGTTACTAAAGAATTACATCAAATACATTTTCCCTAAAGGTAAAATAAATCATTATGTTTTTCAAACATAAATTTCTACCTCACTTCAAGTGAAAGGTAAGATAAAAACTCACATATTAAACACTTACCAAACATTAAATCAAACAAAAGAATAGAAATGAAGCTGGGAAATATTGGCACACACACATATTAATGTTAAATAGAATATGAGTCATCTGGAACTCAATGAAATAATTAAAACAGGCATTGATTTGTTTGCGCATGGAGACAAAACATCAATGAGTCCAGCATAAGCAAAGAAATTAAGAAATTAATTTATATTGGGGGGGATGTCATATTATTTTAACTTGACTAAGCTAGAAAATATTTCACATACTGGAATACTTTACCTGTCACAGTCAGAAATTTCTAGGATTATAGAATACCATACACTAGTATGAGGATTATTCTGAAGAAGAGGCACAATTATTGCAGCGGTGTCCACTTATCCAAGCACGGCTAGCCCCGGCACCGCTGCAAGCCAGTAGGACTTGGCAGCTGAGGAGCGCTGGCTAAGTGGCTAAGGCAAAGAGATGAAAGGAGGGACTCTCCAGAGGTAAAACCAAAACAGAGTTTATTGGGTCCAGGACGGAACCCTGATCTCGTGGCCAGTGCCTCAGGAGAGACAGCTCAGTCCGCCACTTGGGCCCTTATAAAGGGAGGTGGGACTTAGGGGAGGGTTCACCAGAGAGCCAATGAGGTGTAGCAGGGGAGTGGCTGATAACATAACAGACAATAACAAACCATGGGGAGGTGGGAGGGGGAACCCTGGGTTCTGCCCAATCACTCGATGCCTCTCCCAGAATCTTCCAGACTCAGGGAGAGACCCCAGAGTGATGGACAGGACCAGGGTGTTACATAACTTAAGACTGACAGTTAACTGTCGTTAGGGGAGAAACTTAGGGAAGAGCCAATCAGGGGACTGTAACTGGGAGAGGGTAGGGAGAAGTCAGAAACAAGTAACATAAGGGGTACAGAGAACAAAACAATTTACAATTAACTTCAACTTATAATTCAACATTAAACTAAGAAAAATGCACCCCCACAACTTATCACAAATTAAAAATTAATATCTATACAATGTCCAGAAAGAATCTCCTATAAGGTAGATTTCTTCCTGAAATTTGGTCACAAGATCTATGTGCAACTTCAGTAAAGAGGAAACTACCTTAATATGTACTTTATTGCATTAATATAATATAATCTGTGCCTTTAACTTCTATAACCATAGTGTAGGGTAGTGGAGGTACAAAAAACTTCCGATTCCAATATATTCCTCGATAATTAATTCTTTCCAAGTCTGTTCTGAGGTACCAGATTATGACTGTAATCAAATGGAATTTTGCTCCAGTACTATATATATAGAGAAATGCTACAATAAGCACATAAACACAAAGCATAAATATTTTTCATTATCATTTTTTGGGGAGTGGGTGAAGAAACACAAATGTGTTCCTACGCTACTTACAGCTGTCATGTGGATACAAGGGAGAATTTTAAAGTATGAGAACATAATAATGAGATTCAAATTAAATTGGAGAGGATACAGGGGAATTTTGCCATCTTCCTTCATTTGTCTAGATTTGATCCATTTCTTCACTGATGACAAACCAGATTTTCCATACACTGGGCATTTATCTGACTAATAGTCTTTTATTCCAGAGTTCATAACCTGAAACTAACATCCAGTTGTCCCATTGAGAGGTTTGTTTCAGTACTTGTAAGGGTTTCTGTATGTTATAGTTAAAAAGAATAATAAGCAAAAATACTAAAAGGAACTACTACTGGTGGAAATTTCAGCAGCTCATTTACTACATCATGTTTCTTGCCTTATGACATAACACCAGATACGAGAAGATCAAGGCTTTATTTTCCTACTTGTGATCAACTTATAGTTAAGCTGACCCAAAGCCCCATTACTGAGTCACCCTAGGTATGTCTCATAAACTGTCTAATCATTTGAGTTACCTACATTTCATTTCACCCGTTCTTCTTCTATTATACTTCTTACAACCTTCAAAAGTTTTAGGAATCAATCACCCTGGATATTTTTTGCAAACATTATAGAAAAAGGACTCCATACATCTGTCTTCATTATCCTGCCAACTATTTTCTTTTCTTTCTGATGAGTAAGGCATTTTGTTCTTTCAATTTATTTATACAGTCTTTCTTATTACATTTTATTGCTTGAAACTGTTTCTTGTGACTTGACTGGTCTGATTGGTCTATTATTCTATTGCCTTGCATTCAGATCTTTTCCATTCTTGTGTACTTTCTGTTTGTTTTCCACATCCCTAAAGCAATCTGATAAAGTAACATAGATCTTTATTTTCCATCTATATTTCTCACTAGGAAATTTCACTGTTATGCTTTTAATAAGGTTCTTTAGTACTTTGACTGACACTTCAACTACACTGTTTTACCCCTAGATCATATTCCCAAGAGACCTTTTTTCATTTTCAGTGATTTTATTGAGATTTATTTTTGGGCTTCTTGTCACTTTAATGACGTCACTATATTTAAAATACTCAGAAATTGCACTCCTACCTTTACAAATCAAAGTAAATACCCTAAATTTACTTTGATAAGTAAACCAAAAAGAGAAAAAGTGACTTTTTAACTTTCATCTATCTAGACATACCTAATTCTGATAAGTCTTGTTATATTTCTATTACTCTTGTTATTTCAATCGGTTTCTGATGACATATTTTATTAACAATAAATGTGACATATAAGTAATTTTTAGAGTTTTTTTGCAGTTACTGTTTGTTCAAAATGGAATTTTCAAAGATATGTGGACTGTTAACTTTTCCAATTGAAACTCACTTTATTGCTGAATGCTTTTTTTTTTTTTACATTAAATATAATCTTTTCAATATAAAGGAAATCCTTCTCTTATTAATGTCTCTAGCAATTTTATATTGGTCTCCATGGCCTTGGATTGGATATCAGCCATAGGGAAGTTGTGAATAGATAATGATGAAGTAGGGATAATGACTGAAACTGTAAAGTTTCTAAGCATTTTGTCCACTAGCAGCTCTGCTCAGTCCTCACTGCTCTACTCTTCATTAAACTTTTAAATAGGTAGAACATTGACTTCACCAAATGTGCTAGAAAACTTTCAGAATACACTGCATAATACAGTGTTTTCCTGAAATCTATGTACAGCACAAACATGTTTCCTATTTGAAGCCAGGTTGAGAGATATACGTAACATAATTTTTGTCTCATTACTTTTTTATAACTCTGTAGCTTAATTTCATTCTAGAGCTTTCCCCATCTATGAAAACACCAGGAAAAAAAAATAGGCACATTATTCTAGCACATTTTATCCACACCTACAGCAAGAGTAGTAGAGGGAAGAGAGAGGAGTCAGAAATACTGCAACGATGGATAATTCAGGACATTGGACATCTGTTGGTTGAATCTAGGAGCATTATTTCTGCCGTTTACTGAATGGATTGTTGGGAATTGTTTTCCTTCGGAGATATTTTCAAAAAAGAATGATGCAGCTACACTGTATGATGGCATGGCCCCACCTGTTATTTGTTCCCTATCCAATACTTAAAGCATCAGAGTTTCCTCATTCTACAGTTTGGTAAGACTTTATTCCCCACAGACTGTGCTCCAAAGTACAGACTATTTATTTTATCTGATCTCTGGAAACAAGTTTTGCATCTTATCATTTAGCAACGCTTCATCAATGCAGTTGGCAATGTGAAAACTCAAAAATGTCCAAGATGTCAATTAGACAACATTATCGAGACATATCAGTTATCAGGGCTCCACTGCACTTGTCAATGTACTCACACATGAAGAAAATATGTCCTCCAAAATCAAATCCCTATAATCTTAATAGACAGGAAGAGATGCTGCCTGAATTATAAAACTATAAATAGTCAAAGTTCCTCATTAAATCTACATTAATTGCATGGTAATTCATATATCTACATATCCATAAAACACCCAGATTAAGATGCATATATTTAAACACTGCATGCTTCAGTAACATATTATTTTTCTTAATTGGAAACGACTTGATAGTAAATATTGTGAGTTTATATAATAAAATATTAAGGAAAAAATAATTTAGTTCCATAGTCAGCTTTCTATTCCAATCATACCTAACTTGACAGTTAAACTAAAGTGTAAGTCTAATGAAAACCAGCTATTTTGCTGCAGCTAAAGGAATAAGGAAGAATATGCGTGTTTTAAGACTAAAACCTCTGTGAAAAAATCACATGTACTTACTAAGTTTTTTCCTTAGTCATATTATTGTAAATTAAGCTCCGATGTGAATTTGCAGCACACTAATGACACTACAGTGATTTCCCATTGGGACATTACAAATGCATATTAACAGTATAATAAAAACAAATTGAATTGAATCTTTTCTCTGGTAAAACAAAATTTAGTAGAAGTTGTCTTAGCTAAGGGAAAAGCCACAAAAAAAAAAAAAGGAGAAAAAACCTTGATTAATCTATTTACATAAAATTATTTGAGCTTCTAAAATGTCAATTGAATAATATGTGTTCATTAATAATGCATTTGATAATTAACTGGGAAAAAAATTAACTCATATATTATTCACAAATATTATTCAAATATGTCTAAAACCTATCGTGCACAAAAGATATGACTTCAAATCACCAGTGTGGTCTGCAATACTACATTCATAGTTCTGTGAATCCTTACTGCTGCTATCCTATTAGATTTTTAGGAGCTGACACTGGAGAGTCAGATGGGCTCTAATTAGTGAGGCTCCATTATAATGTTAAATTTTGTTAAAAAAATCTCAGGGTTTGGCCCTCCATCTTTTAATGTTTTACACTCAGAAAGGTGTTATGTTTAATATATTTCAACAGTTCAATATATCTTCCATCTGGTCACTCAAAGAATGTAATTTTTTTGCATAACAACAATACCAAAGCAGAAGAAACTCATTCAATAACTAATAACAGTGCTCACTTATTGTTAAAAAAAACCCTTGCTATCAAATTCTTTACATTTTTGATAGAGCAAACTCAAATAATAGAAATTTTGGACAAATATTTTCATGCTTATTATTCCCACCTCATTGAAAACGAGTGTAATACACACCTTTAAACAATCTAGCATCTTTTTAATCATTATCTCCCAGCAAAAGTAGCTAGAACTTATGCTGTGTCAAGTATAACCCTCCTGAGCATAGATTTTAATGGCTTATGTTGGCTCTAGCTAACAAATGTCTCTGTTATAGACATCTACACATAGACAGATTTTTGCTCTGAGGACTGCAGAGATTATTCTTCACATTATTCTAACTTCAGAATCACTGGAAACCTTTGAGATTGCAGTGCAAAGTGAGATTATTCATAAATTGTCCCATACACACACCTACTCAGATAAATACACAGTGTGTCACCATCTTAAGTGAAACTTAAACATTCAAGATAGCTGAAGTCAGCTCCTCTTCTAGCTAAAAATTATACATACTGGAAACATCTTATGTCAAACATGAATCAAACTGTCATTTATATACACGTGCATATCCTCCAGAGAACAGTAAACTCTTTGCATATAGAGAGACAAGGCCCCTGTTCAAAAGGATTTGCTAACCTTGGTCCTAGAAAGAGCTACATTCATTCCAGTCTTTCCAAGAAGAAATAATGTTATTATACTCCTTGCGATTACACACATTCGCTCGCTTATTTCCGGGCAGCGTATTTTAGAAGCTAGGTAAATCATAAGCAGATGGCACACATAACTAACGTGTGAATAAGCTAGCACTAATGTTCAGCATAGATCTGACCTGCCTCTTTTGGACCCTTTGGAGGCTGGTGTCAGTGAACTAAATTCCTTTCCTTCTGAATGCCCATGTGGTGAATCATGTTTTAATTTTTCATCTCATTCTCATTTTACAAAACTGTCATGGTAAAGTGCAAAGGAAGAAAAATAGTAAGAAAATGAAGAAGCTGATGAAAATTAATTTTTGAATGCTTGCTTGATCAGACAGAAGAAAAGATATAAGCAGCATAATTAATAGTCTTATCTTTAAAAACTTTTAATTAAAGTTGTGTATGTTCTTCCTGAATATAGGTAATAAATATTAACAAGGTGCACAATATTCAGTAATACTATATATGGTTTAAACATCACAAATTTCTCAGGATATACTTATTCACATCATGTCTGAATTTGTCCCCAGAAATGTAAGATGGTTTTGATGTTCCAAATATTTGTGGAAGGAAATACCTAATGAATGATGTTGAAAATCCAATGATGACAAAAAACATATTGTAGAAGGCTCAAACTTTGATAGGAAATGTTGAGAGTTTTCTGCTTTGACTGATTGGATAGCTTCCACATGGATGAAACACATGCTAAATTATTTACAGATAATTACATCTCTGTGCTGTTGCTAAAATATTAAGACACCATTGTCCCACAGGAGAAACTGTGACAGACATTGGCACATCAGCTAATGAATAGCTGTGGGGTAATGGAAAAAAAAAAGAGCTACCACAAGATCTTAGTATTAGGAAACAGAATGTCTCCAAGTAATCCACACTCAGAGAAAAATTATACTTTCCTTTTCCCCGTCCCTCCTACTAATTACATATAGAGCAAATGTTCAACATTTGGTGGAACTTGCTTGAAGGTGATTTTTCCTGGAAATAGTCTCAAGGCCCTCTCCACTCCCTTTTCATTATAGCAAACTATGACCGAGAAATACAAAATAATTACCTTCAACCAAAGACATTTTCAAATACTCACAAAAGACCGGGCAGTTGTTTTGGAGAAAAGATGTATCACTACTGACATATGGATACAGTTCTCATGTAATTTTTGGAGTTATGGAGGTGGTTGTTTCACATCACAGAGTGAAAAAAATGAGAGGAACATTCCCAGGACATACAGCTACTATAAGAGCACCACAGAATTGAACAGAAAGTCTGCATTTTAAACAAATATTTGAACATTAAAACTAGCTATCAACCAGTAAATTTCACTCTTTATTTAAGTCAATTGACTTACTGCAGTAAGGGAGAAAGGCACATCACTGATAATAAATAATCCTCATAAAATCTGTCTTAAATCTGCAGAACTGTGCTAATACCAAGGATCTATGCGGCTTCAACTTGCCATAAGTGATAGGTATCCATCTTTAAGACACCATATTGTGTCATTTATCTAACATAATCATCACCTGCACAATTATAGTAGTTGTACAAAAACAGTTCATAAAGAAGTCATCTGTTCAGCAGACAGATTAAGCAGAGCCTCTACCAACAGTAAAGCAAATTAAATGTAAAAACACCCTTGAAGAATATGTTTATGTTCTTTCCTGGATAGAACTTGAACGCTTAACAAGTTTAAATTTCTGATTTAGGAATTTAACTAACATTTGTTTTAAAAAGCCCAAAAGAATATACCAAAATACAAATGTGCAATGGGGCCTATAATTACCCCTGGGAATTAAAGCAAACTAGTCACTCAGCCTCCAACTATTCCTTTGAATATATTCCCTTGCTCTAGCAAAGCACATTTTTGTGGTATTGAACTATACTAATGTGAAAGGTGTCACTTTTAACTTTGAGTACAGATTCATGAGTTTGGATGTATGATATCACAAAGTTAGAATTATAAAAACAGAATATCCTGGGTAAGAAAGGACCTACAAGGATCATTGATTCCAGCTTCTGGCCCTGCACAAGGCCACCTCAAGAGTCACACCATGTGCCTGAGAGCATTTTCCAAATGCTTCTTGAACTCTGTCAGGCTAAGTGCTGTCACCCCTGCTCCAGTGCCCAATCAGCCTCTGGGAAAAGATCCTTTTCCTACTACCCAACCTAAGCCTCATTTGACACAACTTTGGGCAGGCCATCTCTCAGGTTCTGTCACTGTTAGGGAAGAGCTCAGTGTCTGCCCCTCCACTTCCCCTCCTGAGGAATCTGTACACCACTATGAGATCTATCCTAAGTCCTCTCTTCTCCAGGCTGAACAAATCAAGTGACCTTAGCTGGTCCTTTTATGGCTTCCTCTCTAAACCCTTCACCACCTTCATTGCCCTCCTTTGGATGCCCTCTAACAGCTTTATATCTTTCTTATTTTGCAGCACCCAAAACTCATAGTGAGTTGTCTTTCAAGTGTTTTTCAAAATAATCTTCTCCATAAGACACTGAAGAGAAACTGAGAGTCCTGTACTGTCCAGGATCCTTCTTACCTTTCCTGAAAACTGGGAAAACATTTGTCAGGTTTCAGTCTACCGGGACCTCACCAGATTCCCCATAGCATTCCAAAAATCACTGACAGAAGTCTCACAATTACACCAGCTAGCTCTTGTATTCTGGAATGAATCCTACCAGGGCACACAGACACAGGGATGCGCCTGGAGAAGGAAGTTCAGAGTCAGTTGGGAGTCTATCATTCTCACGTGATGTGATGCTGGAGAAACCCCAGCCAGCTCACACTCCTCGGCACCGCACAGAGTGGCCGCTCCTGTGCCAGACTGGGCTCAGGTAGTGGTGGAGTAGAGCTGCAAAATCTGGCAGCAGCGAGTCTGCTCTCAAACAGCAGGCGGTTCTGACATGCCATGGATTGGGGCAAAGAACAGGGACAGGGTCTCTGATGTGCTTCTCAAAGGATTTATTCCCCAAGGGGATGAGAAAACGGAAGGACCGCATTTTGCACAGCCTTTTAAAAAGGGGAGGAACAGGGGACCATACAATTCTTCAACCAATCAGGGATATAACTAGGAGGGGATTAAGAAGGGACTTAAAATATGACAACCAATAGGGAAAGCATGGGGAGTGGAGAGAGTCACATGGACAAACAGGTGTCCAGGAATAGGGGAGTTCCAGGGTGGTGTTTAGGCATGGGGTAGGGACAGCAAGTATTGACAGGGAACTTTCTGGAATTAAGGGCAGGGATTCAGGAAGATTGACATTATGTGAATGAGGTAACGGGTGGGTCTAAGGAGTGAATGACAGCTGGGCGAGGGAGGAGAAAACTTGGGGTAAAATCAAACATATCAGGGGGAAACAGGAACAAATCATTCAAAAGGATTTCCAAAAATATGCATAAAGAAAAACACACCACCACACTCACAGTCATGGTCCTCCAGGTCATGCCTTTGGGACTCCCAGAGCCTATAACTGGTGTTGAAGACCTAAGTGAAGAAAGCATTAAACATCTCCGCTTTGTCTATGTCCCTGTTTGTGAGGTGACTGTCCATAAAAATGGGATAATGCAATTTCTGGACTGCCTTTGGCTATTAACGTATTTTTAAAAGCTCTTTCAATTGTCCCTCACGATAGTCTATTTGAGCTTTGGCCACACAAGTTTTCTCCCTATAGTGGCAAGCAGTATCTCTGTATTGTTCCCATGTCATCTGCCCTTGCTTCAACTGAGCATACACCTTCCCTTTTTGCCTTACTTCCAAGAGATGATTTATGTTCAGTGGAGCCAGCCTTCTGCCTTGCCTGCTTGACTTCTGACATTTGTGAATTACCTGCTCCTGTGCCCTTAGGAGGCAGTGCTTAAAACATGGCCAGCACTGATGGGCCTCAGAACCTTCAAAAGCATTTTCCCAGGGGATCTTACTAATTTCCTGAGCAGCCTGAAATCTGCTTGCCTCATGTCCAGGGTTGAAGTATTGCTGCCACTTTTCTTCCTGTCACCAGAGATTTTAAATCCAACTGCTTCATGGACACTGTGGCCAAGAGAGCTGTGAATCGCTTCACTCATGACACCTTTGCTGTTAACAAGCATCAGATCAATCTCTCTTAGTACATGTACCATGAAGTTATCATCCAGGTGTTTTAGTAATCTTCTGAACCTGTTTGTAGCAGCTGTGTGGTATTCCCACCTTACACCTAGCAAAAGTCCCCAGTAAGGATAGGGCCAGGTGATTTAGAAGTACCCCTTTCTTCCTTGAAGGAGGACACCTTCATCAGTGTCCTCATCCTGGCAGGGTTGCCTATAGTAAACTCTCCTGATGGTATCCATTGTATCTGTTTGTCCCAAAATCTTTATGAAGAGACTCTCAACCATGCCACTACCAACTGCAAGGTGTTAATACAAGCTGATATAGTGAAACACAGGGAATTAGTAAAACAAGAAAATATTGCATGAGAAAGCCATGCAACTTTTGATGTGTTTCAAATGTTGGGCACAAGACATTTCTTACTGAAGAAAATCTGGAGACAGAAGATTTTTACTCCCCTATTCAAAGTTAGACAGTATCTCCTTATATTTTTTGCTGTACATGACATGCTGCTTTGAACTGGGTTTTATGATGCTGTTCTTTGTCTCATGCATGTCATAATAAAATGTGACATGACTGTCAGTTTCGTTAAGTCAACAGGCATGAACAAATATTCACATGGTTTGAATCTCTTTCTAACCTTGTAAACATTAGCCTATTGGCATATCCAACCTTCAGTAACACAAAAGAACAGCTGATGCTTCATGGGGCACTCAAAAAAACATTTGGAAAAAAGTCCTGCTCAAATTCAAAACATAATGTTTTTGTCCCTTTTCCAAGTTTGAATGAATGATAACCATAATTTTTTCCCCAGCTAGAAATTATGATGCATCTTGGTGGTTTTTGACTTCAGTTGAACATAAGGTAGAAAGAACAGGTTTGTTCTGAAGAAAAAAAGACTCTTGCCTGTAAATATTTTTGTAAAAGAAACAGCAAGCTATAAAGATATAATATTTTCTCATTACAGAGACAGATTCATTGCAGGAAAGAGTTTGCCCACTAGCTGAAAAGTAACTTCCTGAAAGTTTTTACCATAGGATTCTCAAAATTGTCTACAAAATGAATGATCTTCTACTTTAGTAAAACCTCTCAGACAGGACAGAAGTTCAAATGTCTCCTTCTCTTCCAAATAGATACTTTCCGTGCTTTGTCTCTGCTGTCAAAAAAAATTTAAAAAAAAAAAGGTGAGATTATACTGTAATACATGCATTAGCTACCTTGCTGAAAGTCCTCAGGGAGGCCAGGCACTGCAGTTTTAAATGAGATAAACCAGCGGTGAGCAGAAGTGTTGACACCAGCTATATCACAGAGAAGGCTGCAGACATGTGACCTTCACTGTGATTCCACAGCCAGCTGTGGCCAGTCACCTTGTCATGTCCCCACCATCTACGGCCCTGTGGGAAAAGGGACCCCACATTGGTCAGTCTGGGACAGGACAGACTGTAAGTGAGGCAGTCTGTGCCCTGGCAGACACCATCTAAAGCTTGTGAGAGTGGGAGAAGTCAGACTGCAGTTATTACTGATGTGAAGAGAGCTATGCCTAGGTTCCTTAGCCCTCTTCTGAGCCTCTCATTAACTCCCCAAAATACACTTGCTCCCACTGGTTGAAGGTAGTACAGTCCAGGCTTTATTTCACTTTTATGAGTGAGAGAGAAAGACACTTTGATAGTTTTGGTCCTGCAGGTTTTTGCAGACTTTTAGCTATCTCAAGCAGTATTTTAAAAGGAACATTTCTGAGACACGTTGAAAAGTGGAAACATATCCTGCCTGGAAGTCTTTGGTTTTGAAGTATCTTTCTCCAAAAGTTAGGAGTCAGGGCAGCTGGTTCATTTATAGCCTCATGTATGTTCCACTTTCAGTGTTCTGAAAGCATGACTTAGTATGTACACGCTCTATATCTTTTATTCTAACAAGTCAGTCTTCTAAATGGATAAAGTACAAAGTCACCCTGTAAATTTCATTACCACAAATAGCAAGCAATAGTCAAATGTACCCAGATTTAATAAGTGCAAAAGAGAGAAGAGGATAGACATGTAGGAACATAATCAGGACTCTTTTTGAGTGGGTATTAAAGTCTAGACTGAGATTTACTTGACGGTGTCACTGATAAAAAGGATAATTATTGACTCCTGAATTTCAGAGATAAAGGATGCTGTAGAATTTTATTAATTTTCTTGGAATAAGGTACAATTATATATTAGCCTAGTCTGAAGTTTCTGCCTCTGTGAAATTCTTTCCAGCTATTGCCCTGTGTATCTAAATACCTAAAATCTACAAGCAAAATTCATAGGTTCTGGCAATTTGGCGTAATGTGTCTGGCAGTAATCTTTCTTGTGCATTTGCACTGATTTATCATAAAAATACTACTTGACATGTTCATCTACAGTATGTGATTATTCTTCCTCTGTGTCAAGGCGATGGTGCAGAATCAGGTACAAAATTTGCTCATAACTTTTAAGTTTTGGTAGCATGGATACTGCAGGTACGTTCTCTGTGGAAGGATGTCAGGGTCTGCTCTGTGTCACTCACAGTCACCTTCAAATGGGGGAAGTGAGCAGGTGTCTAGGTGGGAGTTTACCCACTACCCAAAGCCAGCTCACCACATTTAGCAACAAGGAATTGCATTGACGCTGTTTAAGATGCAAACACAAAAGTGAGGATTGAAAGTAATGAGAACAAAAGCAATTCAAATGAACTTCCGATCCAAAGCAAAGTATTTTTGATCACAAAATTTGGATAACATAGTTTAAAAAAGTTACATGAAAAAAACCCTAGTATTTTCCTTCTTTTCTGAAATAATGAAATAATTCCCTTAAAGATAAAAAAAATTTCAAACACTTGGCCGTGTTTTTCTGACTTAATTACACAAACAGAATGCAGATTCTTATTTGAAGCAACTAATGTTTTGAAATAAGAAACAATAATTAATTATTTAAAAATAGAAAAGTTTTTTCTCTTCCCCCACCAAAAAAAAAAAAAAAGGGGGGGGTTGTGGGCTAAGAAAAGCATACTCTACCATTTTGTAATTCTTTGAATAACTATTATTTTATTTATACTTAATTTTTCAAGTTTCAATGAAGTGATATTTAGAAAATATTTTTCCCTTTCTCTCAAATTTCTTTGCTTTCCAACACATTGAAGCAGTTATTGAATCACCATTTCAATTCATGTAAAACCATGTTTCCAGAGGTATAACTATAAAGCTGGTCAAAGGATCAGTAATTTTTATTGATTTGTAATGCTGCTTCTAATTTTAATTTTTCTAATTTTTTCTAAGCTGGCTGAATCTGATCCTTCCACAGGTTGGCTTGGTTTGTTTTCCTCCAGTCTCTGCAGCACTAGACCAGCACAAAGTAAACACAATGGGTATGGGATTTTTGCACATGGCCAATAAAACTGAACAGCTGTGGGCAATGTACAATGGTCATTGCATTGAGTAAAGGAGAATTAGGTCTTGGGTTTGGCACTTATTTGATCAATGGGTAACACTGACATGGATATACCTCAAATATTTTATGAGAAATTTCATCCCTGGCAAGTGATTTCAGTTTCACCATTTTTTTTATATCATTAAAATATAAACCTGTGTAAAAATTCCACAAATTAAGCTTTTCTAATGCCAGTGTTTCGTCAAAAACTGTCGTCCAGTTCTAGTTCCGCCAGTGTAATGACAAATGAAAAAATGTTCTTTTTCCTTAAAATCTGTAATCCTTAAACATAAGCTCTACTACTGATTTTTCCTTATTGTCTTATACTTCAATAACAAGTTATTTCACATAAAAAATAAAAGAAGACCCACACAAAAATCTTGACTTGTTAAAAAAATCCCCACAAATTTTTATTAGAACAATTGTTAGAAAATATTAAGTACCACGAATGAAAAGAAACAAAGATGACAAGCAAGAGTGGCTACTCACTCTTTATGCAATGAAAAAGCTTTCTTTCCACTTCATAAGCTCAAGATAATTTCCCTACAAATAATATAGTAAATCTTCCATTTTTCTTTCATTATAATCAATATAAACTATAATCACTTCAAGTAGATGATAAGTGACTCTGTCAAATCACATTTGTTTTCATCAGTTGTTATTTTAGGAGATTTCTTGATCCCAAAATCTTTTCTTTTTTTTTTTTTTTTGCAGGTAATAATCTTTTTTAATTTGCACATCACTGCTTTCATACTTGATGGCCTCTCAGTTAATATCCACTAAAACAGATAAATCGATTTTGCCACGTTGCTCCAATGGTGACAGTTTTTCCTTGTCCAACATATATGAGTATTTTGTCTCAATTCTATACCTTAATTGACCATGGAAGCACTTGCACAGACCAAACCTAATTTGTACAGCTCAGATAAGACCAGCTGCTGGGACAGAAACAGAAGCGTGAGCAGAGTATTTAAATGGAGCCCCCCACAATGTCTCAGATGTCTTTTCCTCAATATTGATCAAGCCACAGGACTGTCGGTTGGATTAAAACATAACTGGGGAACTTCAAGGAGATGTTTGAAACCAAAAAGAAGTCAGTTTCAAAAGGAGCATGAAGTATGAAAGTTTGTAACTGTGGAAAAAGACCTTGGAGCATGAACTGGAGGAGTGATGCAGCACCCTCACAGCCAGCCTGCAGAGCCAGGCTGGGCAGTCTCCCAGTGGAGTACTGACAGCAGCGAGGGGATGTGACAGGGGCAGCGTGCAGGGACACAGGCCCAGGTGTGCCTGTGGAGGGGGCGTTGGAAGGGAACAGGCAGCAGGAGCACTCACCCTCCAAGCAACCCAGAGAAGAAGACGTTCTCAACAGAGTGAGAATGCTGGTTCTCCACTCTGCCAATGATGGAGTGAAGCAGGGGGTGCTTAGAACATCTTGGTGTTAGCTTTAAAGGCTGCTTAGAAATTTGTAATGTTTTTTTAATACCTTGCAAGTTCCTTGTATTTTCATTTGTCTGCTGTGTTGCTGATACAGAGCCTTAATATGTAGTTCACTGGTTACTGGTTAATTGCATGTCATTGATGAGTCAATAAACCACTTTGATCATTATTTAAGCTGCATGAACTGAGCAGTGTTTTTCTGCAATGGCTGGTGTCTACCTGTCTGCTCTGAACAAACAAGGAAGTGTGAAAGGTAACTTTTATTAAGCAGAATACTGATATTTAAAATTAGAGAACGCCTTCCATTCATTATGAAGATCTCATGAATTATACTCTTAAAAGAATACTGAAACACTAAAAATTGTATCTTTAACAGCCTTACTAAAGCACAGAAATATAAGGAACTAATTAGATTTGCAATTTTATCACAAATGGTGAAATATAGTAATCCCATCAACTCCTATTCTGTGAATGAACCTCAAAACCAGTAATTTACAATAAATCTACATAATCAGTGAGATATATTGCAAGTCAACAATGCTTGTGTCTTGAGGGTTTTTTTACCAACCAGTGTTCAAACCCACACTCTCAACACTCACAATCTGTCTTGGAAACTTCATCAGCCTTCCTTCTGAGTGACGAAGTGGCCAGTTACTACTGTCCTTACACAAGCAACCATGGATGATGTGGACTGTGCATGAACACACTAGATGTAGTTCAAAATCTTACTGTGCATAGAAATTATTTTTTCTTTTCTAATTTGACAGTCAGGTTAAAAGCAATTAATTAATGTTTTAGCTAGATTGGAAACTTCTTTATCATTTTTCAGTATAAAATGTTTACTTAGTTTCAATGTTAAATGTAAGTAAATAATAGGCTCATAAAACCTGACATGAAAAGCATAATCTCATTTTTCTTCATTTAGGATGTACTCTAAATCATATATGTTATGTTTGAGACAAGAATTAAAATCACTTCTCTGTCTAATTTAGAGAAAACGAATCTGCCAAGGGGATTTTACTGAGATATTCCCCATATAAATTAGTTCGATGTAATTGCTTAAACATTCACTGGACAAGACAGAAAAGTACGATTCAGACATTGCACTATGGGTATGAGCAAGCTCATCTCAGGGGTAGGGCCCTAAGCTGGAACATGTCTTGGTCATGGCTCTTCATTATTTATACCCAGGTCACTGGACAACAAATTTTCATTCATGGATATTACCCACACTGATGTACTGAAAATATAGCTGCAAAATATTGCCTCTATACAGTTTAAAGAGCCTCCATTGTGGTGTTTTTATACAACATTCTTCTACCTCTCTTGTAGGTGCCCATGAATAACTGACATGTCATTTGAAAGTATTGATGCCATAATATTGTACTGTGTAGATGTTATTTTTAATTTATAAACACACATTTTAGAGAGTTCGTTGCAAATTGCAATGATAAGCCTGTCCTTATGCTTCAGCCTTTCACAATCTTTTAAATTTTAATAGAATTGTAAACTATGTCATTCAAGAAGCTTAATTGCAAAGGCAATGGGTTCAGGACTATAATCTCAGTCCCTCAGATCTGCTGGGTTATTACATTGTTCTCGTACAAGAAAAGTAAAATTAATGCAAGCTCTTAAGTTCATGGGATATTGACCTCCCATCAGAAAAAACGAATAAAATGAAGATAGTGGAATGCTTAAGAAAATTCTCCTCTATTCCTTCTCAGTTATACACTTGTTTAGCCAAATCTGCCACCATGTAAAGTCAGCAGAGTGGAAGCATGTTATAGGAATGACTCATAATGTGAAAAAATTTAGCCTAGCTGCACATTTTTGGGAGACCAGGATACACAGAGATAGAGAAAATGAACCAACATACGAGAGGTCTAAAACGTAAAAAGACAAAATTACGCTGCTCCAGTCATATGTGCTGTAAAATGAGATTTTGAGTGTGACCAACTCAAAAATTATCCCAAAAAACATTATAGAGTATTGAAGAACAATAAATAATGAGCTATTCAAGGTCACAAAGGACATTTCCCCTGCCTGATATTTCCTAAGGGCCAGATGTTGCACTGATACAATCCTGGATTAAGACATTAATTGATATACCTTAAGACACACAAAAAAATTGATTTCATAAATGAAGTACATGTGAAAATTGAAGGCTGAAATAAATAGGAAACTATTCAGATTCATGGTAGACGTAATTCTACACTAAAGGTCACGTCAAGGTCAAAAACCTCCTTAAAGAGTACAGAAGTTATACCTTTACAGGTAGGAATGGAAGGACTCCATCTTGATGAAGTAATTCCAGGATTTGGAGTTTGTGGTAAATAATGAAGTCTGACCTTAAACTGTAACATTGCAACCAAGACCTTAACACAAGTCACCAGTAAATGAATAACAAACTAGTTAGTAGCCAAATAGATGAGACTTTACTCCCTTGTATGAAGCAGGTGAGATAGATATTGGAATATTGTATTCTGTCATTATTTTAAAAATATTGAAAAATAGGGAAATATTCAGAGGAAATTGAAAAGTGCATGCCAGAACTTCACGAAATTTAGAGCAAAAGACAGTTTGTTCTCATATCATACAAAAACTGTCTTAGTGTCATAAATACACACAAAAATGTTTCATCTCAAAAAGACAAGATCAGATCTATTCAAGCTATAAGTGAGCAATAGTATTTCAATGGTAAATAGGGTTCACCATCAGCATAAATAACAGCAGATTTTCCATTTGTCAGGAGTGAAAACAACAGGGTTTTTTCCTAAATTTCATAAATGGAAATTTTGATTCTTTATTTAAAAATACTTTTCTACTTCATTGTCAAATAAAACATTTTCCCTTATTTCACCGTTCAATATTTTCTAAGCAGTCATGTCAATTAATAAAAAATAAAACCATTATCAAAACTGAACTATTTAATTTATTAAAAACTCTCTCTAGATATAAATTTTCTAAGATATTTATCTCCATTTGCAGATCTCTATCTATCACATAATTTTATAGAAATGTGGTTTTTTCACCTTAGTGCTGGAGCAATTAATGTGAATATATGTGTTGACTTTAGCCATGATACAGAGATTTTTATGTGGAATTGATAGGCCATAGATTTCTGCAAATATAAAATACAGGTGATCTCCATACCCAACACTCAACGCTCAACAGGCTTCTTTTCATAATAGTTTCAAATGTTTGTGAAACTTGGGGACTCCACATCCCACCGTATCATAAATAACTTCTATTTCCTGCCTTCAAAATAATAATATGTAACAAATTTAAGATCTTGTCCCTTTGATAACCATATCCCCAACCTCTCAATTTTGTAATTCTGCAAATGTTTACTCAGATATAAGCAAACTACATTTTTGCAATTTGTTTATCCTTGCCAGAGACCTTAGGATTGACTTATGCAGGTTTTATTTTAGCTTTATTAATTGCTCTTTGGAAGAAGCAGGGACATAAATAAGAGAGTGATTGCTGTTGTAACAGGAAGAGATAATCTGTTCTTAGTTGCAAAAGTTGGCAGGATAACAGAGAAAACTCCTGAAGAAAAATCAATCTAGCAAGACTTCTCTATATTTGCTCACCACAACACTTACTCCAAAAGCCAAATAATTTAAATACACTTACAAAAGGTGCATTAATTAAATTTTTAAAATCAAGTTTGTAAGTACAAGTTGAGGAAACAAAGCAGAAAGAAACTTAATAGGATGGTGCCAGTACACAGTCATCACTGCCTCCTCAGCAAAAGGATAGACTGATTTACCCTGTTGGGGCCAAACCTATGGTAAAAGTACTTTGCATTAGCATTTTGTGTGTCTCTAATATAGATCCAAAACAATTCAACTTTCGTCAAACTCATTAAACTCAAGAACTTGCTGCAGATAAAATGTCAAGCAAAGAATTTACCTTTAGTGTAGCTTAAAAAAAATTTAAGCACAACTGAAATGCAACAAGCTACACTCTTAGTTTAGTTACCGAGGTAGGAACACACTCAAAATAAAAAAGGAGATGCTTAATGGTACTACAGTTAAAAGCTGTTGCCCAGCATGATCTCCCATTATACTCCTCTCTTTTTTTTGATGTTGTCTCCACCCTTCCACTGCTTCTTGGTCTTAAGGTCAACAGACTTGGTGAAGAGGGACAGTGTTTGGAAATATGGCAGAACCCTGACTTCTTCAGCAGGAGGAGTCTGGTGATATTGACAGAGGCACAGGATTTTGCTATTGAGAGTTTTCCCTTTCTCCTCTCTCCTGTGTCCACTTGGGGACAATCTTCTAAGGGGTCTTAACACATTTTAGACGTTGATCTTTTTTTACTGGTCCATAATTTCATGTTACAAACAATTTTCCTTTATAAGGTTCATTGTATATGTTAGACTATTATTCACACTTTCTGTTACCCAAAAATTACCTTTTTTCAGCTTGTAAGTTTGTATTTTCTTTAGTAATTGTCCACTGGTGGATATTCATGTACCCTCTGTTTATTAGCTTGTGTTCACACCTACAAGGTCTCTGCTGCCAACCCTAACCTGTAAGTCCTTTACACAGCATCATCATCACACTGCAGAAATAATTCACTCTTACAGAGCACAGCAACTTGTTGTGTCTGCTAGCACCAAACCATAAATAATAATTACTCCACGCAGTTATACAAAGGTAAATAGAACTGAAACTAGATAACAGCCACCTGCTCATTAAACAGTTATTGTTACAACTCAGGTAAACCTAAACTGCAAGAGAAAACACCAGACAAAACACGTCTGACAGCCACAAGTATGCTGATGCCTGTGCTGTTCACTGACTTAATACTCTGATAGAAGGGATCTGGGTTCTGTCAGATATAAACACATACATAACACACTCACATAAAAGTTTGTCTTAACAGAAAAAATTACACACAGCTATTCTTTGTTAAAAGAATATTTTATATATATAATATTAAAGGCATTCTAGCAATTTATCTAAAGCCATGATTTGGGGTTATTAAAAAGTAGCATAGAAAGTAAACATTTTTTAATTCAAAACCCCTTATTTGATTTAAGGGTCATACCAACATTTTAATTAAACAGTCCTGAAGCTGCTAATAATATCTCATTAAAATGATCCCAAAGAATTTAAATATACCTATTAAAGAGTGCACTGGTATTAATTAAATATGAAGACCCAGTTGGTAAGTACAAGTTTAAAAGACTAAGCAGAAAGAAACTGAACAGCATGGTGCTGGTACAGAGTCATCACACCTCCTCAGCAAAAGCATAAAATAAATTATTTTGTTGAACTACAGGGATGCTTCTAATATTTTTCCTGTAGGTAATGGATTTGTAACAAAACTGTGATTTGTTACAAAGTGTAAGAGCATTTCATGCATCCTGTGTATGTGAATGCCAATAAAGCCCCAGTGAATGCAAATCTTTCCATTTATAAACTAGGTCTTCACAATGGTCCAAGCTCCTTCCTCAGCTCTCATAACTGAGAGCTAAGACATGATCTTCCTAAACTATTGGGAGCCACCATCTTCACTTCTTAAGGGTATATTGCCCATGCATTGAAAAAAACCTATCTGATAGATTGTTCAGAGGTCTTCTACTTAGTGGCAAATGCTAAATAGAAGGCAAAACACCTGACTAGTCCTTGGCTAATTTTGCTTCTCCATGCAAAATCTGACTTTTGTCTGGCTTCTTAAAACACTGGCAACTTTCTCACAGCATGGGCTCCCAGCTGCAAAACATCTCTATACATTTCTTGCCGTCTTGAGGCTAAAAGTTAGAAAAGAGTTTTAGCTATTTCTGCTTCCCTGAAGTAACAGCAAATATTCTACTCTGTAGACAACAAGGGAGGAATCTGGGATTTTGACTTTCAGCTTAAATTTAGACAGGTTAAACCCTCTGTTTTGGTACAGACACTATATACAATGTGGAAAAGCCTCAGAATAAGCCAGAAAAAAAAAATCTGCAAATGTTTTACCACCTCCTGGGAACTAATATAATCTCTCTGCTCTAAAAATTTATGAAGTAAGTTTGCAAGAATGTTTGGGATGTGCATGCAATCAATTGAGTCTTGCTTAAGTGAAAATGTGGGTAGAATGTCCTGCAACTAACATGGCTTTTCCATTACTAAAAATTTTTTCAAGTGATGACAAGAGAAACTTGCAGAATCGGAATTTCAATAACCTCCTCCATATGTCTGAACAGAAAAGAACTAGAACCAGAAGGAAATTAAAATTCATAGTGTTTCCTGTCTTTACTTCAATATTTGCAACCAGAAAAAGGCATTACAAAACAGGGTACAAAACTTTTCCTACTTGCTGTTCTTGACATTTACAAAGTTTACATGAATCCGTGCAGGATGAGCCAAAAGACTGCAGATCTGGAAAGTTCAAGGCAGATGCTAACTCAAGTATGGCAGCCATGTATTGCCATACTCATCCTTTCTGCAGAGGTCTCTGCAGGAACAGGCTTGTTATGGGCAAACAGTGGAGTGGCGTGGAACTATAAGAAACTGTACTAATAAAGCGGTGGGGAAGGCTGGGACTCTAAGCCAGGATGGCATACATTTTGTTAAACAGGCAAGGTTTTAAACAATGGAAAAATACTTGATTTCCTGATAGCAAAAAGACTTAGCTGTAGCCTTTTCAATACAGTGCCAAAAAAAAAGAATTAATTTTAGCTATAAGGCAGGGACTATTCTCTTTTCTTTAAAATTTAGACTAACAAGAGGAACAACTAGTCTGCTTTTAGCAATCAATGACAGAATAATGCATAACTACCCTCACCTTTTTTGAGATAGTCTGGGCATGTTCAGCAGAGTTGCCTGGTTTTTTAGTATATCAGTAAAATTCTATCACATATACATAATCTTGAATCACATTTTAAAAATGCATTGAATATTATACTCAAGTTAATACACTCTACATTCTTAATTAAAAGGCTGAATTTTAGAAAATAGCTTCTGATTCAACTGGTCTCAAACATATAGAAACACACATATATGTATTCATAACAAAGTTATATCTTCAGGGAAAAAAATACATGCAGCTCTTCATCATAAAATATACCTTACATATGCAATATTAAATCGTCCCAATACTTTGTCCAAAGCTATGACTTAAGGTGGTTTATTTTTAAAAAATAGAAAGTAAACATTATTTCTGTGTTCAAAAACCTTTATTTGATTTCAGAATCACGCCTATTTTAATTAAATGGTACAGAAACAATAATATCTCATTAAAACAATGCTAAAAATTGAGTGTGCTGGGGATAAAGATGCATGTAAAATTGGATTATGTAAAATCACATCTCTCTGTCTGTTTTCCAAGGCTTTAGAAAAGATTTTGTTGTGTTCATGGATCAGGAAAACGACTTGATATTAAACATATGTCACTGTAACAGCACAAAAAGGTCAAGGCAAATCTTTCACAGTGAACACTTCCTTGATAGCATGGTTAAAAAAAAATCTTGTCATCTCTAAGAAGAATTGGTAACATTTTCAAATCACTCAGTATCATCAGAATCCTTAGTTTCTGCACAGCTGTCTTGAAAGCAATTTATTCTCTCAAACCCTTCAACTGACATGTCTGGAAGATCACTACCAAGTGTAAATTCAAATCAAACAAGACTGTTTCCTTTTAATAAATATCAGTAAAGAAGGCACAGGCATCTCCACAGATCATTAATTTTGTTTCCATCTCATTCTGCCCTTATTCTGAAATTTTGGGGCCTGGTTCCAAAACTGTGTTCAGTTGTGTTAGGATAAATATGAAATGTGTAGGTTTTTTCATTATGAAGTCAACAAAAATATACTGATCTGGTATTACCTCAAAGTAGTCCACAAACACTCAGCTCATGAAATATATTGAAAAATATTGACTATTCATGGCAAATTATGTGGCTTCTTAAAAATACTGCAATTTTGGTATGTGCTTTTATTCTAAAGTGAATTTAAACAAACAAACAAACAAAAAAAAATCTTTCCAAGAGAAACACAAGTAACAGAGTACACATTTTAATATAACATGTTCTTCTTTTTGTTTCACTTTGAGATTGGGGGTTTTTTAGTAATTGTTTATAGGGGGAAATAGGTATTAAAGTTCTTTCACACATCAGTTAAATCATAGGTGAGTGAAAGAGAGCACAGTTCTATTACACAAGCCAGAGAAAGTGTTTGATGCTTGCCAATTTTGATATAAGCCATAAGAAATGCCCTTCAAAAATTATTGTATTCTTAGACCTGCAATTAACTGAAACAGTTCTTGAAATCAAAAAGAAATGCTTTATATCAGAGTGGAGGGGACCTAAGTCCTAGTGGCTTGAACTTTTAAATACCTTCTTTTAATAACCTCCTTCACTATTCTCCAGTCAGTTTTTATGAGCTGAGTAAAGTAATGCTAGCTTCAGCCTGTAAATAAGAGCTGTGCTTTAACAATTGTTTTTCTTTAACCCTGAAATACAGTCTACCTAATTATGATCATCACTGTGCCTTTTCCTTTAAAAGAAAATATTGACCTTTCTTGTAGCTGACACTGGCAGAGCTTGGGTGCCTGTAGTGGCAGCTCTGGGGCACATAGCATTCAAAGGACCACAGATCAGAATTCACTGAGGGGGAAAAAAACGAGCAAAATTAAACATGAAAAGCAGAGATCTGCCCAAAGTCTCAACAATGCTGCATTCACACTGCGATGTGGGAGACCCAGCCGCAGGTGATAGAAGGTAACCTTGGTCCCCTACAATAGCTGGTTTATAATAGGGGTGATGCCCTCAATCTCAGAGGCAGGGATTTGTGCAGCATCACTCGCAAGCACTCTCTGGGAGCAAGTGTGCTGTACTACTCTGATCTTTCAGAAAAGTAAAAACTCCTGCAAAGGTAAGGCTAGCTTGAACAATCTAGTTAAATGTATGTAAGGCTAGGAAGAAGAATTAAATGAGAGGGGATGGCAGTCCAGAATGCAGTGGTCAGAAAATGAATGGTTCTAAGATCAGTGAAATGCTCCATGCTTTGAAAAGAAACTTGCCCAAATATCCATTCCAAATCCCCAATTACCAGAAATACCACTATTAAAAAATAAATAAATAAATAAATAGGTAGACAGCAATAGTTTTAAAGGAGTTCCTCTATTTAATTTCTTTTAATATTTTCTATACTCGGATGTAGGATTTTTTTTAACCAAGTTCACAGAGGAAAAAACACACAGATATTAATTTAACTAAAGCAATTTTTGCATCATCTTCCTTCCAAAAGTGAGAAGTTTTAGGAATCTCTTTGATGGAAAATATCATTCTGTGCAAGTAGTCCACAAATTTTTTTAAGTGTTTGCTTTTTACTGTGTGGAGGTCTCTCAGACACAGAAGTATCTGTAATAAATAAATTTTAAAATATCTTAAAATCAGCTCAGTTATGTTGTTCACACCCTGACCAACAAGTAGCCATGCAGTCACAAAGATGTGACATTACACACTCAGGAAAGGGGAAGGGGCAGCTGGATACAGTGGAGCACAAGGGTTGTGTTGGGACTTTGCAAAACCTGGTCTGGTGAAAAATGTCCCTGCCCGTGGCAGGAGGGCTGGAACTAGATGATGTTTAAAGTCCCTTCCAAACCAAACCATCCTATGATCCTATGATTGTCTTAAGCTCTTAATACTGATGGGTTTGTGTAATGAAATCTGCAAAGTAAGAATAAAACCTAGGAGACAATTTACAATACAGTCCAGCTTCTTCATCTGATGTAAATCTCTCTAGCTCCAGGTTACCAAATATTCCAAATAATTTTGCACCAGATGTTGATAAAGCTTATTCTTATATATAAACCAACAATTTATTTTGAGAGCTTACTCTGATAGATCTGAATTCTGACAGCAGGTGGAAAATACTGCTGAACTAAGAGCTTGCTTGAGAAGTTCTGATCTGGTCAAGTTACAGAGCATGGTCAAAGACAAGACATATAAAAATAACTTGAACTTGTAACATTCTAAAATAAATTTTTCAACTCCTAGTATTTAGAGGATTTGCATGTAGAAAAACTGTGCATCCTTTTTAGCTATTTTGATGATAATATAAAACAAGTAGCTCCATTTTAGTCACAGTACATACCCTTTGTTAAAATAAGGCAAAGAGTTTTCCTGTTTATTCTACATCTGTTCCTGGTTTTCTTATTTAATCCTAGAATATAAAGTGTTTTAATTTTTGGTTTTTATGATTAAGAAAACATTTTCTTTAAAAAATATAACAAGATAGTCAATTCTTATATTCAGCTCTTCTCTTCAATCTCAGAATCTCTCTAATCCATTTTTGCCATCTTCACCAGTTATGCTTGCTTTACTTCAGCATAGGGCTTAATTAAATACTCACAACATTTGCTGTAAAAATATTCCATAATTTCTGTGATGGCTAAAATAAGATTATAGTCATCCAACCTGTATTTCAGTGAAATGTTTAATTATCTCTGTACAAACAGGAGAAATCATAAAACATACTTTCCAAAGGAGATAACAAGGTTTAATTCAATATATTTACAACCAAGGGGAATCATATTAAGTGCAGATGTTAATTTTCCATAACAAGACAGGTCTGCTGCTAACTGCTCCTTCTTTTAAAAAGAAAAACATTTGAAATAATTATTTTAACTGCAGGTGTTGGTAATGGCTCAGCAGGAACAAAAGTATTTAAAACCCATCCTATCTTTCAGCTGTGTTTGCAACTGCAGCTTTATTCATTCCAACAATAGAAAAAACATTACTAAAAGCAGCTTGTTTACATCCTCGTCAACAGCAGAAAGGCATAATTCGGGGCCCACAGCCCTGAAGTGCATTTATTGTTCTGACTCAAAAGCCTTTCAAATATTCTGATTGAAATCACCATAGCCAAAAACCTATGGACAGGGAAAAAAAATTTTTTTGTTTGTTTTCTAGTTCTTTCTATTATCCAGTCATTTTTATTGTGTTCTGACACCCAAAAAATTATCAATTCTAATTCATTGATTCTTATGCTGGGTTTGGCTTCAATTTCATTCTGATTAACATGAAAATGAATGTCTTATGCTTCTCCTACCTGAATGCTAGCTGGAAAATGCACAGAACCATTTGGTCCAAGTCATCACAACTGAAAGATTCCTCTGAGCAGAAAAAGATTTTTTTTTCTTTTTTTTTCTGATGAAAACCAATAACATGAAAAACCTTAATAACATTCTTAAAATTATTATAAATTATTTACCATTGATAAGATAAAGATTAATTCTCAAATGAAATAAAATTTTTAAGCTGAAAAGTGTTTTCTAATTAGAAAATGTATTTCTGCACAATTTCAGGTCATGCCAATCAAAGTACCAATCTAGTTAACCATTACATCCAATGATGAAAGAATGGTTATAAATTTAAATGTTTAGAAAGGTTTGGAAATACACTATTTATGGTGTATTTAGGAAATACACAATGTTATTTGCATATTGCCTTACTTTACTTCCCCAAGGAAATGGATTATTGCTTAAAGTAAGACTCAAGAATCAAAACCATGCAATAATTATAGAAAATGTTGAGATGAAAATGAAATAATTATAAAAAATGTTGAGATTTTCTATCAGATTACTCTTGAGTAACACAGGCTTCAGAAAATGGGGCTGATAATTGCTCATATATGTATATATCTCCTTAGAAGGTATGAGGTTTATCTGAGCCTACTATAAAATGTGCAAAAAAAATGGTCAAAATGGAGCAAACCAAAATCAACAATTTTAGTGAAAGAACTATCAAATTTTTTCCTGACCTCAATTTGCCATAAAGCTCAAGCTGTCCAATCCCATCTGATGGATCCACTTTGATGCTGACAGAATTGTAGAAGTTAAAGACTGTCTTCTGATAACATTTCATCAGCTGTCATAATAAAGTACAAAAGTTTAATCTCATGCTAAATAATAAGTTGAAAAATAACCAGAGATTCCATTGACAAGGTCTATATAGGAAAAACCTTGTGTTTTCTAGCTCTGGTTAAGGGAACATGTGGATTTCTCTCATATACCTTCTTTTTATTTTGTGTACTTCCACATCCTGGTCTGGCCTCTTTATGTGCTTTTCTAGTCCCAAAGTTACAAATAAAATAGATTTGAATGGAACAACTGCCGTAGCTATGAACACCCAGAGATTTACTTGTATTTCTCATCCTTCAATGACAGGTCTGTCATAGTCATACAGCATTTCTTGGGACTTTTCTTATAATGTATAAAACTAAGCTTTTGATACTTGTAAGCATTCAAACTCCACATGTCAGTTAGTTTGGACTTTTGCAGATGAGTAATGCAAACCATAGACAACAATCTTAATAAGGGAATATTTAAGTAGTAAGAACAATGGAATTAATTATAATTTACTGGTACTTGTATCCTTTCTCACTCATATCTACACAACATTAATATCAGCATAGAAAATCAAAATTAGAGTTTTCATTATTAACAATTGTATAACTAAGCCAGCATTTGAAAATCTACCAATGTCTTTTCTGCTTCACACTTCATCATCAACAATGACATAAAATTAGAACTTCATTTGAAACGCCAGAAGTTGAACAAATTATAGTTTTTCTGCAGAATAATAGGTCTACAAAGTAAGACAGTACCAAAGGTATGAAGTAATCAGGAGTACTCAGAAGATATGAGCTGCCAAAACAGTGGTAAGAAGATTTTTTAGCAACAACTGCGAAAATATTCTTTCCTCAAGAAAATACAAACCCACCATAATACCTGTCTTGTTCTCTTTGCATTTTGCTGCTTAAAATCTGACTTTGATCTCTATTTCTTTTACCATATGCTTCTGTTCTCTATTAAGAAATACAAGGAAGCAGAATTAATTTCCAGTCCTGGCTGAACAAAATTCATATTAAAATCAATGTGATATTCTGTGCATTGGGTATGCTTTGAGATGATTATTCTCACAGCTAATCAAAGTGACTCAAAAAAATTACTTATTAACACTGCTATCATAGTTGAATTAATAATTTTGCTTGCATTTCAGTATGTCAGGTTTAAACAGAATAAATAACTATTTTTGGAGTCCACTCTATTCCGCAGCCCCTGTAGATCCTCCTGTTCTCTTTCATTGTTATTGAAAAACAGGTATTATATCCTACACAGAGTGAGGGATATTCGTTCTCCCTTCAGTGGTCCTGGGTGTACTATTCGGTTTTCCCCAAAGCGATCAGTGACTTGAATTAGGCAAAGTGGAATGCTACAATAACAATCTCAGTTACCTCCTGCTAACCTGGATGCATTCCTAAATAGCTCCCACTATGGGCTTCAATCACATCTTGCATACCCAAATCTGATAGCCTAATCTCTTAACAGGTGGACACATCTGTTCTGCTCTGTCAAATTCAACTTATGGTGACTGTGCTTTGAAATATTTGCATAGATTTTTTTTCCAAAATCTGTTATGGTTCAGTTAAATAAAAAGCATCATCTTTAAATTTTTCAGTGATTGTACATGTACCTGTTTTAAAATGCCCTTCAAATGTTTTAAGAGATCTTTACATTTCATGATCTTTGGTTTTGTTTCAGCTACTGAGTAGGTTATCCTCTTTGTTTTAAGAAACTAAGAAGTACAGATAGAAATAATAAATGAGAAATTTATCATCTGCTAACAATGAGAGAAATCTCCCATCATATGAGAAGGTTCATACTACAAACAGAATAACTAGTATGCTTGAATATTGAGACTGCTAGAAAGGATGATTTTTAAAGTTATACCTAACATGGTGAATAAGCAATTGTCCCATGTATTATAAATTTTTCTGAAATATATGACAGGCAGAGAAATACGGCTAGATAAAGAAACAAGGGATGGATAGCAGTAGAACAGAGCAGTAGAGAATATGAAGAGTGACTTTTTGGGTTTCCATCACATTCTTCAGTGAGAAAAGATATTTTTACCCAGAAATATTTTGAGAGATATAGCTGCATTTATTGGTTTGGGGTTTTTTATTTATAATAACTGGAGAGAATTCAATATTAAATCAGTCACTTGGCAATTCCATATTTCTTCCTATTGAAAGATATCAAAACCAGTTTGTGAGAGGAGTGTGAAGAGGCTGTAAAAACTGTAACCTGTGGGCTTTATCAGGCTGCAGTTTGAAGTTTATTAAGGGCATGAGTCTTATTCACTAAGACAGTTCTTACAGCTCAATTAATACTTCGGAGGTCAGATAGAATTAGATCCACAGAACAATTTAGTTGAGTGTTATATCAACTTCACATTTTAGGTGGACAAATAAAGAACTGCAAACCTAAAAACCAATAGATTTGTTGTTGCTCTACTCTGCAGGCACTTAAAACTTCTGTGCCCTTAGATCTTCAGGAATGAAAATTATATTTGTCCAAGATTTCCTTTATTTTGACAAGGTTAGGGGTCTGGTATTTAAATTCTATTCCACATTGCAAATAAAACTTTTCTTCATTTATCTTATTAGGAGGGCCTCATCTGAAGTAACTCTAGTAGATTTTGCCTGGCAAAACATAGCATATTTTAGGAAGCTCACTCCTTTTAATCCAAAATTTTGAAGATTTATCCACAATTATCTCCTAGGCACTTGAGAGACAGAGACGATTTCTGTTGTTGAGACAGACCATGAATTAAAGATAACATACCTATAATATTATTGTATAACTGCTATGTGTGTAGCAAAGAGTTATAATACTAGTTAATATGATTAAATAAATGTGTCTCCCTGAATGAAAAAAGCAAGCAGGAATCAGGAGTACTCTTTATGCCACCTGCAAGGGTTCTTGCCTGGGAAGAGCTACATCTTGGTGCTGGCTTGTGCTTCAGTGGATACGTGCACATTATTCTTTGCATACCATGAAACCTGCTATGTTTTTTCCATAAGTTGAGCAGTCTCAGTGTTACAAATCCATACTGGTAGTTCCTCCTGCACTTTCTAATTATTGTATGCTAGGAGAAACTGCTCCAACATAGCACTCCTCAAAGGTACTCTTATGAAAAGTGCACCAAAAGTTTTAATCTTATCACACTGAAACTCCACATTACACTTCTTACCTTTTAAGTGTCATATACCACGGATTGCCTAGGAGACAGGCAGGCAGAATTACTAATGGACTGAGGAGGCTGGTATAATTCTTTACAAAAATAAAGAACTTTCATACCCATATTCAAGAGCCACAGCTCAGACTGGTGGATATCAGAACAAAGGAGAAAACTTGAAATATTTTTACATCTAGAGATGTAACAAAGTAGGGAGATAAGGGAGGGAGATAAGATGTGCAACACTGCTCACAGTACACCCATTTCCTAACAACTATACTCAGCAGGTTTGCCTTTCACTTAGGCAAATCACTGAACCACATATTTTATACCGCATTCGGGTACACCTGTCTTAGTAGTAAGGTGCTAGGAAAGTTCAGGAATATCAACAAGATCTTGCAGTCCTGTCGGGAAGAGCCATCTTTGTGTGTCAGAATCTCTATAGCAAATCTCATATATCTCTAGATTTAAAGAACTATCTCCTCAGTAAACCTCTGTGTTAGAAAAAGAAATTATTTTTAACATCAAATTCTTCTGATGTAGCTGAGGATGCACATCTTTCATTCCTCAGTGTCACATCAATTTCATATGGCAGAAAATTCTGAATGTATTCCTAACCTAGCTTGGAAACCAAATTATCTGGAAACCAATATTCCAGTCAAAAAAAGGCAAACAAGGTTTCAGAAATTCTTTGCTCTGATTTACAGCAAAATCACAATCTTGGAATTTTTTTTTTTATAGTTTATGAGAGCTGACTCCTATCGAGGTCAATGGATTTAATTTATAGTGCAATAAAGCAATCATCAGTGTTGTCCTAAATTCTAAGAAGATAGGTAAATTGGAATTCCAGGTACTTTTTTAACATTTATTTTCAGGTAAACAGAAATCTTGGGAGGGTGCAGGAAGAAAAAGGGGACATTTATGGGACTAATTTCATTTTTACTAGATTTGGGAACCTTTGAGAAGGTTGGAGAGCCTTTTAACGAAATCATTGTTTTCTCAAAAACTTTTGATATTTGAAGTATTTCAGACCTCAGAATCTGAAGCTTATTCAAAATGTCTTGTATAACTTCAAGAGTTTCCTGTAGATCTCCAGAAGTTGACTAATGACTGTTTCACACAGGCAGCTAGACAACAAACTTCAAATCATCAAGAGCTCTCTCTTCATGCCACCTGGACTTCTGCCTGCTACTTCAGCCAAGTTAATCCATTACATTATCTGTTGTAACGACCTACATTGCAGAGGCATAATTTTCTGATTAAAAACTAGAACTGAATGGATGCCCACATACATAGAAGGAATCATGGACAGGCTGCTGTAATTAGCACAAGGGCCCCTTGAAAGTTGTGTGGCTGAACCAATTGGCTCCAGGTAGATGCAAAGATGTGCCTGACTTCTTCACAATCAGATGGTTTCATGTGCAGGTTCAAGGGCCATAACTTTGCATCAGGGCAGTTGTTTCTTCACATGTTGTGTTTTTTGGCTCCGTGAAGCATCTCTTCAGCTTTCAAGTGATAATTCCTTGTGTTTATATACATATAAGGGAATTACAAGAAACAGTTGCTATATATTCCATTATACATTACATGGACAAAACAAACCCTCTAAAAAGCAAAGCATTTTATAAATTAAATTGTTTTATAAATAAATAATAAACCCAACATTCTGAAGAAGAAACATTCCAATTAAAAATAAAATTTAAAAAACTAAGCCTATGAACCTAGCATTTTCATTCTGGGTCTAAATTCTGCATATGACCCACGGTCTACTATACATGAAAAAGAAATCTAATGGAAGAATTGTCTCCCAAAGTCCCAATCTCATTTCCACCACAAGTCTTTTCACTTAGAGAGGCAGAAAAATAAATATTAAAAATTATGACTGGAAAGAGTTACAAGAGCATCCACATATTCTAGATTTGTCCCGAATGTCTGTCAGTATGTCATATGATATGAATGAATCACTACAAAGTTCCCTTGAGAAAGTACTTGAGGAATATGACATAAAAGAAAATTTAGCAAATATTTAATTTTTTTTTTAGTGCAGAGCATATGTTGGTGTTATATATGTACACCTAGCTATACACAGTAATATACAATACACTAAATATAATACTTACATTCCCTGTGATCTTTGACTAGATGGAAAGATATACTTACCATGCAATAATATTTTTAAAGGTCAAGACAGAAATCAGATTTCAGCTAGGATTATATCTTCCATGAAAAGTATTTCCAATTACTATTTTGAGACATCACTTAATATTATAGCTGTGAAATCCAGTACACATTCACTGTTGCAGACCATTATTTGACAGTGAGATATATCACTCCTATCTAATTCATATATTTAATTTTCTGCAAATCTAATAACTCTCAAACCATTCCTTCCATCTGATAATATAATTTGTTGATATATAAAAGGAAGAAAAATCTTTTTAGTTTCAGAGACTGATAAGAATCTTTCTCTCCACATTGTCCATCTGTTTACAGGGATTTTTCAATACAAGCTAAATTTGTTCACTCTTCCTGCTGGAATCATGTCAAAGATTAGAGGGTATGTTTCCATACCTAAGATATAAAAGAAAAAATGCAGTTAAAATTAGGCTCACATCCACTTTATAGAAAAAACAAAATCTTTTTGTGAACATAAACTCTGACACACGTATCTGTCATCACAAGAACTAAACGCATTCAGTAAAGGATAAGTGAGTCCTTTCTCTTTTTAAAAAAAATGTTTCCATTTTTTATGGAGAAAGAAACTCTGCTGGAACCAATCCCCAGTGCTGTATTAACTCAAGTTTCCCCTTGTATTTTAACACTCTAGCTTAGTATCAAAATCTTGAATTCCCACTGACATCTCTGGTATAGGGTATGTAGCACTTTTCATGTCACCAAATGGTTCTGAAGGTTAAAAAGGAGTCCACGACCACCCTGTGGGGTCTCCAAAAACCAACAGAAGCCTCCAATTTATCCACTGTCTTTTGCCTAGCCTGCCAAGGTCAAAGTTCCACCGTGTCTTAAATACCCGAGAAATGTCTACAGCTGTGCACAAAGCCTGTATCTGGAAGCAAAACACTCTTTTTCCAACTGTGATTTCTTTAACACCTTACTTTCATATGGAACCTGCTGCAGCCCGAAATACGTTGGAGAAAAGTAGGTAACCTATCTCGGCAAAGAGTTTTCTACAAGAATTTTAGATTAAAGTAAAAATTATTAAAAGAAATTTAGTTTCTGATGTGAATGCAATTACAGGTCTAATTCTGCTTTCCAGGCTTAGAATTTTATAATTCCATTTAATTCATTGCAATGATGATGAAATAAAATTGGACTAATAATACACTGGGGATGTTTGCACCAGTGGAATCCCTCAATAGCAGTGAAAGGAAACAGGCAATTATTGTCTGGCTGCTTGGAAGAAAAAGAAAGGCAGCAGAGATATTATTTAGAATAGATTAATAATGCTGGAATTAAGCTGGGAAAAAAACTTGAAGTTAGGCTTAATTTAAGGGAAAATACTGTGAAGACTGTTGAATACCCTAACAAGGGAAATTAAACTGTCTTGTGAGACTCTCTGGACAAAATTGCTACTGATTTTTTGTGTCCGTTGTGGAAGATCAGCTTTTAAAGATGGTCAGTAGCACACTGTGAGAGACTGGAATGTTAATGCTTATAGATTCAAATACACCCAGCACCAGACGCTACAGCTAGATGTTGAACAAGACAAGGAAAGAGACTGATAAGAGGCAATGTTGCGGTGCATGATTGAGGTTTTCAAAGTTGTATATGCATTTTGTTTAATTTCCTGTATTGGTTTATCCCCTCCAAAACACCCCCACCCTTAATCACATGGTATCACCCTGTCCTGAGCCCCCCCCTTCCTTCCCTCATTGGCCCGAGTGCGCTCCTTCCCAGGCTGTGCCCTGGTAAAAGGAAGCACAAGGGCCCAAAGCTTGTTCTGTGCATGGACTGCACTGGAATAAACACCTTCCCAAACCCACGTCAGAGCCCACTCCTTGATTCCAAGCCTTAAACCACTCCTTGATTCCAAGCCTTAAACCACGCACAGCCTGAGACTGAAGAACCCACAAACTGACTGTTTATGCTGGTCTGGGAACTGCTGCTTTGCCCAGTAAGCAGCGACAGAGACAAACCTCAAGGCAAATCCTGTGAGGTGGGATAGTTTTTTTTATCATGCCAAAGTCCTTAAACCAGTGACTCAGCTGTGAAAATTCTCCTCTGGGGAACTATCAGGACATCCACATGTAGGCCTGAAGGTATTCATCGCTCCTGAGGAGGCACAATTGACCCAACTATGTTGACATAAAGGCAGCTGTAACATCTTAGAAAGTGTCATCAACTATTAAAGACTCCCAAAGTGTCCTGTAATCCACCTCATGACATCATTCAGTGTGAAACTCCCTCAGCCAGGGAAGGTACTTAGGCATTCCCACCAAGCCTGAGCATAATATCAACACACTGGACCTTGTGTTTTGGGGCTTCCCCCACCCCAGACAGATCAAGATTGTGACCATCACTTTGACAAAGCTGGTACCATCACCCCTACCACCAGACATAGAAATTGCAACATCCAAGTCTCATTGCTGGACACACAGATGGTGGCTATTCACATTTTTACTCTTATTATTTCTTTTTCTTTTTTTCTTTTTTTCTTTTTTTTTCTTTTTTTTCTTTTTTCTTTTTTTCTCTTTCTTTCTTTCCTTTCTCTTTCTTTCTTTCTTTCTTTCTTTCTTTCTTTCTTTCTTTCTTTCTTTCTTTCTTTCTTTCTTTCTTTCTTTTTCTTTCTTTCTTTCTTTCTTTCTTTCTTTCTTTCTTTCTTTCTTTCTTTCTTTCTTTCTTTCTTTCTC
>JANPWX010000360.1:4316790-4340974 GCA_024734555.1 Trochalopteron elliotii
CTAGTCCGCAGTAGAATTTAGTTATAATGATGGCTAAACTCCACAGCAAATTTTAACAGCAGGAATTATGGCACCATGATGCAGAAATGTCTAGGATATTATGCAATTGTATCTACCACAATATAAATCTCAAATATAGTAAACCTCTCCTTGTTTCTTTGAAACTCTTAGCCTGGGTGTCGGCCAAAAGGTAAAATTCACAAAGGCTTTTTGTTTTTTAAAATCTCATGGGCATTTCAGAAGACTGTTAGCTGAAACTCTAGACTTGTATTAGCTCTGCTGATAAAAAACCTGTGTTTGTTTACACAAACTGGATGCTTATTACAGGTAATAAATAACATCCCAAGTATGATTCAAATGTCTTAGAAAATATTACTAATAAACATATAATCCAAACTGATTTATAAATGCATAAAAATATCAGATTAGCAAATATGAGAACATTTACAAAATGAGCCAAAGAAGTAGCAAATGCTTGTCAGACACTGAAAGGCACAAACAACTGTAACAAGCTTTCACTAAAAATGCATATGAGTGCAAAAATAAAGAAAATAAAGGAATGTGGGACTGTAATTTGATAACACTGCAAACATTATATAGTGTGCTAAATAATTTGCCAAGCAAGTGACGCATGTTGCAAATAGCAAGAGACAAACTTCAAAAGCTTTTCCAGCCCTCTGTGTACAAAGCATCCAAGTCTTTAATCAACTCTCTTCTACCCACTTTCCTTAATTTCCTTATCCTAAACTATTTCACACTTTACTAATCCCTACAGCTTGAATTCCCTGGGTTTTTTTCAACCCCAAGTTCTTCCACTGCCCTGTTCTCCTTCCAGGTCCACCGCTGCTTTCATCTTTTCAAATATTCTTACTCTAGGTCTTCAACGGAGTCTGCAATGACATTTCACAGGCTCCAAGGGGCATGTCTTGCAAAGTTAAACTCTATGGAGTTCTCATACTGCCATCGTCAAAATGCACTACATGTCCCACAGTACATGAGAGAACAGGTCTGGAAGACGACAGAACGGCTGCATTCTTTCAATCGGATCTACTGTGTCAACTCTTTTCCTTCTTCATGTTTTATCACCATCTGGTGGCAGAACCTCAAAACACTGCTCTGAGACATCATGGATCCTACAGAGCTGCCAGTGCTGTGAATTGGTTGGGAAATCACCAACTGCACATCATCCCTGTATTACTTGTGGTTCTTCTGCTGCTGGCATACATTGCAGATACAAGTAACATCAGTTTCCAGAAGAACTGTCAACATCTAATTCTATATTTTATCTAATCTATCACACTCCAGTGAGGACCAGTTCTGTTCTTAAAAAAAGAAGAATTAAAGGAATACAACCATGTATTAAACACCACAACTTTTGCTACACTCTTCCAAGTTTTCCAGATTTACTGTGCACATTTGATCCCCACGAGAACATGACTTGACTATCATCTCTTCTTCCAACTGAATATTTTTCAAATACTAGCAGTATGAAAAGAGCTGTGTGCAGAGAGGCAAAAATAAGAAAACCAAAAGAAGCTATGTTGTTTGAAGGATGGGACACTTGTGATAGAAATGAAATGTATATTGTTGAGAGGAGATACATTAATAAGAGACAAATTGTAAGATTAAGTAAGGATAGTTCAATCTTGGTTTTATGAATTTGTACCAGGCACGTGTGTGCGAGTAAAAACATATTTCCACAAAATAGTCTGTGGGCATTTCAGCATTGTGGGCCTTTGACTTCAATCACGTTCCGGGTGGCTTTCCAGCACGGGAATCAAGGTATGTTATTAATTCAGGTCACTTCCATGGTGGTACTTAGACACTGTTTTGTGCTTGTATTGGTTAGAAAATAGTGAGTGCAGCAGTTATCTGGATAGTTGAAATTTAAACCTCTGAAATTATTTCTTCACAAATCTATGCATTCAACATTTTTTGAAAAAAAAAATAAACCAGCAGCTTTTATTAATTTCTTCAAGTTACATATTGGTACTATCTCCAAGGACTCATTATGGGCTCTTGTCTGCACTCAAAATAAAAACAAGCATGTTTTCTTACAAAAATACCACACTTGTACTGTCTCCTGCAGAGACAATTATAAACTACCATAATGGTTTATTGTAAGTAATGTAATTTTTAATATAGAACTAATTTTTTTAATATTATAAAAATTATAAAGGTAATTCAAGGTTCTGCATTGTCAAAGATTCTGTTTCCTGGATTTGTGAAGGTCAGTCATTATTTACTTATTAATAATTAAAGATTAGTCACTAGGAACAAGTCTTAGAGACACGGGGCTTTATCTGTGTCTGTGTATTTGTCTTTTGAATAAATTTAACTCTCTGGAAATAACTGGGGCTTGGAAGCAACTATAAAAAACATAACAGTCTCATTTCAATAAACTTTATTTAAATCCATAGTGTGCTAGAAACTGTACTATAGCCTATCTGTCAGCTCTGTCTGTAAAGATTTGTCTCATGTCAAGTTTCTGCTCTCCTTTGGAAGCTTGATAAATTGACTGAGTAGAGAGAATCAAGTAAAGAAAACTGAGTCTTATAGGGTAGTAACTGCACAGTTAACAATATTAATAAAGAATAATATTTATCATAAATTTAAAATATGTATTTGGAAAGAATATACGCTTGACTCAACATGAAGAGAACTGCTCATATGCTAGTATGGTGAATTAAAATAGAAACATGTAAGGTCTTGATTAGATAAGAGACATTAAAATTGTCATCCTCTGTTTTTTCCTGATAGCTGTTGGATTATTGGGTCTTTTTCCAAAGAAGAAGTTATGTAATTATTGTACACAACTTTTCATTGTCCCTTTGAGATTTTCTGGATATGAATTACTTATTATTTAAAATTTCACATCATTGACATATTGCTTCTGAGGAATTATATCAATTTCTTATTCATTTTGAATTCTGTCATGTCCATTTTTAAATTACAAAAAAAACAGCTTTTATACTATATTATTATTTATCTATTTTTATGTTTCAACCAGAGGAATATAAGTATATTTCCTGAAGTAAGAAAAGAAGTCTTACTATTTATTACATTCTCATTTATTATTATTTACAGACAAATCTGATACTTTCTGAAGAACCTCTCACAGACAATATAAAGATAGGAAAATAAAACTGTATGGAAGACCCAACAAGATTGCCTAATTTTATGTAGTGTTGAAAGGCAAAGACTATCAAACAGGGAAGAGTAAGATCTCAATCTATAAATACTATAAATACTTTCTTCAAAATTAATGAAGGAAAGGAATTAACTTATATAAATGTAAAGAATACTTCTCCCCACTGAAGGAATCATTGGATGAAATTCTATGGCCTGTATTAGTCATGAGGTCAGACTAAAAGTTTATCATAATGTCTTTCTACTCTTAAGCCTGTAAATCAGACTACCTAAGGATGGAAAATCAAAGAGACTATTATACCTAAGGAGAAAATAATTTAACTGAGATTTAAAAAGAAAAACTTCTTAATAGTAAGAGTCTGGATATCCATGTTTTTTACAATCCCTATCCTTCCTCCTTACTAATATTCAAGTTGAAAGTAGTTGCATCTCCCACTTTTAGCAACTTAGAATTACAAACCATCAGAAAAAGGCTGGATTTAGAGGTTAGTGACAATGTTGTATGAGCAACACTGCAGAATGCAAAAGTCACACTAGGTGACCCAATGGACCTTTTTCTCTGCTTTTAATATCTGTGATTCACTGATCTGGCATTCTTCCAAAGACGCTTCAACAGTTCTTCATTCTTTGCTTCTGTACATGTAACCCAAAGGGAAGGCAGTGATGTGACAATCCCAAGTATAGAAAGAAGAAAATTCAGAAATATTGCACATGTGGAAAGTGACAATACATACTTAAGTTATTAATCAGGGGACAGATTTACAAAAGTATTTTATCTGCCAAAAATGCAAATATGTGCTTGCTGAGATTAATAGACTACTTAGAATTTGGGATTTTTCCTGTATAAAGAACCAAGCCCCCCTGGATGGTTTTCAGGTAAAACAAAGTGAAATTCAAATGGATGAGTGTGTGCACGTGCATGCAACACTTTTGATTTGAGAAAATAGCAATATAGTGGGATTCTATAAATAATAGCTGTGCTTGAAGTATTATTTTCAATTCATGGATGTAATAGTGACAGTTAAGCAAGGAAATAAAGTGTTGCTCTTAGGTACATGTCGTTCTTCAAAACAACCACAGAAACATTGCCTAACTGATCTTAACACTTAGCAGCTTGCTGAAAGACAGGAGTGAATTTAAGAGCTATGGAAATGAACTCCAACACTCAATGCAGTTATTGCACTATAACACACAAATATACTTCCCTCATGCTGAGAAGTATGTAGTGTAAAATACAGTGTAGTGTAAAATGCAGCTGCCCAGGCTTTAATTGTTGCATACCTTTGTCATGTTATTGTCTCAGTCTTACAATCTCATCTGAAGTACAAGGCAATCATCTTTTTATTTTTAATTACAAAAAATTACAAAAGATCAGTTTTTATGCTACATTATTATTTATCTATTTTTATGTTTCAACCAGAGGAAGATAAGTACATTTCCTGAATTAAGAAGTCTTATTATTTATTGTTTGAGCATTTCATATGCAAAGCAGAGGAAATAGACATCTCCACATTCTCTCATTTTCAGCAAGATAATCTCATGTTTCTCAAGGTGCTTTTTAAAGGCTAGTTTTCAGGGATCCTAAAAAACATTCTCTACAATTCAGTTTCTTCTCAGCTTGATGTTCAGTCTGCATTTGCCCTTTCCCATGTTGTCTGCACCAACAGCTACTACCCTTTCCTCTCAACAAAAGAGCTTAGTAGATGAGTTTTTGCCTGAGGAAGTTGGATGTTCTTCCTTTGGGTAACCCGCAATGCAGTGGGACACACTGCAGCCTTTTTCTGCTAGAACAGATTTTTACTGTAATTCTTTCCCTTTCTCATGTCATTCTATTTATACCAGGGAATAAAAATGCTAGGAAGCATCCAGTCTGATATTTTGCTTTTGTCTGGCTGCTTGTAATGTCTGCCTGATTTTGTATTGCATGTTGATAGCATCCTTTAAGATTAGTAGGTGGTTTCCATAGTGGGATATAATACTTTATTATGAAAACTCAGTCTATTTTAAGACTTTAGCCTTTTTAAAACTGTTCAATTTTTGCAAAACATATTATTTTGGACTTTTAGTTGGGAATAAAATTGCTGTAATTTGACCAGCAGACATAAGTCTACTTACAGGTCAGTAACTAGGTTTCTTTCAACTAAACTCTCTGAAAAGTCTCATCCTGTACATGTTCCAAGAGCTTTCTTAAAAAACATCAGACACAAATCATAAGTTTATTTGGGATTTTGTTTAAAACATATGGAAATTGTATCAACCTTTACAAAATAATAATATTGTAGGGAGCTTGTTTAGAAAGGGGGAAAATTACTCCACTGCTCCCTTGAGCCCTGGGAAAAATACCTTACAGCCACATTTCTCATTTCCATGGGAAGGCTGTCTCTAAATTGCAAAAAAGACTGACCATGCCCTTACTTCTCCTGATTGAGACTGTTCCAAAAAATATGATAGATTTCTTGTATCATGGTGATGGACAGAAACAAGAGGAAGACAAAATGTGTTCCTGCAGTGTAATGTTTATCCTAGTGGTCAGAGGTGGAAGAATAAAAACTAAGGTCTCAAGATAAATTTTTTATGTAACAAAACATATATGCTAGGAGCAAATATCAGAATAAAGGCATCTCCGCTCCAGCATGAATAAGATCTTAGCTTATAGAATCCTGACTGTCTCTTCTTTATTTTCCACTTCAACTTTTTTTACCAGAGTGGAAAGATGACATATTACTTTGTTATCTTTCTCCACAGGTCTTGAGCTGAAAACATGTAAGCTGATCATGAGGATCAGACTTTAGTACACATATTAAAAATCAAAATGATCATAACTCAAAATAAGTGTTTCCTTTGTCCCAATACCTGCAAATATCCAGTGTAACTTAAATTTCAGAGAATTACTGGGCACTGCACCTGAATTTTATTTCCCCTAAGTGGGAGGTTTCAGCTTTAATTTTAAAATTTTCCCTTGTGATTGAGTTAACATAGATGACTTTATACCTGCTATAGGGAGGAGGAATCTTCCCCATGACTGAAGAGGGAAACACCACCCAGTTTTCACACCAAGTGAAAGCACTCACTGTGGAGACATCTTTTATCATTGTCTTTCTGCCGCAATATTTTTTTCTGTATTATTTAAGTTCTGACTGTATCAGGTCATCAGCTGTGCAGTCGTTTGTCAGAAAGCTGGCTTGAACTAATCAAATACAAAAGATTACAGCCTCAACATTAGGGAATATCAGTGCAGGAAATCTGCTCAGTGCCACCTGTTCTCCTACTGCCATGCAGCTTTGTAATACACCATTGTCATTGCTAGTAGCAAGCCATAGGCTTTGTTATGAATTTGCACTCCCTCAGGAGGGAAGTTTGCCAGGCTTAGTCTGTCCAAGCTTTCCTGACCTGCCTGCAGGTTTTGTTTTACTTGGTGTCCTGGTTTCACTGCGGGTAGAGCTAATTTTCTTCTTAGCATCTGATACAAAGCTGTGATTTGGATTCAGTATGAGGATAATGTCAATAACATTCTGATGTTTTAGTTGTTAAGTAATTTTGATTTTGTAAGATTTTTCTGTTTCCCGTGTTCTGTCAGTTGAGGAGGTGCACAACAACCTGGGAGGGAGCATGGCCAGGCAGCTGGCCCAAACTGGCTAAAGGGATATTCCATACTACAGAGTATGCCCACCATATAAACTGGGGAGGATTGGCCAGGAAGAACTGATCACTGCTTTGGGACAGGGCCAGCATTGGTCAGTGGATGGTGTGCAATTGTATTGTGTATCACTTGTTCTTGAATTTTACTCCTCTCTCTCTCTCTTCTTTTCATTATCATTATCATATTTTACTTTATTTCAGACATTAATTAAAAATTATTTCAATTATTAAACTCTTCTTATTTCAACCCATGGGTTTTATGTGAGGTGGAGGAGAAGTAGCAGTAAGCAAGCAGCTGCAAGGTATTTAGTTGTCATCTGGGGTTATACCAAGACACTTGCTTTAGCAGTCAGAGCAGTATTTTCAATTGTCTAGTCTCTATAGGTGATTTCTTACATTTTTGTTGATTTTTGTATGAAATCACCATAGCTTTACATACCTAGCATAGTAATGTAACATAGGAAATACAAGCCTGCCATGCAGAGGTCTTAAGAGGCAAAGACAAAGAATGTGGTGTGGAGGAGAACAAGCATAGAAAGAAAAAAGGGGCATAGACTGGCTCTGGAGGCTGCACAGCTGTAAACAATTCCTCAATAGTCCATTAAAGAAATGTAGATCTAGAGATGGCCAAAACTAAGCTTAGTGGTAGCTAATACAAAGAAATATTATCTAAAATACATTAAAAGTACCAATTATGGTAAACTGTGATTAGCATGGATCTGCAGACCAACAAAGGACCAAGATGTACAATCCTGTTAGCTAAAATATAAAAAGATACAAGTGAATCCTTGAGTGAAGAAGAAATCATCATCATGAACATCATACCCCTCAGTGATGGACTTCAAGTGCTGACAAGTCATTGTTAACCTCCTCATAAGAATGGAAACACTGACATCAGGACCAGAGGAGCAGCAGAAAGGTGAATATCACATGAAGAATGGGATAGAAACTAAGTGCATGTATAACAATTTTAGGTATCGTATTATTCCTACTGTTATTTTAATTGCTACATCTGGACTAAGTATTATTCAATTCTTAAATTTCACTTATCTAAAGCCTTTCTGGCTCTTTATATATCTGTGCACATGCCTACCTCAGGTGCATTTTCTCTTTCACATGAAAAGAGATTTTGAATATTAACATCATGGTTTCTGAGAGTTTGATTCTCACTGGGAGCACCGCCATGAGTTACACCAGTTTACTGGAAAGAAATTCAAGTAAAATCAAGAAATCAAAATGAAACCAAAATCAAAATTATTTCCTACTACAAAAACAAAAGGTACAAAATGAGTATTAAAATTCAGGAACAGTCAAACACTGTTGAATTTGCACAGTAAATATTTTTATCCTTCCATTCTTTTTTCAGAATATATTTAAGCTTAAAAAATTCCTCAGTAAAACAATGCCATGTAACAAGTTAGTTTATTTTGCTGCACCAGAATACCCCTACCTGAATGGTAGTCCCATAAAACTGTGGGTTTGATACAAAACCAGGAAGGACTGAGGTACTGAGAATTCTTCTGGAAATGTCAATGACAATGTAGTTGGAAGCACTTTATTCTGGGCCTAATGTTCTAGAAAGGAAATCCCCCCAAAAATCCTCTGGTAACATTTATGTCACAACATGATGGAATGAAATGATCCTTAGACCAGTTTAATCCTGCTGGGCAAACCTCATTGCTGTGAGCTGCAATCCAAAAGTAATTAGGGTACCACAAAGACATGCAGTGCCATCCCTAGTTCTTTGTCAGAAATGAGAAGCTTCATTTTAAGTAGCATTCCAGAAATCTTTGAATACGGCTGAGGAAAACCCATGTAGCAGTTAAGTCCAATGTCAGCCCTAAAACCACTATGGTGGCCTCAGATTTCTCAGTCTCTGCTTAGGATTAAAAAAAAAAAAATAAATTTAAAAAAAACATAATAAAAAAAAAAGCCACAAATCACAGCTTTAAAAGAATTCACAGTTGTTGAGAAAAACAAGCCAACTTTTTTTTCTTTTTAGTCTTTGCATCTTCTGTAGTCATTTACATGAACATAGCATGGTGTAAAATCATCCCAAATGCTGAGGAAAAAGAATTTTGAATTGCAGCCTTGTTTACTGATTTTGAATAAAACAGAAGTATATGACTGTCTCTGGAAAAGCAGTCAAATGCTTCAAAAGCATACACATATATTCAGATACATAGTGAGGTGCTACCTATAATTTTAAGACTCTAGAGTAGGCTTCAAATGGGTGCAGGTTCCCCATATAAACAGTAGAGAAATAAAAAAAAAGGTGGTCCTTCTAAAGAATGATTGAGAACATTTAAATTTAGCCTAGCTGCTGCTTCATTTGTGCACCTTTAATCACCTTTAAAAAGACATATCCCTGCCCTCCACAGACAATATGTTACTGACCTACCAAATGTAGGTATTGTGACACATTTTGACTGTAGGTAATGAAAATAATTCTCTCATTCTGCCACCATAGTGTAAATAAACATTCAGTTCACTCTGGATGAGAAGAAATTGTAAGTAGCATTTTTTTGTCTTTTAAACACACAAGATGGAGATGGAAAATACTTATATATTCCCATCTTATATTATACAATGAACATTTAGCTGTTTCAAGCAGTGGAGTTGTATTATTTCCTTTGGAAGATGGCTTATAACATAAAGGTTTTTACATAAAAGGTGATTTTAATTTCTGTTTTCCTATTTAATATAATCACTAGAGATGTTCCTTGTTATCATGAAAAATAATTCCAGCAATATTTTTGTGCTAATGAGCCCATATTTTCAGAATTATATTTGCATGTACTCAACCACTTGTATCACTTATCATTTAGAAAATATAAGGTTTTATAATTTTTCCTCATAAATCAATTTCTTCTACCCACAGAACCAGCCTATTTCTTTTCTTTGCACCCATCTTAATATAAGCCAGTTTCTTTCTTCTGTTATGGCATGCCCATCAGTCTACCTTTTGCTCAAAACACAATGTTGCTACGAGCATTTTGGATTCCTCCCCTTGTGGTTTTCTTATATAAAGAAAAGCTGACTGCCTGTAAAAGGCAGGAGCAAGCTGTACATGGTGGAGTGTCTGGTTATAGTCAATGTTTCTCATAACCTTTTACAGATCATATGGTATCTACATAATCAGATGAAAATCCTCTCAGTAAAGTAAAGTAAAGCGAAGTGCAAGAATCAGCCTTGGCTGTGACACTCACTTTAAGCCAGCTGCCCTTACCTCAGCTGTCTTGATGTGCGTGACCACAATACTTTCAGGTTTCCTGCTCCACAGTGAGAGCATTGGTTTCCTTCCAGTTTTTGCACAGTTAACATTGGACTTCCCCCTCCATCTTGTCCTACAGGACAAGGCACAGATACAGGCTATGTTTAATTTTGCTCTCATATGAACACTATTCATAAAGATGTGCCCACGCTACTTAGCTAAGTAGTAATATGTAACAAATATGGTACATCAGGACTGCAATCTACTGTAGATTGTACCAGATGGACAGCAATTCAAGAACTACATTTAAGGATAGTACAGAAAATCCTATATTTCCAGAGATACTTTCTTATATTACTACCAGTGTCAGAATATAAAGAATATTAATTTAGTCTTCTTTTCCATCATTCCATCATTATGTTATGGATGATCAAATGTTTGCAGTACAATATTTCATGAAATAATGCAGAATCATTTAAAGCAATATGGGGAGATTGCTGACAAAATTATTTCCAGCACAAGATAGGAATATTCCTTTTTCTGCTACTAATATTTGCTTTTTAAAAAAAAGCCCATTCCCTTATCAGCTCAGAGTTTCACATGACTGAAATTAGCAGCATTAATCTTCTCTTCTGCAATAAAAAATGTGTATAAAAATTACACAGCAATACCTGTAATACCATCCATTTTCCAATTCAAATGCTAAAATAGACTCTCACACTGCTGCTTGGACACATTACTCTAGCATGGCAAATTTGTCACTATAGGAAGAAAAATGCTTTTCTTTTGTTCCTTGACTCCTTTTTAAGTCAGCTGAAGATCATGTTATTTCTTCCCATTTTAAACACTGGGGGGAAAAGGGAAATGCAGGGTACAGGGAAATCAACAATTTTCTTTTTTTCTAAAGGGTGCATTAAAAGATTAGCAGCACACAGGAGGAATAGCATGATGCTGTAAAATAGCCCTGTGTCCTGTATTTCAAAATGAAAAAGATTAATATAAATTCATTCTATTAGGTTAGCTTGCTTTTTCTTTCTCAGATACCAGCAGCTAGGATTTGCATAAAGTAGAAATTCATTTTGCTTTGCCATATTATGACATTCTGTGCCTAACAAAGGCTGCCTACGTTTTCCAGGTCTTTTTGCCCTTCAAGTAAACTGCAATAAGCAATGGGAAGATGTGTTCAAGGGCCCCGCAGTAAAACACTGCTCTTCCTCAGACAGGAGGAGATTGCCATCTGCTGGTCTCTGGCCTTTACACGAAGTCAGGCAAAGGATATTGAGTGAGGATCTCTGCAGTGATTTTAAAACAGATAATATTTTTCTTCTCCCTGTTCTTCATACGCATATATTTGCATAAATAAGCATGTATTTAAAAATAAAGCCAGGCTATGTGGTCACCTGTTCCAATCTAGCTGTGCAGGATGCTGATGTGATAGATGGCATGTAGCATCCATTTGATGTAAATTTCTGCCATTTCAAAGACTGAATGGCAGTGATATAATAGCACAGAGATTAAAGGTATAGAGATTCTGATACGTGTATGGGCCACATCACACAGCTCTGCCGAAATGTGATTCTTCTGAATGGCAAAAGAATGCTGTTGTGTCAGTTGTTTTGGCAGAATATATTTATCGCTGCCACCACAGCTGCCAGGTAACCTCCTGTTCTTATGCAATGATGCATTAAAACACCCAGACATCATGCTTCTGCATAACATATTCCTGCTCAAGCTCGCCTCTCTTTTGGGCATCATGTCTTCCTTGCAGTGCTGTCAGGAAGGCATGGATGCCCGGTTAGTTTGTTAGGCCAGTTAAATTGCCCATGTAAATTAGGATAATGCTAAAATACTGCACTGCGACCAGGAGTAGCTGACACAGACACACTCCGTCTCGACACAGACCCACTCCATCTCACCAGCCACTGACCTCTCAATGGGGCAGGCAGACAGTGCAGCAGCTCTTAAACTGGCATGACAATGGGCCATTGTCCTGGGACAGAAGTGCCCAGCAATGCTGTGGTCCTGCCTTGCTACTGGCAGGGCTGCACACAGGGTGCACTCACAGAGGCAGACACCCACAGGCTGCCCCGTTCTAATGCAGCACTCTTCAGTTTTCTAGTCCAACAGAAAAAAACCTTTAGACAGTACAAAATTATTTAAACCAGAATACTGGAGAAGTGTAGGTATAGATGACGCAGAAACATGAAAAAAGTATTTCACATTATGACAATCTAAGGGAGCAGGGCAAATGAATACCTGGACACAGCACTTGACCATATTCTGCAGCACTACCAATAAAAGCATGAATCTGGAAACAGCTAACAGAACTAACACATCATTCCAACATGCCTAAGAGCCTAACTCAGCACCCTCTGCAATCCAGCATGCTTTCCTGGTTACCTGTGATCTCAGTAAAGAAGATGCTGGGCAGAAAAACAGGCTGAGAGAACCGAAAACCGGAAATGATTTCTTGACCATTCCGGTACTTCAGATGTAAGGCAGTTAATCACTAAATGCAGTACTCTGCATTACTTTCAGTTTAATAGGAGCATAAGCCTAAGACAGCATCAATACTCCTCCATCTGTAAATGATGTGTGCATCTGTATAGCTGGAATTTCTGGTTTGGCATCTTTTTTCTATCTAGAGCAGTACCTTTTGAGAGAGTAGACTCCGAAAAAAAAAAAAAGACATTTCCATGCAATGTTAAAGGAAATATTTCACTGATATGAAATTTTGCTTTGAGCAATTATTTTCCTTGTTTTTCAACCACTGAGGAAAAAATACAAGAAGCTGAAATCCTGCTTTGAATGAAATTTCAATCCAGCTTCTATGATAGCTATGTTGCTTTCTCTTCCCTAATATATTGTTCAAAATTCTTAATGCTACAATGCACTGGAATTCATGTTTGCAGTCATTTCTCTATAACTATTCCATCTCTTTCCTAATCAGTATGCTGGATGACTGCATATTTAGTACAGATCCCTTACACGGATTCCTTCCTCCCAGTTGAATTGTTTAACATTTTTCTACATTAAACTGCATTTTCCACCTGATAGTTCACTTAAATGATCCAAAATCTTCTGTGTTTTGCTTTGCTTTTTACCACCTGTTATATTTTTTTCAGGAAATGAAGAAAAAAATAGACAAAAAAATAGAAAAAAAATCAAAGTATAGAAAAAATATAAATAAATCTAACAACAGCAACAACATATATTACAAAATTCAGCTGTTTCCAGCAGCTTCTGTTTCTTATCCATCTTTTTCCCTAGAATAAGGTCAGAATGCTGGTTTTCATTAGCAACTGAAATTAATACTTTGAATTAAATTGTCTGTAATAATAGCACAGACAATTCTAATATAATGTGGTCAGACATAAATTAAGTGAATGAATGTATATCTCTTTGGTTTGTAAACATGCATTTACAATCTAAAAGTAAGTAAGATCTTCAAGGACCCATCTCTATGTAAATAATTTATAATTTTGGAATTTATTTAGAAGAGCAACATGGCATTATTTTAAAATGTATGTCTGACCTGTATTTGTATATTATAGTAACATTATAATATAGCAATTCCTTTATGATCAATATGATACAGACAGTATAATAAGTCCTGCCTTTGCCTGATCCCATATGTAGTATATTTAAAACATGCTTGCACAGTTTATTCTAGAGAAAAGCAATTTATATTGTGGTGTCTATTATCTGATTAGGCTGAGATTTTATTAACCCATCTAATGCTCTGTTCCTCTGTCTTTCAGTTGCAGCAGTGCAAGGTCTGATTCTACTACCTTCTCAATTTGTTTGAGAAGGAAGGAAGAAGCCAGAAGAAAGTTTTCTTTTACTTAGAATTCATTAAAGGGCAAAACCAGAAAATTCTGTCTATAACGGTCACACTACAAATTAAGCATTAAATTGCTTTATGGAAGATGTAAAGCTCCACCAACCAGACCAAGACCTCTGCAGCCCTGTTTACAAATGGCCTTTCAAATTTTCTGTTCATCCAATGGTGTTGCAGCTTTTTCTCAAGGTAGGTGATGTTCACTTCTTTCACCAAAGGGGTCTTAGGCCTTCTCAGGATTTAATACAAGTATTACATGGGTGCTATCGTGGTCTTCTCCATCTGTGGAAACAGCCTGTAGTATGTTTCTATGACCCAATTGCCTTCACGCCTTTACAAAGGCATCTGGTTCTCTTTGAACCTTGCTGGTCTGATTTCTTACCACAAAGCCTTCCCCACAGACATGTCATCCCTGGCAAGAGCTGCAGGATGGAACAAGTTGTAATTTATCATAATTATGGTCCCTGCTTTAGCCAGAATAGCTTTTATATAAACCCTTCCTGCTAGACTTTATCCTTTCTTTCCAGAGTTCTTACATCTATAGGCTGAATCAGCCTAAATACGTGTGTCCTGCACATTCCTTTTCCTCCTGTGCAGCCTTGTGGAAAGATCATGGTACGGATCCCAGCTGTCTCTGTGCTCACTGTAACCCCACTGTGCTCAGAAGTCCAACCACACAGAGCCCCTCCTTCCCACAGCAGTGCAGTAGCTGAGCAGTTTGCAGGCTGCTGTGGGTTTCAGTCTGTGCTAGTTCACAGAGGCGTTACTGGATGTGTCTCTCTGACCAGAGTGAGGCTTTTTAAGACCTTATCCACTGATCTATACTGCAGCCTCTGTTACTGTAGCATCTCATCCTTTGCCGGCTTTATCCCCACACTTCTCTAAGACTGGAAAAATGACAGGACGAGTGTAGGACAAAGAGTGAAATAATCGTGCTGTCACACAGAGGTCTCAGTCAGAACAGGACAGGGTTTCAGATGTCCAGCATTTTAAACCAATATTCATGTCACTTTATCCTATTTTTCAGCACTGTTTTCAGCACAAATCACAGAGTCCTACAAAGGACACACAAGAATTAGAAAAACGGGGAAATACATGCCTCTGTGTGAATGTCATGGAGATTAGGTGCTGAGTTGCATCTGAAGGACAGAATTTCAGCTAGTGTAAACTAGCCTGATATTATTACTGACATCAGTGAAGCCGCATTATTTACACCAGCTTAGGAGCTAATTCCGAAGATCCAACCACTGAACATTTCTGGCCAAATAAAAAAAGGGGCTATTAGAAGACTGGTTTAAGGCTTAAAAATAGTGAGCAGGACACCACAAAGATCTAGGTAGTGATTTGTTAAGCTAAAGGCAAGACTCAGAGGCAAAACTGAGCTGAAAACCATTTGCATCCAAAGACTGCTGTCACACACCAAATGAGCTACCTAGCAACACAGACTCCCAAGTGCTAATGAATTTAAACACAGCATGGATGCATTACCACCTATGGATCCTACCCTACAAATCACCCAGATGAGCTGCAACTCAATAAAATAGAGTCAGCAAACATTTCTGAATCTGAAGCTGCATTCAGTGTTCATATTTTTATCATTTTTACTTTGAAGTTCATTGCAAACTGCCTACTGACACACAATTTCTCTCTCAGAACAGGATCCTCCTGTCAGTCTTTTCACCTCACTCCTGCTCTGCTCTGCAAAACCAGCTTTGACATGCAGCAGCATGTTGGTGGAAAGAGAGAAAAAGAAGAAGACCTAACAAGGAATCATTTCCCTTTTGACCTGAGACTGTAAATCTTAGGAAGCATTCTGGCACTGTGTAAGGTTAATACTACAACAAATAGCATATCACAGCAGCAAATATAAAGCACTATCTTTTTGTCTATCTGTGCATTGAGTGGGCTGAGAGTTTTTCTTTCATATTTCATTTACACCTTGCTGAGTGATGCCATAGAAATGGCAGAAGTTTCATCTCCTCCCACTTCTGCAGCAGCACAATATGTGTAAGAGCAACAGCTCCCACACTGAGCACTGGGAGCTTGAGCCGGATGCTGATCACAGGTTCATTTCTATTTTTCCTACATGACATTCTCAGATGCAAGAAGATGTCTCTTATTTTCTTATTAAAGCTTGTTGCAGAAATAACATCTGAGTGAAAAACTACCTGAGAGCTTTAATCATGTAAACTAAAAACACTGATGTTTTCCTCAAAAGTTCTTTATAAGGAAAAATGGGAGACAAAACCAACATAAAATCTGTTTAGGGAAAATGAAATTAAGAGGACAAGCACTTGGATATAAGACAGACAGTCTCAAGCAAGCAGAAAGGGGTAGTGTTGCATATCCTCTGTTTATCAGTGTATCAAAAACTTTCCAGAGGACTAACAGAAAATTCATGCTAAACAAGGTCAGCCAGTACCATTCAGAAAAAGAAAACATAGAGGACTTAAGCTATGAGCAAGCCCAAGAGTGCTGCAAGATGCTCAAGGCCATCACTTTGGTTATAGTTTCAAAGATAGATGATAAATCAAAGTTATGGAAAGGTCAGCGCTCTTAAGCCAAGTTGTACTTCAGTCTGAAATCTTCAGAAAGCAAGCAAAATTGCCCCTGAGTTTAGTAATGAGCTCAGAACTTTTTTCATCTAAGAGAATCAGTTTGAAACTTATTAATGTTGGAAGTTACTGAGTAGAGATACTTCTACCAGATCCAAGGTGCTCCAGATTTGCCCAGAGTCTGGTATGTCCATCAATATAGAAGCATTTCTCACAAGTTGCCAGAGAAAACTTCATTAAGTAACTCCACAAAAAGTTTCACTGAACTGACCAAGAGCTGAAGCTACATGTTATTTGAATAATTTACTCCCATATCGTGTCCATGTGAAATATTTTTCAGCAAACCCTTCACACTACCACTCTACTGTAGCAGAGGACTCCATTTCAAGCATACGTGTCAGTGATCCTTGTCTGTTGTGAGCAGGAGGGATGACATACCTGCCTGTACATTGCAGTGAAATGGTGTTTGTAGAGATAAGTAGCAGAGATAGAAGCTCTACAAACATTTGGGGTATTCAAAAAATATCACTCTCTTGAATACAATGACAATGAAAATCTCAATGTCTGCATGAGCAATTACCTATACACATAAAAAGTATTCTCTAGGCAAAATTATTACACTTTATTTAGATATACTTTTCTTTTTTAAACTTTTGTTTAGTCTAAATTTTTTTTTTTAATTAAACCCCCTCAAATTTCCTTAATTATAAAATTGCAGGTATTTTGACTATTAAAAACTTTGTTTTTTAGCAACTCCTTAAATTGGGAAGTCTATCAACACTGAATCTGGTCATTAAGTTCTGGTTTTAATAAATAGTAAGTCAAGGGAAAAAAAGTCAGCCATTTGTCAGAATACTACCAGCTCAGTTTAAATATTAGCCACATAAGCAAATTTTCTTGCTTTTCCAAATTATGGTTGCAGTAAGTTTCCAAGCTATTGCAAAGTGCTGTATTTAATAAATAACAGAATGAAGAAGGTTCAGAGGTTTTTTCCCCAGTCAAAAATACTGCAGATTTTGGAGTCCCACATACTACAGGAGCCCTAAACTTAGTTTTCAGAAAATGGCATTCTAAAGATTAATGACTCCATTACATTGGTATCGCAATCTTTTTCAGAATATAACCACAAAGTTTGTCAGTAGCATTCTGTCTTGCAGAGTTCCAGGGCCTTAACATGCACAGCAACACTCCACTCTCAGCATGCAGCAGGGGCAGCTACATTTGTTTCATATCTGCAGTGAGAGGTATCTCACAGATCCCATAGCTGCGTTCCAAAAAAAAGCCCAAGAGCTACTTTGATAGACAGACCTTGAGTCTCGCCTGTAAAAGAGCACTGCTGCACTTCAAGACACATGCATGGCAATACCCTGAAACTTGACTTGCCTAAATCAAAGCCAGATTGCTGACAAATCTGGCTCAGAACCAACAGAAGTACATTGCATATTAGTGGAACTTGGAGAGACAGATATGTCTTGTGTCTAAATGTAATGTAATCCCAAAGCCTAAAAAGAGTCATCAGAATTCCCACTGCAAAGATCAGACAAATTCTATTGATACAAACCCCATGGATTTGAAAGCAGAAGCTGCTACTCAGGTAACATGGACTTCACCTCCAGAAAAGTTAAGGATTTCCACACCACTCACACATTGTCCTACCAAATCCCACCTAGAATGGCTCTCACTTGAGCACACAGAATATCTGAGTTAAAGAAGCAACTACCACATAAGGGTAACTGGCAGCTGGTCGTGATCCCACTAGCAGAACAGTCTAGGAAAGGAATTGCACATCCCGGGGCGGGGGGGGTAGATGATCTTTAATGTCCCTTCCAATACAAACCATCCTATGATTCTATGAAGAATTCAAGGACATCTCAGATGAGAAGGCTGGAAAAACCAGTAAACTTAAGTCACTAAGTCAACCAAACCAGAACACATGTAAAGAAGCAAAGGGAAGAATATCTGTGGAAAACACCATCAAACATTTAAATGGTTAACCAATGTAGAAAACCACTGATATAATCCTATCATTTATGGAAATACTGATCACAGCAAGCCTTTTAGAGCTTGATATTTTTTGGCAGAAAGAGTTGACAAAAGCTTTGGAAAATAGCAGCTTAAGGACCATGAATTAGATGCACTGAACACAAATTACTTTAACTCTGTCAGATGGTTAAGGCCAGAGTCAAATGCTCAGTTGAATGGCCAAAGGTTTTAGGCTATTGAATTCACATAAAAATTGAAAGCGAACATACCAAAGGTGTTTCTGACTTTCAAATGCTCCAGTCTGGACATTTCTGCACTACTACAAAAGCGCTTATAAAGGTATTAGCTGATATTCCTGATGTTCAAAGATATAAGATCTTTCAGAATTCTTCTCATTTCAACATGAGATCAATGGGAACATAGAGGATAGATTTACCTTACAACACACATTAATGTAAAACAGCCACCAAATTAATTTCTTAGTCAAGGTGGCAGAGGAGGATGCTGCAAAGTCACTAAAGGGCCAATACAATTTGAGAAATGAAAAGCAAATACCTCAAGTGAGAGAGAACAGTTGAAATAAAAGTAATTTGACGGGGGGTTCCAACGTTTGGATTCCTGATTTATTCCACTTGTAAGCCCTTTTGGTCTTCTTTCGTGTTTTCAGCTTCTACAACATAAATGATCCGTATCCAATTCAAAGTAAAACTAAAAAGCAGAAGTAGCAAAACTCTGCTTAACACCACTTAATTTTGGGAGCATGAGAAATACCCAATTTTCATGTGTTCTTTCCTAAAATAAGCTCAGTGACTAAGGCAAGGAATACGTTGTAAATGGGCTGAAACGCAACGATCCTTTTAGTAGCAGAATGGAGAATGATACCAATGTGTTTCCTGGGGACTCAAAATCCATTGAAAATGTCATAGAAAAATAAATAATTGCATGGGAAGGCTGAAATGCAACAATAGTATCTAAAAATATAGATGGTCTGTGCTTTCAAAGAATGTTGCTGTTAACAGATTCTTCCAAGTTATGTCTGCTGTCTTGCATTTGTGACTTTCTCATATCCTTAATGTGTATAAGCATGAAAACAAAAGAAATACATACCACTGGAAACACCAGTTATATGACTGCATGTACAGTTGACTTAAGAGAAAAAAATTAAACCTTGACAGAGACAGGCAATTTCCCATTAAAATCTTCAGTTTATTTGAAAGCCATTTTTATAATCAATAAACACAAAATTTCAAGATGTTGTGAACAGCAAGTTTTGTCTTAGCTTATCATCACCTCTTCCCACACCCAGGAACAGCCACAGCAATGGATGGCAATGAGATCTGAAGTCATGATGTTACCATCTGTGCCAGAAAAAATCATTTAGGAATGTATAAGCCAGAAATGAGACGTTTGTAATTCCTCTGTAATATTTTACAATTTTGAAAATAAAACCATGTAGTTAGAAAAAAACTATGCACATACTGGCTGAATGGCACATATACAGACACACGTAAATAGTTCTTGTTTCTCCTGTTAATATATTTGAAGTCAGAAAATACACAAAAGAGTAACAACATTATAAAAATAAGCATTAAGACCTGCATTGTATTTACAAAAGAATAGCATGTCTGCAGTTTTTGCAAATCAATTCTTTTTCTTATAAGGAAAAGTGCCTTTTTCCTACGTAATGCCTTCATTTATCTTAAAATAGATACTCTTTACTTCCATAGCATAAATGACTGGAAAACACAATTAGATCTCTGTACTACAATTTTAAGGTCACTGGCATAAAATGTTTCTTCCGTATTCCTAGCAGTAATTTTCTGAAAGCTGTTACTAAAATGAGAACAATTATATACAGTTTTATAGCATGTGGATGCAAGAGAACAGCTTATCGGTGTCTAGACACTGTCTTCCATAAAATTCATGGGCCTACGTGTTGCCTCTGAATGCTGCATTTAGCCTTGGGATCTTTGATTTAACTGACAGATGTGCATAATCTCAACCATTGGTTAGCTCCCTCGTAGCTAAACAGGTCTTCAGATGTATGTGCCAAAACTATTCCAGCTGAGGTAGCAAATTCAGTTTCTAACATTTCCTCCAGATCTGGATGTTTTAAGTGGCAGCTTAGTAAGGATAGAAACTCAAAAGGATAGAAGCCCAACTTACTGCTCTTGCTGGATCCAGAATCCATTTCTGTTTTGCTTCAGAGGCCACTAATGTCACAAATGTTTGAGTTCAGGCTTACATTTCTGAGAGCCATGTTTATAAAAATCTAAAATTGAGTTTAGCCCATAATATTTACCTTTTCTTCTTAGAACAAATGTTAGGCTGGATAAATAACACTTTGTAGTAATATACTCAATCAAGTATAACAAAGTAAATGCTGCAGAGGTAGAGTTATAGGGAAGAGCCATGTAGTGGGAAATGACAAGGTACTTTGTTCTATGACAATCAGATTATAACTCTGAAGACTGTAAAGGTTTATTTGTTTCCTTGCTTAGGTTCATATTTCAAAAAGCATAAACTCACATCAGAGACTGTGCATAAAAGCAAATTTTTACATGATTATGTTACATCAAAATATAATTAACATCAAACACTCCCCCTGTCAGATATTGAAGTGCTGCCTAAGCTTAGTAGTTAAGTAGAAACACGGAAAAGTCTTCTTTACTGAATAGTGATTTTTACATTAACTCTAAGAAAACGAGCAATTGAGTAAATAAAATTTCAGTTGTAACACAAAGGCTTGATCTTCACTATTGGAGCCTGAAATAATATTAACAGCAGATTAAGTTTCTCACTAGGTGACAAGGCTGACGGTTAAACTTCTTTTGGGTTTGGTTAAGACTTCCACTGCTGGCATGCAACAAGCATTCTCCAACAGTGGTACAGATGCATGAAATGAAATGCTTCCAGTTCATTTCGTTCTTTGTCCCAGAGAGGGGAGGGCCTTCCCAGCAGTAGGTGCAACCTTACACAATTTTCTTCCAGGGCAGCAGTCCCAGCACACATTTCAGCTGAGGGCACCAGAGGGGGGTGACCTGACCCCACTCCACTCTCTCCCCTTGCAGACATAGCCTGGTGTTAAGAATGAGCCGGGTGGCACACAGGGGAATGATTTGACAGGGGGCAGGATAGTTCATTGTCTGCTGTTGCAAACAAGGCTGAAGGCTGCTTGTGGTGAAAGCAGCTGGGAACTGGCTCTGTCATGGAACCCTACCAGACCACCAAAAGAGATGTAGGGAGAGGCCATCCAGCTGCAGCTCCAGCTCCTGCTCCTGCTGCAGGGCCTGAGGCAAGAGAGGTGACTATCCTGATGCACTCACCTCATATTAGGAGCTCTGTTCCCTGCATTGCTCCAGGGCACCCAGAAGAATCTGAAGGGGAATGAAGTGAGAACAAGAATCTGAACAGCAAGACTGAGCACATATGGGATCTGAACAAAAAGCTTTTCATATAAACATTCTAACATCAACTCAATAGACAGGTACCACTTCTTCACAAGCCTGATGGGGATCTGATTATTGTTGATAAAGCCATCTCTGGGGCATCAGAAAGCAGGCTTCTTGACAGCCCTGCAAATTACCACTTGTCAACTGTACTGCCTGGGGAATCATTTTGTCTCCATCCCACAAGCCAGGGCACAGCTCAAGTCTTTAGAATTTGTGACTGCTGAATTCAGGGATTCTTGTTCCAGCAATTACAGGTTATATATTATTATAATATTTGTAACAAAAATACTTTTTCCTGCTGTGGCATGGTTCTGATTTCCTTCCTAAACCTTTCCCTATTTCCATAAGTTTTCTATAATACACATACACTCATAAAAAACAAGCACATTCAAAAATTAGAATTTTATAAATGTGTGAAATAAATACAACTCTACCAAGTCTCCTGTACTCTGTTGCCAGCTCAACAACAACTAACAGTCAGTCTCCTCATCAGTGGTGGACCCAAGGTAGTAGAGACCTCCCACTATAAGAGCCTTAAAATAAATGTTTATCATGCAAAGAGAGAAAATAAATTACTTTAAAATATTTTTCACTAGTCAAGCTCAGTGTGTCATCAAACTCTCATAAAAATGGATGCTTCTACACAATTGCTTGTACTCTGAACTCAACTGCTTCATCTAATAATTGATGCCTCCTACTCGCACACGTTTGCTTAAGTTCTCCAGCCTCTTATGCTAGGAAGATTGTAAAAACTACATGTGTGGATATGTAGGAGTAGGCATATACATATACATTCAGGAAAAGAATGTTTATTCAGAATAAATTATTTGGCTCTAAAGGAAATTAATTAGGATGGATAATTCATAATTCAAATACCTCTAGAACAGCTGAGGAAAACAACATCAGAGGTTATCCATGTGAGTGCAATGCCTTTTTTTAAGCATTGTTTCTCAAAACTCATACAGCCTGCTTAGCCAGAAAGGAACAAAATGTCTCATCCAGGTTTCACTTAATTCTTTTCACTGAAAAGGCTCACATGATAAAAAACAATGTTTTTCTTTTCCAAGCAGCTCCACAGACAACTACCTTAATCTCTTAATTTTGGAAAGCCACATCCTCTAAATAAATCCTGAACCTGGATGTATGAGGGAAGAGAAGGGGATTTCATAGTAAAAATTCGGTTTTTCTACATTCATCCTTGACATGACTTTCATTTACACCAGTACATCGACCTTCATTGAGGCATTTCACTCTCTGATCTCAGGTACTGAAACATTATATAAGCACTCACCACATTTCTAGAGGATGGGTGAACAGCTTGGTTGTACACACAGTCCTTTTTAAAAAGAGCTGGAATTGCCAAATAAAGTTACTAAATTTGTGTTCCATAAGTGTCACTTTCAAGGAACACAATTAGTCAACAGCCATCGTTAAGGCAAGTGCGCAAACCTAATTATTTCAATTTAGTTTTGTCCACTGGTCTTATCTATATTACTGAATATTTTAACAATGTGAAAGCAGCAAGTGTGCCCGGTGTTGTGTAAATATTGTGCAGACACGATAAACAGCAGCCAGGCTCTGTCCTGGACGATGTCTGTGCTCTGCGGCAGACACGGCAGACAAAAGGCAGAATGAATGCAAGTGCACGAGGTGAGAAAGTGGTGCTGGCAAGTTAAATTTCCCGACACGGGAATGCTGTTTTAGGCACCGAACTCGGCACCTCCGTCCCCATTGCTGGCTACCAGGCTGTTGTCACTGGGGATGTATCTCCGTGGGTTAGCAGACCGCGGTGTAGCAGAGCGCTCACTCAGCAGCAGTGGCAAGTTTGCTGCAGCACGGGGTGAATCGCCAGGCCCGGGCAGGAGGCTGACGAGGACTCGGTCCCCCCGCAGCCGTGCTCAGGCACTCCCGCAGCCACGGCCTGATGCCGGTTCCGGCACTGAGATGTCGGCAGGCTTAGAGCGGTGCCTGCGGAGCAAAGCTGTCAGGGTTCGCTGTTTTCCCGACAGCCGCCACAACGCGTAGGGAGCGAGGCCGGCTGCACTCTGCAGGAGCGCTTTCCCTCTGGTGCTCCGGAACGGGAGCTGCGCTGCTGCTCCTGCCCCGCCGCGCCGGGGCCAAACCGGCCCGGTTGTGCCCCTCTCCTCCACCGACTGCCTGGGCACGGCCCGTACCGCGCCTCAGCTCAGCAGCGGCCAAATGCTGCTACTCATCCCGCTAAAGGAAACTAGGCACATTTTCCACTCGTGTTTCCTCTCCTCGGTGCCTGATTTTTGGCGTAGCGCGGGAGGGGCTCGCAGAGCCCGGGCCGGGGCCATGCCGTGCCGTGCTGGGGCCGGTGCCGGTGCCG
>JANPWX010000360.1:4341373-4352291 GCA_024734555.1 Trochalopteron elliotii
CTTTGTGGCTATGATTTTGTAAATGGATCAGCAAAGCCTGAAACAAGAAGTCACAACTTGAATTTTGGGTAGTTGCTTTGGAATAAGGGTAACACAGTAATGCCACTTTGATTGTGGGTCCAACCATGTTTTGATGCACCACATGATAGAACTTCAAGGTGCAGTCTTTGCTGATTCTGTCACCTCAGGTTTCCTTGTACTTTGTGAGTTCAGAAGTTGTGAGTTCCTGCCAGTGGATGTAACTGTGTCAGGACAAAGCAGAGGCTTGTAGTAATTACACTACTCCCTCCCCCTTACAGCCCTTCTGCCACAGAGGGTGGCCCAAGCCCAGGGGATATAATTTGGTAGAAGAGGGGGTGCAGAACCAATTGTGTTAAAACACCAGTGACAGAGACAAGGTTGGTTAGGTGAAGACACATGATTCCAAGTTTGTCCTCAGCATCATAAGCCACACTGTTGGCTGGTGGAAAAAATTAATTCAAACAAGCAGCACATAATACTGCTTTTAGTATTCTCAAAGCTTTGGTTTCTTCAAAAAACGTTGTTAAACCTCCACCTGACAGAAAGTGGGAATAATCATGGTAGCTGTAACAGTGCCACTGGTAAGCTAATAGGTTTTCCAGTCCTCCTGAGGTACCAGCCTACTATTGACCTGCACAAAGACCCACTCAGTGACTTCCCAGAGCAGTTCTTTTTCTACCCAATAGCTGTGTATTGAACATCAGTCAGTAGAAAAAAGGTTGTCTGCCTTTGAAGAAATTCTAAAACACAAGGATCTGAATGTTTTGATAAAGCATTGAAAAGTTCACCTGAAGGAAAAAAAAAATTACTCAGAACTTCCCACCACATTTTCTAGGCAAGGAACCCAGCCATATTGGAAATTACTAACCCCTGAGCACCAGGAGCACCTACTATCTGAGAAACACATTAAAACAGAATGTTAAATTCCCCAGACAACAAGAATGGTGTTGCACATACACCAAGATGTAGGAAGATGGACAAACTGGACTCAGCATGGGAAGGCAGACAGCCTGGAGTGTACCAGCTGTAAAATCACAGAACTGCAAAAAAGAAAACATGGCCTGCAAAGTACATACTGCATCAGCTGGTATTAAGGCATTTATGAGGTAAAAACCCATTTGATCCCTCTTCACCAGGAAACACTGCTTACTCCAACCAAAAAATAAGAGTTATCAGATTAATCAGCTAAAAAATTAGGATTTCTCAAGCCAATTTCTACTTTCAACATTCCCTCTTTTTCACTGAACTATTTGGAGCACACAGACAGACATACCATGCGACATACCATTAGTATTTATGCATTGGATTCATTGAAGGAAAAGACTATTAAACTGGTAAAATGAAAATATTTTCATGAGTTACTCTACATATGTATCTATATATAAAATATAGATACATGCGCAGCAGACAGACATGCCTATATGTAATTCATTTATATTTATGTAGCTCAGACATTGTAGTTGTATAAGTCTATCACTGGAATTCTTGACTCACATTGACAGCAAAGACTGCAAGAGCAGTACAGTATGGTTAGTGTGCTCATCGAGCTGCAAGGAGTCTCAAGTTCCCAATCTTTCTCCATATGTGTTGCTGTATACTAAGCAGTGTGAAGTACATGATATTGTATGAAGTTTAATGTCACACTCTCAGTCAGATGCAGAATAAAAATTCTTACAGTTCTAAGAGTTTTGCACAGTCCTCAGTGCTAAATAATTTTGAGAGTTGAGAGCATAAACTGCTACAGGTTGGGCTAAAGAACTAGCCCTGTTAGTTTGAAGTCTAGAACTAAGATCAGTGGATCAATAAAGAGGTGATCATGTAAGTAACCCTATCAAATGGTTTTCACAGACAAGTTATTTGGAGATGATTTTCAAAGATAAATTTGAGGATATATCAATCTACTCCCTGGCTGTTCAGGAATGAAAGACACAAAAATAGCAAGCTAAATTTGTTAACTCAGCTATTTGTGGGTCTCATTATCCCCATGGTAATGCCATTCAGTTACAGAGATGCAAGATACATACATATGTGTGTATATATGTGTGTGTGTGAGTGTGTGTACAAATCATATATATGTGCCTTACTATTCTTGCTCATACTTTTGTATCACAAAATACTTTGAGATCACTGCACCTATCCTTTTTTTACCAATATGACGTCCGTATAGAAAACATAGGCTTGTCTCTATAGTTCTTTATCTCACTGAATGCATACATGTCTGAAAGCTTTTCAGGATTAGGGCCAATATGCCATTTTAGCAGCAATGTGCTATCACACATGGCAAGCAGATCAGCAACTGAATGCTATAATGGCCTTTTGAGCAAGGGGCTGACTCAGCCTCTTCCGCAGCCTGTTGTAGAGGGTTTGCGGTCCAACTCCATATTCTCCATTCTGGTGCACCATTCCAGTGGTGACAGGTTTCTGGGTGACTGTTCTGTGGCTCATGATCATCTGGAAGCTGGCAGAAGGAAGTGTAAAGAAGCTCTGCTCTGCAAATAACACGCTGCAAAAAGAAGCCGACGTGAGCAGGGAGTGTAAATAAGATGGGGAGGAGAAGAATGTCTGCCAAAAACAACATGAGGCTTTAAAGGTCTAGTTTCACTGCTAAAAAGTCCAAGCCCTAGCTTCTCCACCTCTAACTGTACCAAATTCAGTCACAGCTGATCCCTCTTACTCTGTTCTTTCTCACATATCAATCTCTAAAAAAAGTTATCTCACATCTTTCTGAAGCTTTTAACAAAAGGGTAGTCAATGTGATTTGAAGTAAGCTGAGAAACACAGTCTTCCTAAGACCAGTGCCACTGTCATTCCCAGCACACAGGACAGTACCCCGTGGTTAGTAACATCTTGCTAGGAGGAGCTATGGACAAGTCAAAAATGTTATCTTCAATAATTTGGATATTCAGCTTTTAGGCCTTGCTCTCTCCTGAAATGTTCTGAAAACTCTGTTCTTCTTTGTTTTTTGAAGTGGATATGAACAGTTTATGCAATCAAACAAGAACTGGACCTTGGAAACAAATGCAAGAACAACATCGCACATGTGACAGAATCAGCTCCAGTACCCTACCAGGCTCTGGAACATCAGTGTGAGTTGTGACTGGTAGAAACCATTTACCCCCTTCTGTATCCTTTTCATACAGTAAGGAACCTAATTGTTCAGATTAGCTCTAGGTGAGATTTTGGTGTACCACCTGCATAATTTAGAACGTCCTCTAATTTGTTTGGATAATTGCCAGGATTCTCAAAATCTCCTGCACATACATTTTTGAAACACCAAGAAATAGAAATATTGTATGGACTGTGTATACTTCCCATTACAGATATCTAAATGAGCTGAATTTTTGTGCAATGTCAGCAAGCAAGTCTGAAGTCTAAAGGCCTAATTTTTGTAGAAAGAGATGCATGTGCTGCTTTCAGTGGGGGATCTAGCAGGAGCCACTGTGCTGACCCTCTGGGGATAAAGTTCACATGCCTCTTATCTTGTTGAATCTTCCTTGGCTACCAATTAAGTATCAAGACTTCTGCAAAACAGTTTTCCCCCAAACATTCCTGAAATTCTATTACAGGCTGCAGATATTATAGGCATTGGAACTAGAAATTCAACAGCCAAGAAATCTTAACAGATCTAGGCAGTCACCCTTTGTTCCACGCCTGGATTGCTCTGCACCTACATGGAGACTTAGAAAGGGAAAAGAGAACCAGAGGGAAGATGAAGCTTTGGACACTGTAACCATTGAGATTGTGTGCCACTTTTGTGGCTGCTTTAGTAATTTTGTATTTCTGCCTGTATTACTGTTCTTCTGCACCTTTGGCTCTGACTGCTAGAAAACTGTGCTAAATAAAATACCATTTTTCTGGCATCCCACTTATACTGGTTTTCTCTAACTATTTTTGTGTGACAACAAATAGTTTTCCTAATTTCCATAACTTTCTTGGACTGTAGAAATAATATCACCTACAGGGATATTTTCTGATTTTGCAGATTAATGTAACAATTCCTCAATATCTCAGTTTGACTTCAAGACCCTTCTGAGAACACAGCAGACACCAGACCCCACTACAATGTTTTGCAAGAATGATAGTTAAATAATTTGCAATGTCATCTGGTCTCCAGTTTTTTCTACAAGCTATTCATTCTCAACCCTCAATTGCCTCAAATATAAACAAGTGCTCTGGGTAACCATATATCCTGTCCAGTCAGGATTTCATCACCCACGGCAGAAGAGAGTTCAGTCCTGCAAAATAAGCTGTGGTTACCTGTGCTTAGTGCTCAGGTCAATAGAAGGAAATGACTTTGTAACCTCTGGAGAAGGTAACTGCATTGTCTCAGAGATACAGCATAAGAAAACATGCCACTGTTTGGATCAAGATAAGATTCATGAAGTAGAGCTACAAGCACCACCAAAAAAAAGTACAGAAATCACATGATGGGGGATGAGAAGCAGGGCTTGACACGCATGATGAATATGAATGTGGACCAGGCTGACTTGAACGGCCTGAGTTCACAGGGTAAGTCACAGAATACAGCCAACCTTGTTACTATAGATAGGTAGAGGAATCTTCTGAAATATTTGGCAAAAGACTGCCAGATCACTTAAAAGACAGATTAAATTTTTGAAAGCTTCCAGAGACATAGTGGCTATTTTAATAGACCTTTTTTTCAACTAGGAGATGCCTTCTTTCAGTCATTTTGTTGCTTTTCCTCTTTTGCAAAGGTAATGCTACTTTAAAACTCACTGTGATTCTCTCACTTTTGCATAATTTGCCTGCTGAATCTCCATGAAATACAGCAGAATATAATGAAACCTATTACCCTTTAGAGACAACATTGAGCAGATGAGCAAAAGGTGACAAGTTATCTTTATTGCACTGCTATGTTACTCACTCATGTCAATTAGTCTTTACGGGTCTCATTTGGCGCAATAATATAAAGTGCATGGCATGGAACACATGAAGTCTATCTCTTAGACGCAGTTCAGGAAGTTCTTATTATTTTCCTAATAAAATTTCAGATAATGTCATGAACATCATTATTAGTAGCATCTCAGGGATGGAGCATATAAATTACTTTGCTTTGAATCCTGTGCAGTTAAATAATAAATTCCTTTATTTTAAAGGAAAAAAATAAAGAGGAATGTTATGCTGAGGTGATAGTGTTCATGAATACCACCCATTGTGTCAAATGACTCACACATCTGTCAGGTGCACCTCATTAGCCCACAGAAAGCCTTTTGTACATGTTGTGTCCTATTAAAAAAAAAAAAAAATGCATTGTCTCTTGATGTCAATCATGCTGATGGATGGGCCCAAGGTGTTAATGAGTAAGTTTTAAAAAATATTTATGCTCTGCCAAGTCTCTGCATCACGTCAGTAGGCACTAGGCTAGGCAGTTGGAAGTAAAAGAATATTTAGAAAGGACAGCTCTTCTTGTGACTCATTAAAAAGAAAAAAAACACCACAGCGCATGTTTTTAAGTTCTCTTTACCAATTCTCTTAAGCCCTTTGTGGGTTTTTATAAACACGATTTAACAACATTGTATCAGTTTACCTAAAACAGATTAACTCCAAGTGACTTTGATACTTCTTCTGTTACACTTGCCTTACATTTTGGTAAGTGTAAAAGCTTAAATCAATGAGCCAAATTCTTGAGTTACTCCAGATTTTTTTTCTGGGTAACTAAGACAGACATCTTAACACATTCTGTTTAGTACGTGTCATGCAACACTTTCAATTTTATTCTGCCATGGAAATAGTATAACACAAAAGTCTCTAACTGTGAGATACAAGAATTGTCGATTGGGGGGAATAAAGTGTGACTCGCAGTTTCTCAGAATTAAACTCAGAAGAGACTGCTTTGACTGTCCTGTTGGATTTCCTGCAGAGCAGATCCCAGCATGCTTCCCATATTTCTCTCTACCTACAGAATGTCTTCCAAAGAAGTACACTGTCTTGCTTGCAAGATTGTAGATTGTGGTGCACTCTCTCAATAATTTGTTCTGATGATTACCGGCTCCAAGTAAAAATAGTTCCCAGCCACAATCAGCTAAATTTCTAGAGATTGGATTATTTATGTCTTTGTTTGTTCCTCTAAGGATCTACTTACAATTACCTAAAAACAAAAGGTGGGTAAAGTGATGACAACTTTTGGCTTTGTGTGAGGTGATTGTTTTTCAGCCTAGACTTTCAAATCATTTAATTCTGACCAGTTCTATAGTCAAAGGATTTTTTTTCTTCTAAGTTTTCAGGAGAAAAAATACACTTAAAGTGTAATCTATTTCAGTAATTTTCATCCAAGTGTGAAACTATTGAAAGTGATAATGAAACAGTCACTCTTTTTATTAACCATCTTCTACACTTAATTTTTTTAATATGCATGTTCTGTGGAGAAAATAAACACGTGTATTTCAAAATATATATTGAATAGTAATTCTGATTATCTTCCTTTCTTTTTTCATGGCACTAGGTTTCTGGAGAACCTCTGACTAAAAGAGAAATTCAGTTAAACTCAGAACTGGCTTTCTTGCAGTTTTCTTATTAGTGAAGCAATTGAACATGTTTGTTTTAAATGGTTGAGTCGAGTCATCTATGTCATAACACACCATTCAGTGTGACATAACACATTGTTCAGTGTATGTGTGATCTGAAAGAAATCATGGTTTTAAGAATGCTTAGAGATTAACTCAGATAGATCAGTGTCTGAACTGAAAATATATACATATATAATCAGAGAAAAATATAAAATAAATTATTTTTCTTTTTGGTGTCTACAATCTCTGGTTTTTAGGCAATTTGACAATAGAGATTGTTTTTCAGACTTAAAAATTATAAAGGGGCTAGTTAGAACTAGATACCATATATTTCTTCCATTTCTGGGAGAAAATTGAGATTCAGAGAAATTTTCTCAGTCTGACTGGTTGAAGGAAGTCAAAACATGAAAATGTGTAAAAACAGTGAACTGAAAACTAAAGTATAAGTCTATTGTAGACTTATTGTTGACTATTGTAGATTTGATTGTTTTATTTTCATTTCAGTTTCTATTCTCTTACTATACTAGCTTAAAATTTAAAATAAAACAGCTCTAAAAACTGGAAATCTAATCTGAAAATCAGATTTTCTTTAAATAAAGTAACATAGACCATTCCACTAACATTAGTGTTACTCCTGGAAGCTGAAAATGAAAACTGTATTTTAAAAATATTTTCCTATAATTCTACAGGCTTCCAATGAAAAAAAGTTCAGGTTTTCAGTCTCATTTCTGTCATATTAATGTCTCTAATTGTTACCAAATGGAGTAGATTAGTTTTTTCTCTGAAGAGCATATGTTAATGCCAAGCCCTGGGTTGATTGACAGCAATGATGATCAAAGATGCCACCTAAATTGCTTTTCTATTCTTATTGCTAGTGTATTTCCCAAAGGACTTAAACCAAAGACTCAAGCTACATACCAGCATTAGCAAGACTGAAAGAAGCACTGAAAATGTTTCAGAGCAGATCCTCAACTAGTGAAACTTGGCAGTGCTCCACTGACTTCTTGTTTTCACTCCTTCTCCTTCTGTCTCGCTTGTGCTTATGTGTGGGCTGCTGCCCTGCCTTAGACATTTTTTGAGGAACAGACTCACAGCAAGCAAAGCAGATAGATTAAATAGGTAGAAACTTCTGAGCAACCTACAAGAGATTCAACAACAACCTAAAAATAAAAGTGGTACAAAATAATAGCATTTGTTTGTGCCAGAACAGTAAACTAAATTCTCAACTGCTATAAACAAGGACAAGTCTATTGCTGGAAATGGAGCTAGACCAGTTGACATCAAATTACATTGACTTTTATTTACTCCATAGGACCTGCACCAGCTAATGAAGATCTTGCATATTTTATTGAATTAATCAAAATTATGGCTACTCTGTGATAATTTTGTTCTAAGAAGAGATGAGAAATCTCTCTGAAACCTAATTCTTGTTATTGTAATGGTGTACTAAATCACCAGTAGTACAGCTTTAAACAATGTCAGCATAAAATTGATGGGGATGAGAGAGATTCCAGCACAGGAAAAATGGTATCTCACTGACTTAAGCAAAAGTATCAGGACTTAACAGATCTTAAAAGACATGTGATGGGAGTCTGTAACACCAACTGGCTAGATAGCTCTATTTCTAAACTGTAATGAAGAGGTGATATTTTTCTGGTGAGAGACAGGAAGGGAGATCTCTAAGAACTAGCAACAATGTCATTGTGGCTACATTTTCCAGTGTTTTCTTAAAACCACAACAAGGGTCTTTTAACTTTGCTCCCAACATTGACCTTCTCTGTGTGAGCAGTAACAGCAGTGAACAAATGAGGGTGGATATTTGTTTTTTTTTCTGTAGTCTGAATTCTAATCATTGGCACAAGTGATTTTGTCCATTATGCACCGTCAAGTCAACAAAAGAAAGTAAGAAAGCTTGTAAAACACAAAAATTGAAAGATTTTAAACTAAAAGTTATCTGTCACTACACCTTCTTCCTTTTGTTTTCTCTTCAATCTGATTTTAAAGCTAGATCTTGCACAAGAGCATCTTATGGCTTTGGTCTTTGCTATTTATAAATTAAAATTAAAATTAAGTTGAAAGCAAGGGGCTGTTTCTGGGAAAGAAGAAAGGTATATACCTAAAAGGTCACTGTAAGATATAATTTCAAAACAAGTAAAATCTTAAAAAAAAAAAAAAAAAAGTAAGAAAAATTAAGCATATGTTACTTGACTTGGGGCCCTGTGGTTTGACCCTTTCTTCAGAATGCCAGATGAGGTCCAAATTGAGCAAGTCTCAGCTTCAGTAAAACTCAGTTTCAGTAAATCCAGACTCACCATGAGCATTTACACCAGTCTGAGAGAAAAAGCAGATTGGTAGACCACGATCTGAGGAGTATCAGTTATGTTGTTCTAGATGCTGGAGTCGGTTTGTTGCCATTCCAGGGAGGTATTTCTTTGTTTCATGCAGAATTTCTTGGCACAGACAGTAAGATGACAGAGACAAGCATGTTAGTTTTTCATCAGCATTTGTGATCTTGGAATCAAAGTATCACAAAAATGAAATTATCACCAGCACTAGCTGAAACTCAGTTAAAGTGGTCCTAAAACAAACCTTAGTCTCAGCTTCGCTCAAAGTTTTCAAGAACTTGAGATTTATCCCAGACGACCAGAAATTCTTTAACAGGAAGCATATAAAGAAGTTGCCTCTTACTCATGCACAGAAATGGAATTTGACTCCCCAGCTTGCTGGAGATGAAATGAAAGAGATTTCTATGTCATAATGGTTTAAACCTACTAAATATAGGATGTAACCATTCTGTATAGCAGATGTTATATCAATAGGCAAGCTGCATGACAGAAGGTTTGAGTCACTTGGAGGGTAAAGATCTAATTGCAGTTGGTTGTGCTATAGATACTTTAAAAAAATAATAAGAATGGTAAAACCAGAAAGGCAGATGAGCAGAAGGGAGGGAATATATCACAACATATATCAGTGAACTGGGCATTTTACTGGGCTGCAGTGGAAACAATATTTTAATCACAGTATTGTGGGACAGGGAACAGACAGCTGCTGAGCTCCCTTGAAACTAGTGCTGCAATAATGAGCTTAGAAAACTAAACATTAACAATTGAAATAAATTAGTCAAAGAAATGCAGGGTATTTGCTATGGTTCAGTGTTTTCTGAGGCACTTCAGTTTAACTTGGCACTTCTAAGTAGGAAAGTAAAATCAATTTTGAGATAACTGACCTAGTGGTAGGAATAAACAGGATGTGAGGAAACAAAAGTATCTAGTTAAAGCTATTATGATATGATAGCCTTCAACTATTGAACTAGTGTCCATTCTCTGATAGAGAAAAAATACTAAGCACAAGGTCAGATAAGAATAAAGGAGGCAGAAGATGCAAAGAAGAATGTCTACCAAAGATGTCTCACAACATCAGTGACCACACCTGAGAGATGAAAACACTAGTAGGAGAACATGGGATCTAAGTGCTAAGACAATCACCCAATTCAGAGGACAGCGTAAGCATCCAGTGGAGATTTTAGCGAAAGTACAGAAGATATGCTTCCCTGTAACTTGCCTGTTGTTGTCTGCCTATTTAATCTTTCCCCAAATAACTCCATTTATTGACCCATAAGTTATTAAGTCTTTATTCCTGCTCTTGGCACATCTTATATAACAAATTAGTTACAGTTATCTTTGGTTACAAATAGAGTTGCAGCCCTCATGTTCAAATCAGGTTTCTGATTTGAAATGTGAGTCCAAATTAATAATATCAGAGTTAGAGAAAGTTAAAGAAATATTACCACTGTTATTTAAATGAAAAAATATACAATGCACAAAGATCAATGTACATACACAGCAAAGAGAGAAACAGAAGACACAAAATTTTGCCAGTTTAAACACAGAGATGGCATCACTGGAAGATTAATGGTGCCTAGATGAAGATGAAAAAGCCAGAGAATCTGATACAGAAAAATCATCTAGAATTAGAGCAACACCTTATATCATTCAAAGAGATAAAAATCCAAGTGTGAATTTCAAATCCATCAGCCCTTTACAACAGAAACCAATGTTAAAAAAAAAGTAAACCCCCAATATCTCACATTAAGCAAATGTGGTGATAAAACCTAGGCATATAACCATCTGCAGAGATCTTTAGGTAGGAAATCTAATAAAGGAAAAATATTTGGGCTTTTTACAAGGCAATTAGGTTTAATTAGTCAGCTGTTTATATAGTGTTAAGAGAATCTTAGCATTTCTGGTAAAAGCATAGGGGGGTTTAGGTTGTTTTATTCCTGCATGATTAGTGAGAATCAGAACATGGAATCCTAGAATGGCTTAGGTTGGAAGGGACCTTAAAAATCATCTAATTTTGACCCCCATGAC
>JANPWX010000360.1:4357211-4375558 GCA_024734555.1 Trochalopteron elliotii
GGGTGGGGCACTGAGCAACCTGGTCTGGAGGAAGGTGTCCCTGCCCCTGTCATGGGGGTCAAAATTAGATGATTTTTAAGGTCCCTTCCAACCTAAGCCATTCTAGGATTCTATGAACTTATTACTTACCAAATTTCTTACCAAATGTATCTTTTATATGTATGTGTGTGTGTATCTATATATATATATACACACGTACATACTGACCATGTGTGTTTTGACAACCTAAATTAATTATTTTAGACTCAATCTATTTCTGTATCTCTTGAAAATTTGGAACTAATGAATTCAATGTCAATACTTTTACAAGTTGTGCAGATTTCTTAATCAGATGCACTTTAATATGACAATGTCTGCTTAGGACAAACAGGAATTCAGATCCTTTTTAATGGTTTTACATTTTCCAGATATTTCCTCAGCTTTAAAAGAAAAAAATCCTTCAGGGCGAAAAATTGTCAACAGTTTATTTGCTAAAATACATACCCAGAGACTTGAAATAAAAAATATGCTCAAAATCTTGCAGTTTGGGGATTCAAAATAGTAAGTTTCCTGGGGCAGGGACCATCAGAGATTTTATTTGTACATGGTTCTTAGCACAATGAAACCCCAGTTTTTGACTGCAGACCCTGAGTACTACTGTAATAGAAATAATAAATGATGATAATAATAATGAAGTCCACTTATTAAGTTGACAGGCAATTTTTGAAATAATGAGTCATCAAGGAAACTAATTTTTTTGCAATAAGCAATTCAGCCATTTCCTCTTATCACTGATAATATACATCTGTCTTCTATGCTGTTTGCAGAAATTCTGTGGATATGCTGTGTCTTCTCATACGAAAATTGGTTCATGAAATGGAACAATTTTTCTCAGACTCATGATTTCTCCTTTATTGAGGGCCAAATTGAGCCTCTGTTCAATTGCCCATGTCTGGGACAGCAAGTAGTTATAGCACCTCCAGAGCAAGATGGGGAAGAAATTGTGACTCAGAGAGTTCCAACCCCTTTCTCAGCCTCGACTGCCTACTTGTTCCAGAAAGAAAGTAACCTCCAAATGCTCTATAGTATAGATTATTTACCACCCCTGCCAGCTCAGCTCAGCTCACTGGCATGTTGAGGAGCGAGAGCCAAGATTTCTTTCACACCCTCCTCATGTGTGCAGAGGACATGAAAAAGAAAGGAATTCTAAGTGAAAGCCTTTATTCTCCATCCTGTGGCAAACTCAAAATCTATGGAGATGATGTGGAGACATAGTGCTTCAGTGAGGACAGATAAACCTAGGCATCAATCTGATCTTTCATTATCAGCTAACAACAGCATGGCTAAGGAAAAAAAAGGCTCAAAATGGGGAAATTCAAATTCTTCTTCTACCTAATCAAGATAATCCTAAAGTGGGGAGTTAATTTTACTTTTGTATTTATTTGTTAAATTTTCCTTTTACTTGAGAAATCACTTGTAAAATCTTAAGACCCATATATAGATCTTAAGCACACAACCTTATGTTGGCATGCAGGCATGTTTCAATGGCAATATTCTATGGCAAATCAGTAACATTTCTAGATTCTTCTTTCAGAGATTTTAAAGTTGTCAGTGGAAAATGAAGTGGTTTTGCCTTTATTTAATATGTGGATCCATACTAATGACTAAACAAAATAGTCAAATGATTTGACCTCTCTTAAAAAGTTACCTCTGATTTTGGATCAAAGACACGTTAAGCAATAACCACAGTCCTCATGTGTCCACACCACACAATTTGATGTACTCATCATCAATCATATGCCGTATGATTAATTTGAGTCGTTATGAGTAATGTCTATCACCGCAGTCCTGGCATGAATAATTATTGTTCTGCACCCTGCTGAGATAACTCATTTCTGACAAAGATCTGCAATTTGATTTCTGCATAAATGAAAGATGAAGCAGGAATAGTTTGTTAGAATGGTATAGTCAGCTCAAATTTTTAATAATAAACTTTTTTTACATCCTAGAAATTAGTAACTACTTTTAAAAAAACATGTGAAACAAACCTCAATAGATTAGAGAGATTGTTTTTTGCAACCACCCCTGGATCTTTCCACCAGTCTCTGAGGCCTGTATATCAAAAATAGTAATGGTAATGTTAGAGCCTGCTAGTTTTCTGGAGACTTGTACTACAAATAGCAATGACAGAAACACAGTCAGGTCATTTTGAGGATGACATAATAATACCAAGAAGATAAAAAGAAGATGGAATTTAGCACAAAAAAAAATGCCAGTCAAGTATAGAGATTAGGAGTCAGACTGGAGAAAGAATGAGCAGGCAAGAATATGCAAAAGCTGGGAAGCTAGTAAATATAGCTGGCACTGGCAAAACAGAGTCCAAAGTGTTCCACATGTGCAAAACAAAGTTTACCAGCAATTTTCTTTGGCCAGAGATGCAGTTTGAATGCCATCAAGTGGTTTCACTCTTGTGTGTCATCAACAAGTTCATCCTTTGGGAGCACCAGTGGTGCAGCCTTGAACAACAGCCCTGATGAGAGGAGCACCAAGGCTCACACATGTGAGAGTGAGAGCAAGTTAACACAGACCCTGTTTGTGTCTGTCATTAAGTCAAACAGCACCAAAAACCTCAGGTTTTCCATCCTCCAGGCAGGTGCTCAAGGAACTAGATAGCTATTTTTGTTCTAACTCGAAGAACATTTAAGTATGACATGTGAAGTGAAAAAGAAGTAACAGAAGAGACTGAGAAGTTCTCCATTTCAAAATACCCTGCAGTCTGGCAATTGAGTTTCTTCTTACCACAGAAATGAAAAAGACTTACATTTCTTCCAACAGCAGAAGAGGAATTTGAGCCCAGGTTTCCCACAGGCTGTATAAGAGCCCTTACTAGTGTGCAAGTAAGTAAAGCAGACAGTGCCTTCTGCTGTGTGAATCCAGTCTTTGAAGCCATAACAAGACATTCTGGCAGTTGGGGCAGAATGTCAGTTTAATACCATCCTCCCTTCTTTCCACATGCACATGGAATAAAAGAGTAGCAAAAAATAAGTGGCAAAAGCTTCTTACCTTTACTGTCACATAAACGGCTACTCAGAAAGTCAGCATATGGCCCTCTTGCCCCAGCCTTGCTCTAGTTTTGCTTTTCTTCTTTTTTTTGATCCTTTTTTTTTCCTCTCTACTGAAACTACGGTTCATCAGCTCTTCTAAACTTGAATAGACCAAGCTGTTTTAAACACATCCTCTAGTGATTCAGCCTTAGTATCATGGCTCTGGTACAAATTCTGCCTACAACTGTTAAGGAAAGACAGTTTCCTTCTTTCTTGGCGTGCGTCTACAACAGCATCCCTTCCCCCAAAAAACACTGCCTGCTTCATCCTTCTTCTTTGACAAGATATGAAATTTTGTACTAGACTTAATCCTTCATTTCAGATCTTCTAAAAATAAGCCTGTTGTTTTTCTAACAATGAGCAGGTATCCTTTTTGCAATTACCACCTTATCTACTCTTATTCTAAAGAAACTTGCGTGTCTTCTGTAGAGGCATATTTTCTGCCACAGTTGCAGTTCTGACTGGTTTCCATAATAGTTTCAGTTAGTTTAACTATATATATATTTGTATTATTAGTATTAAATCATCATCTGTATTAATCTATTGTAATTCATATATATGTGTATATATCTCTCTCCCTTATTCCTCACATAAAGGCAAGCAAAACTACAGATGTCTCCCAGAGTTTACTGACTCTGAAACAGCAGCAAGCAGAAACACCTGTGTTCCTTTGATTGGCAGAGTACCAGTTATGACGCCTGAATATGAACTATCATATTTATTGGTAGAAGTTTTTCATTCCTGAAACATTTAGATAAATAACTAGAATAAGAATAAATTTGGTATTTTATCAGCCTCCCCTGAGCTCTGAGATGAGGGACTTGAAAAGAACAGCAGAGATGTTTATTTTATTTTGTAGTATATTGGTTGAGTTTACCTTCAAAGAAGACTAATGGGTAGCTTGATATATTCTTTCATACCTCAGAGATCAATAATGGTAAATTTGCATTAAGGTAATTACTTTTGTAATTAGACAACTCCCTGCAAAAATTTGCATGAATCATTCTTCCCATTAAATATGTCTTCTTCTTTCTGAATTGAATTTGACTTCAGCTTCTAATCACTGATTTTGCCATTCCTTTCTCACATTTCACTCCACTCTGTGAAGTTATTCAGGATAAAAGTCATTCCCCGGTTTTCTTATTGACACTGCATTATTTTATTTTATCCATTAGTGTCCAGTATTTACTCCATTTCTTTAATCCTGCTGGTGTCCCTTTCCTGTACTTAAACACATCACTTCTTATAATTTGCCCAGTTACTCCCATGCTGCCACTGATAGCATTTTAATAAAACCACATTCGCCTTTTCACCTCATCCCAGGCCAGAGTTATGCTGTGATTAGCTGGGTCTTTATCACCATGACAATAATCCATCAAACATGATAATCTAATCCTCCCACCCACTCACAGCTCAAAATAGTCTGAATTTGGTAAGTTTCCAGGTGCCCTGCAAGGATGAGAAAACTTTTAAGCAAGGTTCAAGAAACACTTGTCATAGTGGTTGAAGAGGTAAAAATGAGTAACTCAAGATGTTTAGCTCATTGGATTTCTCCTGGAACAAGTTACTGAAATGGTGATTTTTGTAGAAACAGTGTCATACTGCACAACAGTGAAGTGGTAAGTTACTTTCTTAAATAGATGTAAAGCTATGTGAAAAGTGAAAAGAACAAGATTTCCAGAGTCACACTAGGGAATTAGCTTTAATTCAAGAAGAGTTCTATTACTTTTATAGTAGAGAAATGCTGATGAATTTTCTATTATTCAAATCTCTTAATTTTTTTCCCCATATTTTACTTGGGTACATACTTCCTTCAGCTTTTGGACCTAAGATTGTCTATGTCATTTTTCCTTAGTGTTTGTTCATGGTTCAAAAAAGGGAATGACTATGGCAGATTTAATAAAATATTACATTCAACTTTTAGGAGACTGAAAGAACAAACATCTTTCAATTCCCAAATCATGAATATCAACATGAGCAACTTGCCTCACATTTTTAAGGTTTGATTTCAAAATGCAAACAAAGATTCCCATCCCATGAATAAATTGCTCTTTGGAAAATGGAAAAAAAGGGGACTAATCATTGGGTTACCAGTTCAATAATCCCATATCTCACCATCATGCTTGAATTCATAAAGTAGTAGTGATGTCTTTGAAACAGGTATGCACTTTTGTTGTGTAATGACTGACTATTACAGCATTTCCGAATATGTTTGATAGCTTTAAGGAAAAAAAAAAAGATGAGACAAAAAATAGGGACAACTTCACCACACAGGTATTCTTTTACGTTTGTGTTCCAAGAGTGTAGTTTGCATGGTTTTTTTCTATTCATGTAGCACTTACACTTCAGTCACCTGGCTTGTATTCACCTAGTTTTTCATCATTACCAAGCACAGGGGAATTTCAGCTCAAAAGTCTGATCAAGCTGAGTGTTGGAATATCCTCACTATAGACCAGATTTCTGCTTTTTCAGATCCTCCCCACATTTCAGGGGTGCTACTTTGGCATCAAGATGAAATTTGTTCATTTGTTTCAGTTTTCTTCATTCCAGCATGGAAATGAAGAAAAAAGAGGAATCAGATGTACCAGCAGATTTTGCCAGAGGGAAGGATTTTCTAGTGCTGATTCCACATTGATCCAGAAGTTTAAGTTCCAAAACCTCAATAAAATGTTTCTTTAAATTTCTTGCCAGTCCATGGTTTCTGACTTACTGCTCATTTTCCACCCTTTCAGCATAGATTATGACACACTGGGTGATCTGAAGGAGAAATATTGTGAGTTTGAACCACATACAGGCAGAGGAGAATTATTTCTCTCATCTTAAGATGGGTACCTTGCATGAGGAAGATCATCTTGAGGTGCATACAGGAAAGAACTCAAAGAACCCCATATAAACTCAACGTAAGAGCAAATATTATTTTAATTTCTGTATTAAAAGACTTAGGACTGGATTGATTCCATATAGTTTTGAATCTCTATGTGTGGGTCCTCAGAGGAATTTGGGAAGTGTCTAGACTTTCAGGCATGGTTGCCCCAACATTGTGTGTTGCAGGGAGAAGGAGCCTCCCAGGTTTCACCAACATTTGTCTTGTTCCTGGATTTGCCTGAAAAGGAAACCTGAGCATGCAGACAGCAGGGAAACACAGTGACATCCAGCCAGGTCACTAGACTGGATAATTGAAAGACCAAGACCTTGGGACATCTCACAGTGTCCACCTACAATCTGGACATAGCTACACTTAATCTAGTCTTCCTCCATGGTCAAGAAAGACAGAGCAGGATATCTGGAAGACACGTTCTGATCTAACCTGCCTCTGATCCAGCTCTGAAAATTTGGAAGTGTGAAGGGAATTTGCCTTTTGCCTTTTAAAAGTGCTTGTTAACACTCATATAAGAACCAGTGCTTCTTTTGTCATAAAATAAATCTGGATAGCAAAAATTTTTAATTATTTTAATTATTTTGCTTTAATGTACCCTGAAAAGTATTCATGCATATGTGTCTATGTATATATGTATAGATAGATAGATTTATATGTAGATGTAAATGTATGTATCTGTGCAATATCTTGTTTCTATATATACAGTGTCTTAAATACAATGTTGGAGACTGTTCAGATATAATTATCTTTTAGCTAAAAATATAAGGAAGAAAATTTAGTAATTTTAACAGGAAAACAATGCCTTTGGAAAACTTTACATATGGTAAAGTATATATGCAGGCATTTGTATTTTTAACATAAAAGCAAGATTATCATTCAAAATATTTTTAATCATTTTATGTCCTGGTTTTGAATGGAACACTGTTCATTTTCATCTCAGTGGCTGGTACGGTGCTGTGGGGTTTTTGGATTTATGCTGAAGACACAGTTGATAATATAGAGAAGTTTTTGCTACAGCTGAGGAGTACTTACACAGAGCCAAGGCCTTTTCTACTTCTCATACCACCCTGCCAGTGGGTAGGCTGGGGGTGCACAAGACACTGAGAGGAGACACAGCCAGGCAGTTGCCTCCAGCTGACCACAGGGATATCCCATGCCATATAGCATCATCCTGAGCATAGAAACCTGGAGGGAGAAGAAGAAAGGGGCAGGGGGGACACACATTCAGAGTGATGGCATTTTTGGTCCCAGACAACAGTTACATATGAGAAAGCCCTGCTTTCCTGTGGATGGCTGAACACCTGTCTGCAGTTGAGAAACAGTGACTTAATTCCTTGTTTTGTTTTGCTTGCATGCAAAAAAAAAAGCTTGCAAGCTTTTACTTTACCTATAAAACCATCTTTATCTCAACCCACAAGTTTTCCCACTTTTCCTATTGCCTCCCCCCTCCCACCGGTGGTGGGATGAGCAAGAGTTCCCTGGGACTTGGTTGACACCTGGGGCTAAACCATGACGATTTAATAAGAATTTAGATATTCACCTCATGTTGTGGAAAACTAACCTGTCTGAATATCCAAGGTTGGGTGCAACATAAACTGTGATTCTAAAGGTGCAGTGTTTGAAACATAGCAACGGCAACTGGAGCCTAATTTCAGCAAAGTATTGATTTTTTTTCTCACTTCTTACTACAGACTGGCAAAGTACCCTGTCTTTTCATGGACAGCAGTAAATATGGAAAAAAATCTGAGATGTTCCTAAACATTGAAATTTAAGTGCAGTCAGATCAGAGGGGAAAAAATTTAAGCCTAACTAATTTCATCTGAGTTTATTCCATGCCTGTAATATTCAACCTGGTGCAGCCTCTATTGCTGTGGCAGCACTTTTTTGTAGCCAGCTGTACACCCCTACAAGGTCAAACACAGAACAAACTATTGGGTGCACCCTGAATTCTCACTATTCGAGATGGCATGTGCTGGAACAGAGATCTGCTCTGCAATAAAGGCTCCTAAAGACTGAGGTGAGGAAAAAGAAAAAAGAAATAAAATCAACCCACAGTCAATCATTATCTAATCTATTTTCCTTTATTATTTTTTTTCTCCATACGTTTTTTTAACCTCTCTGTATTTTTCCCTTCCCCCTTATTTCTGAGATATGTTTGCTTCTAAAACAACATGTAACACATGGGCATTGGAGGAATCTGGATTTGTTTTTCAAAGGTTTCTTCTGAGGATTCAGAAACTGCTGCAAAACAAATCAATATTAATTGTTCTGTACTATACTACAAGCTTTGGTACTTTCCTTTGTAGTTCTCTTGTTCTCTTTTTCTGCACCTACGGTTTAGTATTTTAAGGTCTCAACACCTACACCTTTTAATTCTGCCGTGAAATGTTCTGTAACTTCATTTTTCTGTTATCGCTTTGTGTTTTGCAGGCAGAGTATTGATTTAATTTGCAAGCATTCCAGCTTTCTATAGCTATAGTTCTTCATTTTGTAACCTTTTTATATGAATATGTCTAAATCTCTAGAAAATTGAAATGTCACACTAGTAACACCTGCTTCTACTTAATATGTCAAAAATGTAGTTTTACAACCAGGTATAAAAAAGACATTCTGATTATTGATATTTAACTGTAAAGAATATGAGACTGCCATTATTTACAAGTGCTTTATTACTTTCTTTTATGAATAGGTTTAAAGAACTTTGTTAATTATATGCTGTGTGAGTTCAAAAAAAACCCTCTACTTATACATTTTAAATGCCCCTTTTTCTATATAATTACCTTTAAAGTAAGATGAGCATTGCTGTATTGCATTAAATTTATACTCTGATATGTTCTCTGAATGTGTTATAAATGCAGAGGTTCTTTCTTTCTTAATAGAATTTCACTTTTCTCATCTAGAGTTTCAATATTTCAGAGGTCTTTTCATTTGATTATACATGCAAATCACTTGGGAGACCTAATACACTTAGCTAAAAATTACTCATTCCTGTATAACAATCTCATGTGCGGTGAATAAGACTTTCAAAAGTGTTTCCAGTTCTCCACAGATTTGCTCTGTTTCCCTTGAATACAGACCCTGCTAGCCAGCCAAACTGTAACCAGAGCACTCCAAGGCCACAGGCAGATTAATGCTTACATGAAATACAAAGTTTAAACCACCATTGAATATTTCACTCTTCCTGATTTGGGGGGAGTCATCTGTATGAGGCATGACTGACAGATTATGCTGCAGAAAGTACCACCAGGAGAATATTCCTATTGGGGTGTTGTGGATTGGTACTTGCTGGATGCCAGGCACCCATGAAAACCACGTGCTCACTCCTCTCTGCAGCTCAACAGAGGAGACAAAATCCAACAAAGGGCTCATGAGTTGAGATAAGGACAATGACAGGTCACTCACTAAATACCATCAAAGGCAAAACAGGTCTAACTTAGAGGCATAAATTTATTACTAAAGAAATCAGAAACAAAATCAGCCCTTAAAAAAACACCCTCCCCCCACCCCTCCCTCCTTCCCAGCTCTACCTCTTGCCCCAGCAGCACGTGGAGGCAGGGAATGGGATTTTGGTCTGTTCATCACTTGAGGCTTCTCCTGCTGCTCAGGGAGAGGAGTTGTTCCCCTGCTGCACTGTGGGGTCCCTCCTACAGGAGACAGTTTTCCATGAACTTCTTCAATGTGAATCCATCTCATGAGCAACAGCTCTCTGTGAACTGCTGCAATCTAAGTCCATCCCATGGGCAGTCATCCTTCCAAAACTGCCACAGCATGAGTCACTCTTCCATGAGTGTAGTTCTCCAAGGACAAGCTGCTCCAGCTTGGAAGCAGGGCCCTTCTCTCCACGGGTCTCCCATGGGGTATAACAGCCTCCTCCCAAGCTCCAGCATGGGGCTCCTCCTCCACAGGCTGCAGGTTGATCCCTGTATCAATGTGGACCTCCATGGGCTGCAGGGGCACAGCTGCTTCACCACAATCATCACCACGGCCTGCAGAGGAGTCTCAGCTTGGGCACCTGGAGCACCTCCTCCCCTCCTTCTCCACTGGCCTTGGTGTCTGCATGTCGTTCTGCTCACATATTCTCACTCCTGCTCTTCCCTGTGCAGCCTCTGTTTTAATTTCTTCTTAAATATGTTATCACAGATGTATTACCACCATCTCTAATTGCCTCAGCCTTGACCAACAGCATGTCCATCTTCAGAGCCATCAAGGATTGGCTCTGCTGGACATGAAGGAAGCTTCTGGCAACTTCTCACAGAAGCCACCTCTGTGGCTTCCCTGCTACCAAAAAGCCAGGCTGAGCAAAACCAATCCATGGGATATCTGTGGTGTCAGGTAGTCACAGTCATCTCCTTTATTCTGCCTATGCTAAACAGATTTTCTCAAAGAGGATATACACCAGCCTTGCTCTTGTATCAAGATGCAAAGATGAGGCAGGCAGCCATATGCAGGCAATAAGCAATGTGACATCCAGCAGCTACTGGGAACATCACCAGTTTAGTAAGGGAGGTAACCTTCTAGCAGGATTGCAAAAATCTCCAAACAGCTAAGGTACAAAGCAGCTGTATTAATGTTTTGGAAAACTGATGCATTTTCAGAAAGTGTAATCCTTGCGCAGCTGTCTTAGGACCAGTGTTTAATTGACCAGGTATATGTAGACTCATTTTTGCCATCCTTCTTTTTTAGAAATATTTCCTGTCCTCAGTAGTAGTGAACCTACATGCTAAGATACTCACAGAGTAAGCAGAATTATATCAAAAACCAATGAAATGCAAACTGCAAGGGAACCACGGATAGATACACTTAAGGTCTGCAAATGCTGGAACAGAAAACTAAAAGCCAAGTGCTGAAGAATAAACATACAGCTGAATAGCAAACAAATTGAACCTTCCAATATTTCCCACTGGAAAATAGGAAGAAATACAAAAGCTTTTCAAAGGAGTCTAATCCAACAGAAATATGGTTTTAAGCAGGGGATACAGCTATGACAAAATTCTGAATAATTTCAGACTCCAAAAAGCCTAGGAATGACTAGATCTAAAAAGTGTCTGGCAGAAAATTGTTAGATGTTTAAAATATGGGAAAACAGAGTAAAATATCCAACTGGTATTACTTTTACAACTTTCCTGTGAGTGTCACATAATCTCCCATCATTCCTAGATTCCATTGCACCTGAAGTCATCACATTATGCAAAATATCTTTTTCTTCTTTTGAATTTTTCTTTGGAACAATTTTCAAATTTCATTTGATAAGAAAAAGTTTTAAAGCAATTTTAAAGTATGTTCTATGAAAAATAAGAGAAAAAGATAATTTAGAGGAAATCCAAACATTTTATTTGTATAGATAGATATATCACGTCACAAAGAGTTGTACTTCATTATTGTAATAAATTCGAATGTTATGTCATGATTCATAATTTTGGAAAAGACTAGTTAACCATGCTGACATTTTAAAGTCAACAGGATAATTTTTTACAGCTTAGCACATTTGCCACATATACAAACACTACCACAAAAGTATATAAATAAGAAAGTGTTTATTCCTGACTTCAGGAACTATATGCATTAATAAGAAGGCAAAACATGAGGAACATTTGTATTTCATATTTCCAAAAATAAAAATCATCACTTAGACCATGACATTGCACAGAATACAAAAACCAGATTTGGACAGGGAGTTGGTTTCCTCACTAAGAAGCATCAGTGAGAACTGAAGAGAAAATGATCCACCTCTAAACCTCACTTCAGCAAACTTCAACTGTAGTTCTTCTTTCACCTGAAGAATACCAAGGCATATTACCCTTTTCCAATTTTTACAGAAGTTGATTTTTAATTTTTTTCAAATTAAAAAGACATTTGTTCTATTTCCTTTCAGAGTTTGGAAGAAATCTGGAGAGTTAACTTTCCTGTTCTGAAAAAATAAAGATCTTGCAAATGAATAAAGAGAGTAAAACCATACCTCAAAATAAAATACGTCAAAATTATTGGTCTGTATTAGACAGTCTTGGGTAGAGCTATAACCTGAAAAAACGTATCTTTTTCCCAAGGAAATGGCTGTTGCAATTTAATCAACTGACAATTTTTAATTGTTCCTTTCCTCCCTTTTTTAAAAATTCTGATGTTATCAAAAACCTGTAACATTTTACATTAAGAAATATTTAATCGCACTTGTTGATTTCACATTGTTCTGGGAGTTTTAGAGGGGTTTTCTAAGTAATAGAAGTTCTTTCTTGGTGAGCTCTGGATAGGAAACAAGGGACTATTAATGGGTGAATGAATATCATTTCGTTGAGGACAAAACAGATGATCCAATCATTTCTAAATGGACTACTTTCTGTTCTGAGAAAGTGCTAACAGAACTAAATAGAGATGATGAGAAAAATGAAAGAGTACATATTGGATACTTTCAACTTTCCCACTACAGCATATTGTACTTTTGAATTTATGACAATTTGTGATAAGCTAGCATCCCTTCACATTAAAAAAAAAGGTTAAAATTATCAGTATATTCTAGAAGATATACTGGAAATTTCAAAAATAAGCTGCAGTCAGTAAGTAGTATGGTATATAAAAGGTGTTGATATTAGAGGAAATGGTTCTATAAAGGGTAGAGAAATAGATACACCCAAGGCATTCAGAACAGGAAAAAAGTTTGATAGTATATGAGCACTTGTGAAATGAAAATGGCAAATTCCAGTAGAAAAGGGCTAAAATAATTGAAAAATAATTTAAAACAAAACTGAAACACTGCAGTTGCATTTAAAGGACTTATAATAAAAAATGCAAAGATCTCATATTTATTAATTCGATACATTATACATATATTATTTGTGCTTTGTTTATAGCATAAAATTGCTCACCTCTGCCTATTTGTGAGTAAGAGGTCCAAAGAACTGGGTGATTATATTCAGTTTAAAAAACTTCCAGGACCTTCTGAAGCCAGCCATGATTCCTTTCACCTCTCTTACAGCTCCATCCCACTGTATATGATTTACATGGGTAGTAGCCAAACGATTTCTGTCCAAAAAAGTGACCATGTCCAGGCTACAGTACCTGGACCATCTTTGTTTTCCAGTCTGGAAGACTGTTGTTCAGATGCTCATACTGCCCATGCAGACCTTCCAAAAGCAGGAAGCAGAAGTGTCTCTAGTGCCACTGTCCTACTGATGAACGTTTACTCTCTACCAAAAACAAGTTTATGCCTATATGATACCAAACAGCTTCATGCCCAGTTTTCTCCAGAGTTGTCATGAAATGCACACTGTGTTAATAAATTAATACAAAGTGTCTATTTTAATGAGGCAATCTCAAGAACACCAAATTAGTAGCTGCATAGAGTAGTAACACATTGCAATAACTGAGATGCATAAGCCCCTCATCAGGTTTCCTTGTGGTCGTTTTGATGATATCATTAGTCAGAAAATCACATCTATTTATCATAGAATGTTTGTCTGGCCAATACGCAGGACAGAAAAAAACATTAAGACATCACTGTCTATAAAAAACTTTTCCCTTGGAAACTGTAGCTTAGTGGCTGAAGGAAGAGGAGAAAGAAAAGGGAGGATTTCTGAGCTGCTGCCACTAAATATTGCCACAGAAAATTGTAATCTCCCTCCCCTGCAGACTTGGGAAACGGAAGAATTATACCTTCTCATGCATCTTTAGAGATGCACAGATAGTTTTTCACTATAACTTTTAGTGGACTAATATATGCAGAGTATATCTGCACTGTGCAAGAAATGGTGTTTGGTGCATGGACATACCTTGGTTTTGGAAAGCTCCACACTGTCACAGACTGTGGTAACACCCAGCACTTACTTACTGTTGCTTCCCTAGGCTGTTAAATCCCTACAGGTCTGAATGTGTTCTTGTGCTGAAGAGCTTTGCTGTGCACAAAAGGAAGAGAAGAAAGTTCACCCTCCCTGTGGCTACAGCACAACAAAAGGAAGCAATGGTGTCTCTAAGGCTTCAGTGCTGTTGAGTATTTCTGCCAAGGTTTCTGAAGGAAAAGCAAGCCTTTCTTTAGTGACATTTTGTTGTTCTGGTTTCTATTGTTGTTGTTGCTGCTGTTGTTGCAGTACTATTATTATTATTAATTGTTAAAAAATACTGTTTGGATCCTATTAAGGATTAAAGACTCCAGGGAAAGCATAATGGATGTTAAGAAATTCTAGGATTTGAGCTTTTCTCATTGTAAGTATTGCTGTACTTCAATGATATATTTTAATCTAAATCACTTGAAAAACTGTCAACAGTACCATTAATGGATTTAATTACACAAATAATACTGTTCTGACCTTTTCCCATCTAGATGTAGACATTTCGCCTTCCAAAAATGCATTTTTAAAATTCACTGATGACATATTGTTATTAATAGTCAAAAGACCATTGATGATATCCACAGATCTAAAGCTTTTGATTTAATCATCATGTTCCCTTGATTAAAGAAACTGCTATTCTTTGGCCAATTATTTCTGCTATTATCTTGATTTGATTTTCATGGCCCATTTGTAAAAATGTGAGAGAGAAAAATTCTAATAAACCTGGCACATACAGGTGTTGTTTGAAAATGTTGATTTACCCTTATTTGAGCTGGAGAAACAAAACATTCAATAAGGAACAGCTCTCCAAATTGAATACAGAGACCTGGGAATCTCTATTTTTCCAGCTTGGCAGAGTCCTGTGTTTCAGCAGAGGTTAATGGTACCTTGGGAGTTGCTGTAAATTATGCCAAGTCTCTTCTGGAAGAACCATACATCAGATGAACATTGTTGACCACTGTTTATACTAACAGTCTGTGCTGTGACTGATTGGCACAGGCCTGTCAGAAACAGCTGGAGCTTTGTCTCAGTGGAAAGTCTTTCCACTTGGACTAAGCACTATGTAGGAAGTCCTGGGTATGTCTGTACCTCCCAAAACTCTCAGTGCAGCAGCCTAGCACACCTGAAAGAAAAAGTTTTTACCCTCCCTTCACAGCAGCCCAGCTGAGTCTTTCAGTACCAGGAGACCCTATTTGAGGAAGTTTAATCCTGTTGGCCTGTTTGGGTCACCTGCACAGCACAGGAGGCCTGTGCTTGACCAAACCTACTAGTTTTCCTTAATACCTTAAATGTCAAAGTCCAAAACACAATTAAAAAAAAACCCTTATTGGTGGATTTCAGAAAATTTCTAAAAACCACCCATGAGACTTTGTGGCTTCTAAGTCAATGACAAATCCAAATGACAGCAATGAAACCAGAAGCTTTTCTGCAACTACTTATGTGACACTACTCCAAGCAACCTTCAAGTTGTAATCCCAGATGAAAGCTATATTTGCATCCTACCTGTTTACATGAGCAAATTTTCCAATGAATTCTCTGACAGTGCAAATACATTATTTTGCATTTATAAGCTCAGTAAGACCTTACAAGCTTACTCACTTACTGAGTTAGACTATATCTGATTCAAAAATCTTGTTCTTCCTGTTATGAACTGACACTCTTCATGTATCTTGAAAACATCTCTGAATCAAGCGAGTTTAGTCATATGGAAGTTTAGTCATGTGGATTTATTTAATATATTGCACATTTAGAAATCTGCAGCTTTATTCTTGCAGATTTTGTTCCTACATCCTGCAACTGACCCCATGTCTTTCCAAAGAGAAATTATTTGCTTTCAGTTATGCGAAAATATAATCTATAATTACAATTCTTCATTAAAGGAGATATCTATACATATACAAGGTGGGTGGGTGGGTGTGTAGGTGGGAGGGAGCCTGTGTATGAACTTTGTCCTTAAGGAAAGATTCCTGAAGTAGTTGTGTTCTTGCAGTATTCCCTTGGAGATAATAACACCATTTCAGAACATAATAGTCACCAGCTGGAGTTCAACCTACTTTAAATAGAGAATTTGAAATAAATTTACAGACTGCTGTCCTAATAGCAAGAATACTCTGTGGCCATGCTATGCCAACACTAACCTGACTGCTTATTTGCCATGATATACATGCTTATTTTATCTGCTAGTTAGCTCCAGGAGAGGAAAGGGACCTCCACATGAGATTCAGTCATAGAATCATAGAAATTAAAACTGTGAAAGAACAATGAGACAATCTAAACTTTCTCACTCCGAAGCTAGAATACTTCTCACTACATGTATTTGATAATGCAGCCAAACTTTTTCGCTTGTCCCAGATAATGAAATCTTTACTGACATTTTTCAAGTTACTTTTCTGTCTAATAAATTCTAGTCTTTAGGAGTGTTTAAACATTTGATCATTTTTATCTGTGATTTATTTATTCTTTCTCATGACTGTGTAGCCTAAAACTGGTGCCTTAAAATGATTTCTTTCATGGTAACATGAAAACTGTTACCATGTTGTTCTTGCTCACAGTTTAATACGCTAGATTTTGTTCAGCTTCAAAATTAGTCCCAGATTATTTTTCCCATGAATAAGAGTTAATTATATCTCCTAGGGTTGACTTAAAAACTTGAAAGTTTTACACACATTTTTCTTTGCTGAACTTGCCACTTGTTTCCCTATGAAAAACACTTATCCAGCTCAGTAGTGAGTGAAATTCATTATCATATAATGACAGCTGGGTTTATTACATATTTCTTTCCCCTGTGGCATATGCTTTCAATACTGCTATTTATGATACAGCTTGAAGGCTCTAACAGATAGTCAAAACCACAAAACAAGAGTGCAAGGTTCTGAGCCAGATGAAAATTTAAAATAAAAAAAGCATTTCAGTGTCAGTGCCATGATTCAAATGTTCTTTTCTCAGCCTAGATGGACTCATAGCTAGCATATTTTGTTATCATGCCTTTAAAAGATGTGTTTTTCTCTCCCTCAAACTCCATGAAAAATATTTCTTAGTGAAATATTCAAGGTTCTTATATGAATCAGTAAGCCACAATAATGTAAAGTTATTTTGTTTCTGAGAGATGATTTGATTTGGAAATTTAACTTTTTGTTTTTAATTAGGCCTTATAAATATTGTATTGCTGATCTACCTGAGATACATTGTCTGTCTGTCCTTGTACTCCTCATAACCTCCAAAACTCCTGGCCAAATTCAGACAAAGATAAGAATGAGGTCAAAGTCTTAAAGAGAAGTCTCACAAGTTTCATTTAAATTGATGTCTAGATAGAGGCCACAGAGCCAGATTGCTGTCCCACTAGGAATAAAACATCAGTGACAGCTCAGCAGTTACCATTTTTGATTGACCTCTTGCTACCCAGTCAGCAAGTATTCTGCCAGCATGTCAATGCAAAAGTAGCTCTGAGCTACTGAGAGCATATAATGTCCTCAGCACAGCTGATATCTACAGACTTGAAAGGCAGATGAGCAGACTGGAAAGGGAAAGTCTAGTGGAGTTGGGCATAAACCTCAGTATAAATGGTCAAAGCTGTTGTAATGGGACAAAGGAAGGGATATAAGACTGTCAAATACAAATCCAAAAACATGACTTCATTAGCTCTGCTGTGCTCAGAACCATTTGTTTCATTGCTTTTATTAAGACAACAGAAACCAAAACACAATCAAGGAACCACAACAATAACATGACTCTTCATTACAATGAATTTTGAACACCAACAGGGAAAGAAAATAAGCTCAGTATGTAAAAGAAAATGCATTTTCCTTTTAGATTGCATAGATTGTACACAGCCAACTAAGTGATCACATCATAGAATTTGGCAGAGGAGCTTGATGGGACACAGAGCTACATGATATTGCAGTTACAGTGATAGCATCTGAGGAGTCCATCTCAGCACCCTGCTGCACTCAGCACAATGCAAACATAGGAAGGAAACAGACATTTTCCTCTTTCCATCTGATTTTGTTTTCACACATCTTCTTTTATGTCTCAATCTGTATATAAGGATAGTCCCTAGGGCTGAAAAGAAAAAACCTCATTCATAACAAACACCTAAAAACACCCACTACTGTTAAATCAGTTCCTTATGACATCTACTCTGCTGGCATACGTGTTAGATTTTTAGTGGGTCTTTTCAGTGGCATAGGGATAAAATGACTGTGTGATGGACCACAGAGGAGTAGTCCCAGTAGTATTCTGTCAGCTTGCTGTCAATTTTCACTCCTTCTCATGCCACCACTGTCAAGCTCGTGAAACCAGACACTCTGTTACCGATGCAGTGAGATCAAGTTGCACAGATATTGCAGAGGTAGGTTGGTGAGTCATTAGAGAACATTGGGCTACTGGGCTTCTAATTGGTACTATCTTGTGTAATAAATTTATCTCACAGCACAACTAAAAAAATTAAAATTTGTTTGGCTAGAGTTTTGTTGGCTGGTTTGAAAGAAAAAGGGAAAAAGAATGAAGAGGGGGGGAAAAAGAAAAAAGAAAACAAGGAAGGGAAAGAGGGAGAGGGAGAGGGAGAGGGAG
>JANPWX010000361.1:0-31338 GCA_024734555.1 Trochalopteron elliotii
GAGCCCGGGCCCGCGGTGGGGCGGGGGAGCCGCCACATCCCTCCCTCCATCCCTCCCCTCCCTTCCTTCCCGCGGCTCCGCCGGGACCGGGATGCGCGGCCAGGGAGAGGAGCCGCCGAGCTGCGCAGGTATACCGGGGGGCGCCGGGGGGATCGAGGAGCTGCTTTGTGGCCGCCCCGGCAGCCCTTTGTTGGCCGGAGTTGGCTTTCCCCCGGCGGTTCCCCTCAAGGTCGCCGAGCCGGGGCCTGGGCGAAACTCCGGCGGCCGACGCGAGGAGGAAAATCGCCCGTGAGGATGAGGCAGGGAGAGAGGCCGGGCCGGGCCGGGCGGCGCTCGGGCCGTTAGGGCCGTTCCCGTGCCCGGGATCCCGCCGGCTCCAGCGGGGCGGCCGCGATGGAGACACGGACAGCTCCGCAGCACCGGGCCCGCCGCACCGCAGCGTCCCCACGGCGATGCCTCTGGCCACAACTTGGAAGGTTTCGGATGGCAGTGGCGTGTGGGCCCCGGTGGGAAGGGTGAATGCCTTCGGAATTGTCGCTGCTGTAAAAGAATGTTTCAAACTCGGCTTCGGTGTCGTGTTTTGAATCGCTTTTTGTTGGGTTGTGGAGCGTGGAGAACACTTGGTGTTTAGAGAGATGCGAGTGGTTTTGTGCCAGAGGTTGTGACTTGAATCGTTTTCCCTTTTGAAAATCGCTGTTTTGGTTTCAGTTTTCTTTCGTGGGCTGCATTTTGGAAATCTGGGGTATTACTATATTAGAACTTTTTTTTTTTGTCTCAGCCCTCATGCTTCTGTGTTCGGTGCTCTTTTCCCACCCTCCAGCACTATTAAAGTTATTATTTTCTCAGTGATTTCTGGATTCTTTGGGTCTTGGTTCCATTTCCCTTTCAGAAGCTGCTGAGTTTTGTCTTGGAGCTCAGAGTGGGATGCTCTTTTAGTTGTTACATTCAAGCTGTTCAACAGAGCAAATTAACTCCCTGCCAAAGCAAGTGCTGAACCACCCCAAATTATTGTTGAATGAGCTGCTTCAGGTGTTGCCTGAGAAAAGGAATAAACCGGGATTTTTTTTCTTTCCTCTTTTGTACTTCATCCCTCATCACTTTTTTTCTAATGTGTTCTCAAGCAGTCCCTGAGTACTTTTATTTTTGGTCTTCAGTTCACTCATCCTCCCTATTTGTGTAGTGGATTGACCATGGAAGGCTCTTGAGATGGGAGCGTGGTGATACTGGAATTGTTTGCAGTAATGGATTTGTTTTGGATGAACAAATAAAAGCCCTCAGGGTCTGGTGAAGTTGCCCTACCTGTCCAGCTGCTCCCTGAACACGTGGAGATCATAAATGTCATCTGAAAAACCTTTCTGAGGTCGGTTCTGAGCCCTTGGCTTGTGAGCTGCTGTCTCCTTAGCTGTCCTCCTTTGGCTGCTTGGTTATTAGCCTTGGATGCAAAGATGGAAAAATCCACTCAGGCCCAGGCCAGCCTCAAACAGTCACTGTTAGATCCATGTTGTTATCTGGGGCTTCAGGGTTTTGGCTCAGGCAGTGGGGTTTGGGGAATTTGGTCACTCCCCCCTCCCTCCTTCCCAAGGCTGACATGCCCCTGCCCTTGGGTTTGCTCCAGGAACCCTCCTCTGTCACTAATTAAATTTGTCCTGTGGAACCTCAGCAGAATTTGGGCTGGGCTGGAGCTCTGGATCCTCTCCTGGAGCAGGGCAGGTTCCTGACCAGCCCAGTGGCTCCGAGGGGGAGTTTGGCCACTGCTCCTTCTCCTCAGCTGGTCCCATGTACTTTTGGAGGAGCCTGCTCAGTGTTCCTGGGGTTTAAGCTCTTGTTCAGCCAGGAGCTGCAGGAGGGTTTTATTCTGTGTGTGCTGAAAGGAGCTGTGGTCAGGATTGCTGGGGATGGTTTAAAACCCCCCAAATCCCCCAAAAGCCATGTTTTGGTGTACTCCAAGCTAAGCTGCCAGCTGGAACCTTCTGTCTCCCTCCATCTCTGCAGTGAAACATGTCTGGGCTAATTCCTTGTGGAATGGATATTGTGGAGCCACAGGGCTTTTTTTCTTCCTTGGGGATTTTTGATGCCTTTGAAACACTTTCGGATTTATTACTTGACTTTATCATGTCTTGGGGAGTTTTGTCTTTGATAGTTTGTCCTTGGTGCTCATTTGTTGCTTTTCCAGGGAGCAGAATTGGAGGGAAAAGAGAAACTGATGGATGTTCTCTGTCCTCCTTGAACAAGACTTTGGGCTGTTTTGTTTGTGCTCTGGTACCTGAGTGTTTTCACTCCCCAGATTTGTTGGGGTTTGGAGGAGGCTGGGCCACTGCAGCTGGGTGGTTTGTTGGTTTTGGGGTCTGGTTTTTGTGGTTTTCAGTGTAGCTTGGAATTATCCTGGACTTTCCCAATCAAATTAAGCTGAAGCACTCGCTGGCTTTGAGGAACTTTAATTGGTTAATTGGCTTCCTTGATAGCCCCACCCTGACTTGTCTGCTCTCCAAGACAGGCTTTTAATATTCCTTGGTGATGTCAGAGCTGTGTTTTGGGTGTCGTGTGTGGCTCAGTTTGGGGAGTGTTGGGCTGTGCTCCTTGTGCTCCCACGGACACAATTCCCACCCAAACATCCTCTCTCAGCTGTGCAGAGCTGAGACACTCCTTGGAGCAAGAGGCTGAGAAATCCCATTTGGCAGGAAAGGGAAGGGAACATTCTGCAGATCCAGTTCTGCACTTGGGGGTTGTTTCTGTAACAGCTCCAAGGGAGGGATGGCTTCCTGCAGGAAAAGATCCTTTCAGCTCTGGAACTGGGGCAGGAACGGGCTGAAGGTGATCCAGCAGCCCTTGGCACAGTCAGGATGTGCTGCTGAATGTGGCGTTGGCAGCTGGGGAGAAAACACTGCACCTTGTTGGGGATTCCAGGCCTGAGCTGTCACCAGAACTGGCCTTTGATAGTCTGAGATCCTATTTTCCCCTCTGGAGCAGATTAAATATTTAGTCTTCACCTCACAATGCGAGCAACTGCCTCTGTCATAGGTAATTGCACTTGGGGGGGCATGGAAAATGTGCTTCTTGCTCTTCTTATCACAGAATTTCCCAGGTCATTGTTTGTGAAAGAGGAAACAACTGGAAGCCAAATGACCAGGCTGGTGCTGGAGATTTGCTTTTTGCTTTTCTTTTTAATTTAGTGAATTGAATGGTGCATTTGGGAGTTGTGTTACTGCTCCTCCTCTGTTAGTCCCACCAGTGTGGAATGGAATAGAACTGCACACACAGTGCCAAAATCTTGGACACTTTTCCAGTTTTCCTGAGCAGGCCAAAGTCTGAATATAGAGCAACTTGCTTGAGTGGATAGAAATAGCACATTTGCTGTATAATTACAGAAAATTGGCTCATAGAGTTTTGTAAGGCTGAGACCATTTTCCTTCTCCCTTGGCCAATATATAGAAGGTAATTCATGAACAAATTGTGTCCATAAATCAGAGTAATTCCTGCAATTCCCCTGGAGTTATCCAAGGCTACTGAAAGCATTTCTCAAGATCCAGGTGGTTTGCAAGAAGCAGTTCCAAAACTGAGTGTCAGCAGTGAGTCTCCTGTGCTGAGCTGTGGCCCAGGCTGCTGGGTTTGCTGGAGAGGGTGATGGGATCAGCAGTGGCTTTTTGTTCTCCCTAGCCAAACGTCCAAGGCTGGCAGTGGCACAGCAGAACTTTGCTTTCTCTGAATCTCCTGTGGTTTCCCAGTTGCTCCCTTCCAGCTGGGCCCTCCTGGGACATCAGTGTAATGAGCAGCTTCTCAGAGAGCATCTCTTCCACAGGCCTGTGGGGCAGAGCCTCTCCTAACTTCTTCTTGCCTTGAACATCTCAGGAAGTGCCCAAGGCCAGGTTGGATGGGCTTGGAGCAAACTGGGATAGTGGAAAGGTGCCCCTGCCCATTTGTTAAATAAATGAATGGAGGATCTTCAAGGATCTTCCCAACCCAAACCATTCTGGGATTATCTGCAGTTCCTGTGTTCCTTCATGACAGGAACTCCATAATCGGTTTCCAGCAGAACATGGTGCCACATCTTGGTGATGCTCAAGTGAGTGACTCTTGGCTCCTCATTTCTCCTTGGATTTGGTGGCTCACTTGGGAATTCTGGTTTCTGGTGGTGTCAGTCATCTCTGTGCTGGCTTCTGATTCATTGCTGAAACTTACCCTGAATTCCTGCAGGGGATTTGGAAACCCTCTGAAAGGGAATGCTCACCCCCAGGGTGGTGTGCAGGGAGGTGACCCAGGTCCTGACTGCCCAGGGAGTGTGTGTGGGATGGGGCTGAACATGGGCTGGGCTGTGCTTGCTGCTGCAGAGAGGAGATCCCAGCCATCCCTCTCCCTGTTCCCTTGTGCTGCTTTGGTTCCTGTGCTGGCTGATTTACCTGTGAGCCCAGCAAAAACCTGTGTGTTTCCTCTTCCTGCCTTGGCTTTCTGTGGGATTGGGGCTGCACATTGTCTCCCTGCACACGTGGCTTAGTGGGAGTGTTGGAGCCTGGGAGAAGGGCCAGCTGCCCCTCTCCACAGTTGGGGCTGTGAGACCTCCCTGTTTGTGAAGTGTAGGAACATCCAGTGTTATCACACTGATCTGATCTCCCCAGACCTGCTGCTGGAGAAAAAGGCCCTTCCCAGTACTGGCCATGGCAGTGATGCAGGTGAGAGGAGCTGGAGCAGCTCCCTCAGTGCCCAAACTGCTGGAGTTGGTCAGGGAGGAGGCTGGGATGGGAGGTGGGGGTGATGTGGCTCTTTCTGGGGCAGTGGGATATTATTATTATTGTTGTTGTTAGTGTTGTTGTTGTTGTTGTTATTATTATTCGTTAATATTATTTATATATTATTATATTTCTTTGTAATATATATTGTTTGTTTGTTTTTTGTTTTTTTAAATGAGTGATTTGATCTGGCCATGCACATCCCTTCCCTGCTGTACCCTGAGCAGCATTTCCCTGTAGGGGCAGGAGCCAGTCCCACCTGCCCTCTGTCCTTCTGCCTCTGGGCTGTTGTATGTCCAAACACTGCTGGCAAACTTCCTTCCAGGGGGTTCTCTGGGCAATTCAGCACTAAACCACATTCCCAGGCTCTAATCCAGCTGTCTCAGTCGTTTCAGGAAGAAATCCTCAGGCGTTTTTTCATGTTCCTGCCACTGACTGGATCTAATGTGTACCTTGTGAGAGCCTGGATTTAACCCGTGGCTGGGGGAGGACGTTGCAAACACCCAAATTGTTCAGAGTTGTTACTGCTCAGTTGGGTTTTGATATTGAGGAGTGACAGAGCTGGTGGGAAATGGCACTGGCTCCGTGCTGGAGCCCAGGGGTGCCAGCCCCAGTGTGGGCACAGCCCAGGGCAGGGATTGTCCCCCTGTGTGCTGGCCCTGCTGAGGGACCCCCTGGGGCAGCTCTGGGCCCCTCCAAACAGGACAGACCCTGAGGGCTGGAGCAGGTCCAGGGAGCAGAGCTGGGAAGGGCCTGGAGCCCCAGGAGAGGCTGAGGGAGCTGGAAGGGGCTGAGCCTGGAGAAAAGGAGGCTCAGGGGGGACCCTGTGGCCCTGCACAAGTCCCTGACAGGAGGGGACAGGGACAGGAGGAGAGGGAACGGCCTCAGGCTGGGCCAGGGGAGGATCTGGGTGGACACCAGCAGGAATTTCTCCATGGAAAGAGTGCTCAGGCCTTGGCAGGAGTTGCCCAGGGAGGTTTGGAGTGCCCATCCCTGGAACACCTGGAGGAGGCACTGAGTGCTCTGGGCTGGGGACAAGGTGGGGGTTGGACACGGGGGATTTGATGATCCTGGAGGTCTCTCCCAACCTCAGGGATCCAGGACCTCGCTGGTGCCTGGAGATGCTGCAGGTGAACCCTGGACCCTCTGCCTGCTGCTCTCCTCCCTTCCAGTCTCTGGAGCTGCAGGGAGCCAGTGCTGGGGCACGCTGGAACAGGACTGCACAGGAACTGGGAGACATTTAGCTCCTCTTTGTGTTTCTTTCCAGATTCCAGAGACTTACTAAAGGAATTTCCACAGCCTAAAAACTTGCTGAACAGCGTGATTGGCCGAGCCCTGGGCATTTCCCATGCAAGGGACAAGCTGGTGTACATCCACACTAACGGGCCAAGGAAAAAGGTAATCCCTTTTGCTGCTGCTGGAAGGGAGCCATGGAAATGCTAATCCTGGGAGTAACTTCCTAGAGAAAGTCCTACAAGAGTTTTAATGCCACTTAAAAGTTGTGTGATAATCTTTCAAACAAGAAATATTCTCGCTTTTTCCTATTTTTCCTGATCTTCATGTGCTTTAAAGGTGTAGTGGTTTTATGTTTGCTTCAACTTTGTTAAATTTTTTTTTTACTTGTTTACTTTTTTTTTTTCTCTCTCTGGGAGATAGGATTAGGAGAAGTAAAGCAGGCTCAAACTTCAAGTTATAAAATTAGATTTATTAATACACACTAGAAGAAGAAAATGAGAAATAAAATGAAAAATTTAAAACGCTTTTTCTCCTCTCCACAAACTGTTTACGTTCTCACAAACAACATAAAGAAACAAAACCTGTGACTTTCAGTTAGTTTTACTATTTAAAAATAATCTTTTATCAGTTCTCTGGGAGAGGAGCCTCTTTTAGTTTACTATGGAATTTTCATTACTGACAACCTAGAACAGCTCTCTTGTGGAGTTTAGCTGTTACGAAAACAGCTGCCTGGGGAAAATACATTTTAAGGTGTATAAATGCAGGTGCTGTTCCTCTTTTTGTGTGGCTATTTTGAAGTGACTTGCTGTATCTGGCCTTTCTCAGCAGAAAGACACAGAGTCTGTGCTTAAATGTGCTTAAAGGGGTCCTACTGCCTTAGAAAATTAAGATTTAAAAGCTGTATCTTAGCCCTTAGGAACCCTAGATTTGATTGTAGATTCCAATAGAACAAATTCCGAAGCCTAAAATGTCCAATTGTGACCAGAAAAGAGGAGTTTCTTTGCAATGGAAGGGGGCTTCTAATAGTACTGAAGAGCAGCATGAAATGCAGCCTTTTTGATTGTGAAATGAAGCAGAGGAATTCCAAGCAAACAGTTTTCCAGGTAGTTTGAGCTGTCACTGGGATGCCCCAGGCCCAAACCCGGGTCTGGGCTATGAACTGAGCAGGAATTCCTACCTAATGGTGCTCCGTGGTCAAGGCTCTGTCCCCTCCTGTCACACCAGCTCTCATTCCAGAGCTGAGAGCCCTTTCCAGCTGAAGTTTAACTGTAACCCACATTCCAGGAAAAGACTCAGTTCTGATGAATTAACATTTTCCAATAACATTCTCTCTAAAATTTCCCAGACAGTTTTTATTGCCACATCCTTTTTAAGCATCCCTGGATTTTAGGGGATACATTAGTAATGTTACTTTAGAGTTCTTCATTCTTTGTGTTTGTTTTTCTTGCTCTTTCTCAAGCAGTAGTGCAGTTTCCCAACTTAAAATTTGGAATACCACAGCCAGTGCCTCATCCCTAAAATCTGGAATACCACAGCCAGTGCCTCATCACTTCAGTTTGCATAATTCCCATTCTTGCCAGCACTTAAATAGATTAATGTGGAGAGTAACTTCAGATTAAAACAAAAATACTAAACCAGGAAAACAATAAAGGAGATAAAGGAGCCCTGGGGAAAAATGAGGCTCACAAAGGTAAAACAACCCAGCAAGTGTGGACAGAAAGACAGGTGAGAGCCTGGAGAGCTCTTGCTGGACATGAACAGGGGGTTTGTGAGCACTTGGCCTTCCTGAGACAGCTTTTTTCCCAGCAGGTCTGTGCTTTCCAGGCAGAGCCCCGAGGCAATATCCATAGCAATTCCCACCCAAGAGGCAGGTTCAGGGGCAGGAAGGCAGCCAGGCAGGTGCTGGAGTCAGGAGCCTGTGCTCCAGCCTGGGGGTGGGGCTTTCCCAGTGAATCCACTGCTGCCTTCCTTTCATCTGTGCTGCAGGAGCAGGAGAGAATTCCCTGGGCATTTCCCTCGTGGAGCCCCGGGGTGTCTGCAGGGCCGGGAGCTGAGCGAGCTCTGCATTTGGAGCACTTTGAAGGGGGCAGAGTTCAGCTCTCACTGTTCTTTGCCTCTGCAGGTTTTTAGTGCTCCTTTTAGGGGCTGTGGTGCTGCCAGTGCTTGTGTTGGGCTGGAGCTGGGTGCTGGAGTGCCTGGCAGCTGAGGGACTCCTGTGCTGCTTCCATTACAGTCAGGAGAAAGGTGGGAAGATGTCCCTGCTGTTGGAGAGAGAATCTGCTCCAGGGCACGCTCTGGCTGCTGCAGCGTGCAGAGGGACAGCCCAGGGATGGAATTGTTCCTGTAATGACCTGCTGGCATGTATCCCATGGGGCTGACAGGCTGTGTGACACCACAGCCCGTGCTGGACCTCAGCCCTGCAGCTCCTGTGGGGCTGTGGCTCCTCTGTGCCCTGCTCAGCCTTTTCCTTCAGTGCTCCTGGAATGGAGCTTCCCGTGAGGGGACTGAGACAGCGCTTTGTTCAGTTTTCTTCTGTATTCTCTTCTTTGCCTGGAGTGGGTGTGCTCTGGTGGAGGGGAGAGCTTGCCCTGGCTCACCCTGTGGCTCTCCTTGCCTTTCAGAAAGTCACTCTCCATATAAAGTGGCCCAAGAATGTGGAAGTGGAGGGCTATGGGACCAAGAAGATCGATGCGGAGCGGCAGGCGGCGGCTGCAGCGTGTCAGCTCTTCAAGGTCAGCCCTGCTCTGCTCAGCCTGGCCCAGCCTGGCCTGCTGATGGGAGCTCTTTCTGCCTGTGCACCCCTTTACTTGGCCCCTCTGTTAGTCCGGGGTAGAGGGTGAAGTCTTGAGTCTGAAAACATTTGAGCTTAAAATCTCACTTGCTTCGGATAGTCCTGGTCTTTGTTCCTTTTGTCATCAGCTCCTCAGTCTCAGCATCTACACCGAGTAGAGTTTCCCTCAGGTGGGTTTGCTGGTCACTAGCTCCCACTTCTGCCAGCACAGCTGGGTGTGTTTGCAGTTGTAGGACCTTCAGAGCCTCCTGTTCCTCTTCATCAAAGCCAGTGTGGCAGTTACATGTGGCAATTTGCTATTACTCTGCAGTTACGCTTTGTTTGGCACTTACTTATGGCTGGAGATGGGTGTGTGCAGCCAGTGTCAAACAGGCACAGTAAAACTATAAAAGTCACTCTTGAAGGTGTTTTACAGCTGAGAAAAAGATGCAGTTTTATCTCCAGCTTTGCCCCTGGCTGTTCTGTGTTACCTTGAGCAAGTGAGACTGATTTTGGAGTTTCCTGTTGATCTGTGCAGTGGGAACAGGGATATCTCTGTGCTCAGGGGAAGATGCTGTGGATGCTCTGGCAGTGACTGGCTTGTAGATCAGAATGCTCTGTGAGGAAATAGCCAGCCCTCAGAAATTCAGGAGGGCACTGTGAAAACTCAGCTGCTTAAGCTGATCCTCTAATCTGTGAACAGCAACACTGGTTTCACTCACTGACTTCATTCCACCTCACTCAGTCAGCATTCACAGGGAACACATCCTGGTTTTATCCTCTCTAGTCCAGTTTCCCGCCTTCTTTGAGACCCTGGAACTTTTCAAAGGAAGAAAAATACCCTACTGATACATTTTCCCTGAATTTTGGAAAGGGCTGAAGTGTACCTTAGAACTTAAACCCAAGACCCAACCTCCTGAGACCACAGATTGAGCATGCAAAGCTTTCTTTGCCAGCTAAACTGGAACCTGGCAGAAGAGCCTTGTGATGGGAGGCCTTGTGTGATCACAGCTATAGAAAGAGCTATAAATGGTACCTTAAAAAACCATCAGGTCAAGAAAATTAATAGTGTCTAATTAGTGCAGAGAGTGGATACAGAGGCTTTGAGTAGAGCAGCAAGCCAGGTGAGCTTTGGTGTCTCAGGCACAAAATAATACAGCTTTTTCTAATACAGGGCCATTAAATGGCCTGAAGCTGTAACTTCTAATTTATTAAAATTAAAACTAGAACTTATTGCAGCAGTCTGGAAAATTCAAAATGGTGTGTGCTGCACTCTGGATATGTCTGGAGCTTCCTGCAAGGTTCAGTCCTAAATGGTGATGGTGGGAGAGTTTTTAATTACTGCAGGCTTGCTTCAGAACCTGATGGGTTAGGGACATTTTCCTGCTGCTTGTACAAATAACTGTTCCTGGGAAATAGAAGGAGATGAACCATTCCCTGAGTTCTCATCCTGTACTATCCCAGATTATGCTAGTTCAGACTAGCCTTCCCAAAAAGATGCATTTCCTGCTCTGAGGTTGGATTCAAAACTTGAGAGTGTTAAATATAGCCAAGAGTTTGTAGAACCCCAATAAATCCTGGCCCACCCATTCTAAGGAGCTGTGTGGGGCTGAGAGCCATACCCTGGGAAGGGAGGGCAGGGACCACATTCCCATTGGGACAGAACAGTGGTGGGGGAAAGTTCAGAGCTCCTGGAAGTGCCTTTCCTCACTCTGTCTCTGCCTGGGCAAGGAGGGGGCTGCTCCTTCCCTGCCATCCCCAGCAGGCTGCGGGTTCCCAGAGCTGCAGGTTCCAGAGCTGCAAGGCTGTGGGTTCCCAGAGCTCTAGGGGGTTCCCAGGGCTGCAGCCTGTGGGTTCCCAGGTGTGGGTTCCCAGGACTGCAGCCTGGGGGTTCCCAGGTGTGGGTTCCCAGGGCTGCAGAGTGGGGGTTCCCTGAGCTCTAAGGGAGTTCCCAGAGTTGCAGAGGAGGCTCCCAGCTCTCCCCCTGTCTCTCCTGCAGGGCTGGGGCTTGCTGGGCCCCCGGAACGAGCTCTTTGATGCGGCCAAGTACCGGCTGCTGGCCGACCAGCTGGGCTGTCCCGACGAGCGCTGGTGCAACGAGGGCAAGTGGCGCTCCAAGTCCGGCCCCTCGCTGGCAGACCTGTCCACCTGCTGGCGCCGCATGGAGCCCGACGAGGCCATCCAGCCCATGGAGCAGGGCAGGATGCCCAAAGCCATGAGGAGAGAGGAGCTGGAGGAAGGGGAGCTGGAGGAGGGCGAGCTGGAGGAAGGGGAGCTGGAGGAGGAGGCCATCGATGTCTCGGATTACCTGCCCATGGCGCACCAGGACGCACGGACCCCGGGCAGGGATCCCAGGTGGGTCTGGCTGGGAATGCTGAGCCAGGGCAGGGGGAAGGGAGGGTTTTCCTGTAGCTGGGGGGGCCTGGAGATGGGCCAAAGGAATAGTGGGGCAGCCTGGTCTTATACGTAGCTGCCATTCAGGGAATCCGTAGACTTCTTCCCCGCAGTTCTGCCCTCTGGAGAGACTGCTGCCAGTCTTGTTACCTGCCTGTGCCTAAAGACATTTCCATCCCCAGAAGTGGTGCGTGTGCACTTACACCAGGTTTTGACCACCCTGGTTTTGAGGGCAGTGTTAAATCTGCTCCCTTCCATCCTCATATGAGCACGTATCCTTTAGGAGCACAAATCTTGGATTTTTAATAGGCAGCAGGAGCAAGATCTGTAAGAGATGATGATGGTGGTGGTTATTTCTGTGATGTGGTTTTTAAATTCAGAATTATTTATTAATTAAATCTGTTTTGATCTATTGATGCCATCTGGTTTGTAGCCTTGGTGTAAAGGTTTGATCACTCTGTAGTAGGTGGATTTGCTGGGCTGGGTGGTTGTGACTGACAGATTCTGCCTGTGACCAGAATTACCTGGGCTTTAACTGAGCAGTTTCAGAGCTCAGTAGCACTCCTGGAGCGAGGCAGCTCTGAGCACAAGTGGGCATTTGTACATCCAGCTCTCCTCATGTCCCATGCAGCCGAGGGGGGAGTTCCATTGAAATGACAGACGACAACACCGCCATCCGTGCCCTGACGCAGTTCCCACTTCCCAAAAACCTCCTGGCCCAAGTGATTCAGATTGCAACCTCTTCCTCCACAGTCAAGGTAAGGTACTGTCTGACCCCTCCAGGGAGGAAGCTCACAGGCTCCAACTGGAATCCCTCTGGATGCTTTCTTTGGGCAGCAGAACTGGGGAGAGGAGGGAAGTTAAAACTAGGCCTGGAGAAATCAGTGTGAACAGCAAATAAAAGACTTTGTGGTGAGAACTGAGGGAATGTCTTAGTAGAACTATGAGGAATGTTGGTCCTGAGGCCAGGGCAGAGGAGGAGCTGCTATCTGAATGAAGGAGGTATTTTCTAAGGTTTCCTTTCCCCATATAACTGCCACAAGCACAAGTTTGTGTTGCTGGGAGCAATGTGTAACTTCTGTGCTGATAGAATCTTTCCACAACTGAATTGTTGCCTGTATCCAGTGATCCTCCTTCCTGGGATGTGTCACCCACCTCCCAGAGACTGTGTGCTCAGCAGAAAGGAGCTGAGCTCCACCCTCAGGCTCTCGGGCTGTTCCCCACAGTTGTCTGCTCTCGCTTTGGCTTAGACAGCACCTTGTGAGCTGGGGGGTGGAGTTCAGTGCAGTAACCTTCTTCTAGTCCTCCATTTAAAAAATGGAACAAAATCAAATAAATCCACAAAAAAAACCCAGGGTGAAAGGTCCAGAGGGGCCACATGAGGAGTGGCTGAGGTCACTGGGTTGGTTCATCTGGAGCAGAGTAGACTGAGGGCAGAGCTCAGCAAGGGCTGCACCTCTTCCCGAGGGACAGCTCCAATTTCTGCTCCCTGTGACAGGGACAGGACCCAGGGAACAGCTGGAGCTGTGCCATGGAGGGTCAGGCTGGAGATCAGGGCAAGGTTCTTCCCCAGAGGGTGCTGGGCACTGCCCAGGCTCCCCGGGAAATGGGCACAGCCCCGAGGCTGCCGGAGCTCCAGGAGCCTTTGCACAGCAGTGCCAGGGATTCACAGGGTGGGGATGCTGGGGTGTGTGTGCAGGGCCAGGGGAGGGGCTGGGTGGTCTCTCCAGGCCCAGGCTGTCCCACAGAGCCTGGTGCTGTCGTTGCTGCAGGAGTACATGCAGTTCCGCACGGTGGGCACCAAGACCAAGATCTGCAAGCTGACCCTGCGCTGGCCCTGCCCCATGACCTTCGCTGCCAAGGGCCGGCGCAAGGTGGAGGCCGAGAACAAGGCAGCAGCCCTGGCCTGTCAGAAGCTGAAGGTGAGTGTACCCCTGGCTCCTGCATCCCCTGGGGATGTGCCTGTGGATACAGGATCTTCTGCCTCACTCATGGGTGTGAGCCTGACGGGGGATGCTGGGAACTTCCTGGTCTTTGATTTGCGTAATGAGCTAATGCTTAATTAGCTAATGCTTAAAAAAACATGTATTTCTACACCTTGGGATTCACAGCATGCCAGAACCACAGCAAGGGACTCAGCGAGAGGGTTTTGCAGTCATGGGTGTTTTTCCTCTGGTGGGTCTGTTTGAGACCTTGCAGGTGTGGTATCAGGGCAGGTGTTTGGTTCTGCTGTGTCTGGTTCTCCAGAGTTGGAGTGGGATCATGTCTGGTTTCTTGCTGTGGCAAGAAAAGCAGGAATTGATGGATTTGGGATGGTAAGGAGTTGGCCTATCCAAACATGGGATCCAAGTGCTCTATATCCCAGCCATTGGTGTGAGCAGCCTCAGAGCTGATGGTGTTGTTTGCCTGTTCCTGCAGAGCCTTGGCCTGGTGGACAAGAACAACAACCCCCTGAGCCATGCCATGTACAACATGACTTCCCTGCGGGAGCTGGGCGAGAACCAGAGGAAGCCCTGCCACATCAAAGTCCCTGAGGCCACCCTGCGCAAGATTGAGAACTACCTGAACCACGTAAGGCTCAGCCCCCTGAGGATCCCCTTTGCCTGATCCCATTTCACTTCAGGAATTGGATGTGGTTGAAAGCTTCCTGTCAAAATGTTGAGGGAATTCATGGTTTGATTGTTGCCACAAAACCTGATCAGTCTCTGATTCCCTTTGGGGAAGGGAGACCCTTTCTGGGCAGTGGTCTTCCCTTTTGGAAGACTCTGGGATTCGTAAGGTTGAATCCAAAAGTTGCGATTGATTAAAAGTTCAGCGACTTTTAATCCTGTGAACATCTGGGCCAATGCTTTGATTTATGTTCTAGACGATTCCTGACCTGTTGCTCCTTGTAGTTCTTCCTGTGGGATGTGAATTTCTGTTTTTTCTTTTGCCAAGACAGAACAGTTCTGGCTTAGGCAAAAGCTTGTGTTTTGCTTAAGTTATGTGTCTGGGTGGGGGTGTAACTTGATAGTTTCCAAAAGTTGTCTTTGAGGGGCTGTTGCATTGGAGAGCTGAAGTTACTGGTTTGTGCCTGTCGGTTCAGGCAGCAGCACTAATACCCCTCCTGAAATGGGGAATGCAGCAAGGAACACAGGGGGGGCTGCCCAAATTAGTTCTGACTTTAAATAACCTCAGTTCCGAACATGACTGTTTATGTAAGGTGTGAGGAGGCCTTGGCCGAGCCATGTGCTAGTTTTAGACACACGAAGGACGAGGCAGACACCAGAAGATTAGGCAGGAAAGCTCTTATTTTAATTTTTTGACTCCATCTTTTATACATTTTGATCAGAAGGCAAAAGATTGGCTACACAGGTTACTACCTTTTCGACCTGGTTGGTGAACATCACCATCAATCGTATTTCTCCTCCCAGAGGAGAAATATGTAAACAAAATAGATAAGTTCTAAAAATACATGGTTTACATGAAGCTGGGTGAAAATAAGATGCAGACACTAAAAAGCAGAAAAACTCAGGGCGACAGAGCCAGACTGGCTGAGTCTGTTCCAGGCACTCATTTCCCTCCGTCCTTCCCAGGACCAGTACTAACCTTGCTGTCCTTGCCAACTTCCTCCCCCTCTCCCAGTATCCCGTGGACATCAGGGAGTCCAGGCCCCGGATTGCCGACGACATGATGAACCTGACCAAGGAATCTGGTGCCATCAGCGACGCCATCACGGGGAAGACCTACATCCCCATGCTGGAAGCGGAGGAAGTTCGCCTTAGCCAGAACCTGCTGGCCCTGTGGAAAAGGAGAGGAGCCTCGTGGCAGGAGAGCCACCCGCTGCCAGTGGACCCTCACAAGGACACCATCCTGTCAGCCATCGAGCAGAACCCCGTGGTGGTGATTGCAGGAGACACGGGCTGCGGGAAGACCACGCGGATCCCGCAGCTGCTGCTGGAGCACTACATCCTGGAGGGGCGCGGCGCGCGCTGCAACGTGGTCATCACCCAGCCCCGCCGCATCAGCGCCATCTCCGTGGCCCAGCGCGTGGCGCAGGAGCTGGGGCCCAACATGAGGAAGAACGTGGGTTACCAGGTGCGGCTGGAGAGCAAACCCCCGGCCCGGGGAGGGGCCCTGCTCTTCTGCACCGTGGGCATCCTGCTCAGGAAGCTGCAGGGCAACCCCAGCCTGGAGGGCGTCAGCCACGTCGTGGTGGACGAGGTGCACGAGCGGGACGTGAACACGGATTTCCTGCTCATCCTGCTCAAAGGCATCCAGAAGCTGAACCCTGACCTGCGCCTGGTGCTCATGAGCGCCACGGGGGACAACCAGCGCTTCTCCCACTACTTTGGGGATTGTCCCGTGGTCAAGGTGCCGGGCTTCATGTACCCGGTGAAGGAATACTACCTGGAGGAGATCCTGGCCAAGCTGGGCCGGCACCGGCACCGGCACTACGAGATCAAGGTGGGTGTGCAGCCAGGGGGGGAGCTGTCCCCCTTGGATGGGGCACTGCCTTCTGGCCTGTCAGCAGGGGGAGAGTTTGGGCCTGGGACTGCTCCTGCTTCCCTGTGCTTGTTGGACACTGTTTGCTTAGCTTTAATTCCTTGCCAGTCCTCCTGAGGTGAAGTCAGCTTAGTAGAACCCCAGTGTTCTGATTAAATTGTGCATAAAGATGACTTCGCTTTGGGGTCGAGTGGCTTTTGTCTCGCTTCGATGGGAAGTTTGATGTTTGAGTAGGCTGAGAGCTCATTGCTGTGTGTACACAGACACAGAGTTGAATATTTGCACACCCTGGGCAAGCCTGGCCCAGGACTGGGATGGTTGTGGCTTCCAGCACTGTTACCTCAGTGCCCACCATCCTGCATGACTGTATTCCCTGATTGCTGCTTTTTGCAACTGGCCTGACCCTCTGGAAAATGCCCTCCAGACGTGTGCTGTGCTCTGGGTAATGCTACACCAGTGGTGGGTCATGGAGTCACACAGTCACAGAGGTTGGCCGGCATCTCCAGACATTTTCTGGTCCAACCAGCTGGTCTGGAGTCTGCCAGCCCATTTTTCCAGCCTGGAGAGATCCCTCCCTGTGGCTGAGCAAGTGTCTGGAGTATCAGCCACATTTCCCAGTCCTGAATCATCAGCAAACTCGCTTGGGGTATCCCATTGCCTCCAGGGCATTCTTCCTGTTTCTGTTGTGGCAGGGATTTTATCTGAGCTTTAATGGTCTGTTCCAAATTCCTGAGAGCTACAGAAGCTGCTGCTTGGAGCCTGATGGATGTGAACTCCCAGGTGCACGTGTCAGTTTTGTCCACAAAAACCTCCTGGGAATTCTGTTACTTGCGAGATGCTGTTCAGCAGAGGTGCAGAGATCTGGACAGTGGGAAGGGGCTGTGCATTCTCTGCACAGAAGGGAAACTGGCAGCACTTGTGCCCAGAGCAGGTTCCAGATGGAGCCCAGACCAGGCTCCTGGCTCCAAGTCCTGGGCAGGCTGTCCAAGGGCAGATGTTTGCTGCCTGCAGAAGGTGCTTTGGGTGCCCCTGTGCTGTGCTGACACCCCCTGACCCTCCTGTCCTGTTCCACCCAGCAATCCGACGATGAGTGTGTCCTTGACCTCGACCTGATCACCGACCTCGTGCTGCAGATCGATGCCCACGGAGAGCCAGGTAGGTCCTGCCTTGCCCTGAGCTCTTCTTCTGCTGGGGGAGAGAAAGGGAGCCCCTCCAGAACCTCTGCAGAGACACCACGGTGCTGAGCCTCTTGTGTCCTTGAATTCCTGCTGGTACAAGTGGTCTCGAGCCATGTGGCACGAGCAAATTCTGAGCCTTTTGCTAAGACAGGGTTGGACTCCTCAGTGTCCTGGGCAGCTCTTCCAGGGCTTGTCTGTGCTCCAGCACTGGCAGCCTTGTGCTGCACAATTACCTTTGGAATTGGAGCCCCATTCCTGTCCAATACCCTTGCCTGGAAGGTGAAGTGTTTGGGAAGAGGGCAGGACTCTCAGGTGACTTCCAAGAGATTTAAGTGTCCCAAAGCTCGTGGGTATTCACTGTCAAACTCCAGGTATCCTGGTTGCTTTCTGCCCTGGAATCGTGTCTCCAGCTGGGGAAAAGCACTTGGATTTGGAGGCTGTGTGTTCTTAACTCCCAGTGTGTTCCAGGTGGGATCCTGTGCTTCCTCCCTGGCTGGCAGGAGATCAAAGGGGTGCAGCAGCGGCTGCTGGAGATGCTGGGCTCACAGAACAGCCGCTACCTCGTCTTGCCAGGTGAGAGGGCAGGGCCAGCCCCTTCTTCCCAGGATTTGGGAGAATCTGGGACAGTTGGCTTGATGTGCCCCTTCAGCTTTGCTCTGGTACAGAGCTGGTGAGCTTTGATGTCCCAGCTGTGTAATGGTGTGTGGTAAGTGTGAGTAACTCCTCCTAGCAGAGGCTGAGTAACTCCTGTGTGTGATCAAAGAGAATGGCTTCCCATGTGCCTCCAGCAGTTTGGAATTGGGCAAGGGGAAGGCAGCTCAGTTCTGCACTGCTGTAGCTGCATGCTGAGCCTGCACAGAAAAGATCTCAGGACTTGTTCTGTGGGATGCAGGTGGACTCTGCAGCTCAGCTTTGATCAGTGAATTTAACATTCCTTGCCTCAGGAGGAAATTCACAACAAAAGCCAGTTTCGCTCTGCAAAGCTCTTAAGGGTTTTGGCATTTTTAGTTGGTTTTTTAGCAGCTCTGCCTATTCAGTGTCAAACCACACCAGGCAGGAGCAGAGCTTGGAGCAGCTGAGCTGTTAATAAGTGCAGGTGTAGTTTGGTGGAAAGTGCCTGCTCTCCTCTGCCTGGAATTCCTGCATGGCACTGAGCTGTGGCAGGGCAAAGCTGGGATACAGGACACACAGGGGCCTCACTGAGAACAAATCTGACAGTGGGCTCATGTGGCAGTGAGAATTCCCCTGCCCCAAGGGACTTTGGAGGAGGGGCAGCTGCAGAACTGGACTGTGGGAGGGAGTGGGATTTCTGCCAGGGATATTCCTGGGGTGCCACCAGGCTCTGGGACAGGAGGTGAGCAGAACTCCTGCTGCTGCTTAGCCACAGGCTGAAGCATCTGAAATGAGGCCTTCCCAAATGACTTGTGGAGAATTTTTCCTGGGGTCTGGCTGGCAGGAAGCTGCTGGCTGTGACCACTGGCAGCTGCTGTCCCCGTTTCTGGAAGCGGGAGGCGACGGTACAAGAAGGTGATGGTACAAAAAGCTCAGCTGGGCAGGTCTGACTGTGGTTTGATTTCCCAGTGCACTCCAACATCCCCATGATGGACCAGCAGAACATCTTCCAGAGGCCTCCCCCGGGCGTCAGGAAGATCGTGCTGGCCACCAACATCGCGGAGACCTCCATCACCATCAACGACATCGTGCACGTGGTGGACAGCGGCACGCACAAGGAGGAGCGCTACGACCTCAAGACCAAGGTACTGCTGCCTCGGGCTCACTTGGGACACTCTGGAGCAGAGGGCTGTGGGCAGAGGAATGTTTGAAGTGCCATTAATGGCATGATGGAGCTGCTTCCCGTTTGGCCCCTGGGGCACAGGTGGTGTTGTCTGGGGAGAGTGTTTGACTCCTCATCAGTGTTTGCTGCGTCCAAGCTCTGGGCCAGGTGCCCCATCAAATTCTGAGTGTTTTCAAATGAATTGGAGGCATATCCTACTCCCTTCCCAGCTGTGTTTCACCATAGAACACCAGTACCTTTTCTGTTTGCTTTTAGCCTTTTTCTGTGGTTTCATCAAAAACCTCTTGCTGGCCCTTGCAGGGCAGCCCTGACCTGTTAGATCCCGCTCTTGTTTCCAGCCCTCCTGGCCCAGTTCCTGTTCCTCAGCTTTCTGAGGGGGATCCGCTGCCCCCAGGCCCGTTCCTGGCAGTGCTGGGCCCTGAGCCTGGGAAGGCTCTTTTTTGTACACCTTGGCAACAAAGTGAAGGCAACTGTGCTGCTGTTGCTGTTGGGAAAAGGAATTCTGGCAGCCTCAACATCCCTCTGCCCCTGTTCTACATCATCTCCCAGTGCCAGGTGGCCATTCACGCCTTGGAGCAGTTCTGGTTTAAACCCAACCCTTTGGTATTTGCCCAGTTTTATCCCAGTTCAGAATGCAGACTCCGAGGCAGGGCTGGGATGGGGAGCCCTGGGATGGGGAGCCCTGGGATGGGGCTGGGACAGGTGTCCAGCAGATGGCATCTGGGTCCCATCCATGCAGCCCTGGAGCTGCTTCTGGACAGAGACCAGCACTGCAGGATGCAGGAGAGTGGGAAAGGCTTCCCTGGCCCTTTGGGACCATTCATCAGTCGTGAGAGTCTGAGTTCTCTTGGCTGGCTGGGAAGATGGCAAAGGGAGGAACTTTGGATATGAGCCTGGAGTGACAGGACAAGAGGGAATGGCTTCCCACTGCCAGAGGGCAGGGTTAGATGGGATACTGGGAAGGAATTCCTGGCTGGGAGGGCGGGGAGGGGCTGGAATGGATTTTCCAGAGCAGCTGTGGCTGCCCCTGGATCCCCTGGAAGTGCCCAAGGCCAGGTTGGACAGGGCTTGGAGCAGCCTGGGACAGCGGAAGGGGTCCCTGTCATGGCACAGGGTGAGACAGGATGGACTTAAGGGTCTCTTCCAGCCCAAACCATTCTGAAATCCCGTGGCTGGAACAGAAGAGAGCTGTGGGAGCCTCACCCTGCCGTGTCCCCTCAGGTGTCCTGCCTGGAGACCGTGTGGGTGTCCAAGTCCAACGTGGTGCAGCGGCGCGGGCGCGCCGGGCGCTGCCAGTCGGGCTTTGCCTACCACCTGTTCCCGCGCAGCCGCCTGGACAAGATGCCGACGTACCAGGTGCCCGAGATCCTGCGCACGCCCCTGGAGAACCTGGTGGTGCAGGCCAAGATCCACATGCCAGAGAAAACGGTGAGTGTTGCCCTCACAGTTCTCTTGCTTGCAGGCGTTTGGAATCTTGCAGCGCTGTTCTCACGCGGCTTCAAGAAAACAATGTATATTTTCAGCATTTATTTATTGTTTACATTTTTCTCCTCTGGGAGGAGAAATGTGATGGACGGTGATGTTCACCATCCAGGTCGAAGAGGTGGCAACCTGTGTTGCCAATCTCTTGACCTCTGTACAAATGTACATAAATATTGGAGTCAGATAATTAAAAGAAGAGAGAAGCTTTCCCTTGACCTGCTGTGCCTGCCTCGTCCAATTGTGCCTGAAACTGGCATCAGGTGAGCACAGCCCTGAGGGGCTGAGCAGGGCACATGGAGCCCCGGTGATGGGAATAGGAGGAACTAAGAGTGCTGATTGCTGCAGTTCTTGCTTTGCTGAACGTGGTGCTGTCCAGTGTTGTTTATTATTTGATATCTCAGAATTCTCTCCGCACCCAGCCAAGGTGGGGACAGGGCTGGGACACGAGGCCACTGCCCGCCCATGGGGCCTTGCTTTGCTCTTACACAGATAACCACGTGTCCATTATTTACAATTCTGTGCCAGTGTCTAGTGCCTAGACTAGAAAGGTCATTGCTACCTTGACCCAGTCCCCTCAAACTACTTTGTGTCATCACCACCTCAGAAGATGGAGGACGAGGAAGAAGGAGAGGAACTTGGGGCAACACCCTAAATCCTCCATTTTGTCCCCCATTTACCTCTATTCTAAGAACCCCAAAACTACAAAATTTTTCACCCTGTGCTGTGCTAAGCTACTATTTTCACACCTTTGAGGTTTGTAATTCCTCTCTCAGTGTTGGAAGCCTCTCCCATGGACTAAAATCAAACCCAGTGTCTTCCTGGGCTCTGTGCCAAGGTCTCCAACCCCCCTGGACCAGCTTCACACACCCCTGTCCAGGGTTCAAACTCCTTTCCTTGGGCCCCAGGTCATCCAAAGGGATGCCCTGGACTCCGACAGTCCAGGGAAGTTCAGGCCAGGAAGTGTGTACATCCCTGAGGTTGCAGAGTGTGTCTGGAAGCCTGGAGGAATGGAGAAGGCTGAGCTCATATCCCTGGAGGCAAACAAAGAGGGAATTGTGCTGCAGTCTGGGTTCCCAAGGGCTCTCACACCTGTATTATGGGAAACAGGCTCACTTTTTCCCTTCTCCTGCTGTGTTGCAGGCAGTTGAATTCCTCTCCAAGGCTCTGGACAGCCCTGACATCAAAGCTGTGGATGAAGCCGTGATCTTGCTGCAGGAGATTGGTGAGTTAATTCTGTGTCCTGGAGACATGTTTACTCTCACTGTGGGAAGTGGGACTTGGCCCAGGCTGCTGCTATGGGGCAGACTGGGCAGGATTGTCCCTGGATGGGGATAGCAGTTGATAGTGACTTTCCAAAACCACGTGCCCTGTGCTGTTTTATTTCCCCACACTGCTTGGCTTAAAAATTGGGGATAACTTTCCCCGGTCAAAAAAAAATAAAGGGAAAACAACAGAAAGAAGGGAAGGGGTGATCTGGAGTTCAGAGGTGGGTGACAGAAGGAAGGGAAGGGGTGATCTGGAGTTCAGGGCTTTGCTGATGGTCCTGTGGCTGTGACCTAAGCTCAGTTAGACCTGGGGGGTTCTGGGTGCTCATTGCAGGCCCTGTGCCTCTTCTGGAGGTCACCCCAAGCCTTCCCAGCCCCGGCAGTTCCCAAATCCCCCATTTTGGCTGTGCTGGGGGCTGATGGATGTGCCACGGGGGTGTCTCTCCTGCAGGAGTGCTGGACCAGCGGGAAGCCCTGACCACGCTGGGCAAACGCCTGGCCCAGATCTCCACAGACCCTCGGCTGGCCAAGGCCATTGTCCTGGCCTCCATCTACCGCTGCCTCCACCCTCTCCTGGTGATCGTGTCGTGCCTGACGCGGGACCCCTTCAGCAGCAGCCTGCAGAACCGTGCCGAGGTGGACAAGGTGAGCATTCCCCAGCTCGGGTGGGGAGCAGGGCTGGGGCTGCTGTGGCTCACGGGTGTCCCTGTCCCAGGCCAAGGCCGTGCTGAGCCGGGAGAGCGGCAGTGACCACCTGGCCTTCGTGCGGGCGGTGGCGGGCTGGGAGGAGGTGCTGCGGCGCAGGGACAGCCGTGCCAGGGACAACTACCTGCAGGACTACTACCTGTATGGGCCCAGCCTGCGCTTCATCAACGGTGAGTTCAGGCCATCCTGACCCTCCCCTGGCCCCAGGAGGCTGCTGCACAGGGAGGGACATGGGGCACAAATAGGGCTGGCGACCACGGGAGCAGACAGGGTCTGGCTTTGGCCCAGGAACAGGTCTCCTGGTGCTGCCCTCCTTCCATGGGGGGAAGGAGAGGGTGAATGTCATCCCTGGGGCTGTCTCCTCCCTCCAGGCCTTGTCAAGCAGTTCTCTGAGAACCTCTACGAAGCCTTCCTGGTGTCGTCCCCGTCCGACTGTACCATGCCCTCATCCGTGTGTAACCAGTACAGTGAGGAGGAGGAGCTGGTCAAGGGTGTCCTCATGGCTGGGCTCTACCCCAACCTCATCCAGGTACTGGCACTGCCATTGCTCTCTGGGGATGGCTGTCACAGCAGGTGACACTGGGAAGTGCTGAGGTGGCAGAGAAGCTTCTGCTCTCTTGGGAGTGAGTGTCCAAGCCAGGCATCCTGCCCTGTGCTCCAGTGCTGTCCCTGATCCCCACTCATGAGGAGTGGCCACCCTGTCTTGTGGGGGTTCATGCTTAGGTTCTCATCACTTGGTTTGGGAGCCATTGAAGTGGCATTTTTCTCCCGTTTGCTGCCTGAGGTGGCATCTTCCTCCTCCTGTTATCTGCGGTGGCACTGGGTAACTGCCAGGTGTGGTCACCCCAGGAATGCACTCCTGGGAGTGGAGGGACATCATCCCCCTGCCCCTGTCAGAGGTGGCTGTGGCTGTCAGGGCTGCTGCTGGTGCAGGTGTGTGACAGTCCCCTCCCGTGGCAGGTGAGGCAAGGCAAGGTGACGCGCCAGGGGAAGTTCAAGCCCAACAGTTACGCGTACCGGACCAAGGCCGGCACCGTGCTGCTGCACAAGTCCACCATCAACAGGTGGGTGACTGGGAGGGGGTCCCACAGGGCAGGGGCTGTGTGGGGCCCAGCCAGGCTCACAGAGCTGCCCCTGCAGGGAGGCATCCAAGCTCTACAGCCGCTGGCTCACCTACTTCATGGCCGTCAAGTCCAATGGCGGCGTCTTCGTGCGCGACTCGTCCCAGGTGCACCCGCTGGCCGTGCTGCTCATGACTGACACCGACATCCACGTGCGAGGTCAGTGCTCCCTGGGGCCAGCTCCTGCTTCCCAAGGCTCTTGCTGTGCTGGGGCCATGGGGGTGATGGTTTGTGAGCTGTTCCCAGCTGCTGCTCTGCAGGGAGGCAAAGCCAGCCCCAGCAGGCTGAGCCTTAGGGCACAGCCTGAGCAATCCTGGGGGAAGGAGCTGAGCTGGCAGGATCCCAGTTGTCCCTGGGGACGTGTCCCTTCAGCCTGTGGGGTTTTGGCAGTGCTGTAGTCAAGTCTCTAGTCTGTGAGCTCAGTGGGGCTATGCCATCAGCTGTCTCCTGTGGGAAACTGGGAGGATCCCAGTGTGTGCTCAGAGCTGCCTGGCTTTTATGGGAGCTGTTGGCCCGGTTGAGTCCTGAACCAGGCTAAAACGAGTGTGAGGAGGAGAGGAGCTGCCTGGGGGCCATGGAGGAGCCCCAGCAGCCCCACTCACACCCTCTCCCTCCCCCCAAGACGACGGCTGGCGAGCGACGGTGTCGCTGACGGACAGCGACCTGCTGGTGCTGGAGGGGGACTCGTACACCATCCGCCTGCTGCGCGACTTCCGCGTGTCCCTCTCCAAGATGGTGGAGACGTGCCTGTGCTACGAGATGGCCGCGATCCCCGGGGACCTGCACCACCAGCACAGCCAACTGCTCGACATCCTGGTGGATCTGCTCAAGGGCCCTCCCGGCAGCTTCGGCTCGTAGGCGGAGCTGCAGCCCTCCTCCAAGTGTGGGGACTTGTAATTTGTATAAAGATGTTCACAAATGTTTATTTAAATAAAGTTCTATTTATCCCTTGTGAAGTCATCTCTCTCCATCCTAGAAGATTAATGTTGTCTGAATCTCCTGCTGTCGGCTCCGTGCATGGTCACCGCGTGGGAAGAGCAGCGCAGTCCCGCCGGGAATGGACTGGGAGTGCCGACGGACCCCGGCGTGAGCTCCGTGGACGCCCACCCGCCTCCTCCGCCTGTCCCTGACCGGGAACAAGGACACGGCTGCTGCTGCTGCTGCTGCTGCTGCGGGCCCTCCTCTGCCCCCTCCCCACGGGGCCGGGCTGGAGCCGCCCCGGGGCCAGAGCTGCTCCGGGCTCAAGAGGAGGACGGATGTCCCGGCTGTGCCAGGATGGTGGATCCAGCAGCTCCGGCAGGGAGGGGATCGCCGATCGTCGTCTCTCCACGTGGAGGAAACCCCGAGAGCACCAGATGGAGATGGAGAGGAATTCCACGCGGGATCCGAGGGGCCCTGCCAGCCCCAGCACAGTCGTGGCGTCTGAGTGTGAGATGTGACTCGTCCTTCCCAACCTGCCTGTACTTCTCGTCCTCTCTTACGTTGTTCCTATGATTTTTTTTTTTTTTAAATTCCTGTTCTCCCCACGTGGAGGAGGCCGGATCCCTGTCCCTTGTGCAACACAGGACGTGATTGTAGCTGCCAGGCTGCCTGTGAGCGCTGCTCCTGCGGGAAGCCAGGAGCAGAGGCACAAAACCCTTTGTTTTCTATGAACAGGGACCATATTTCTGTGGAAGGAGGATTGCAACAGGCACAGCACTCACTGAGGAATCTGGAGTTTAATCCCAGCTTTGCCTTGGATTCTCTGTCCGAAGAAGACAGTGACCTACCTCACAGGGCTGTTGTGAGGGTTGGGGTTTGTAACGGGAGCCCTCGGGCCCAGGGCTGTGCCCCCCGGGGCCTGGGCTCCTTTCTTTTTATTCCCATTTCTTACGCTCTTTGTACCTGCAGCCGGGAATGGGAGCGAGGCCGTTTCCATGGCACTGGGGCTCCTGCCCTGCGCCCCCCGGGGCCACCCTTTGGTTCTCCCAGTTGTACCATTTAAGTTACTGCTCATGGGCTTTCAGGCTCTGTGGCTGTGCCAGCACAAGGCCCGGGGGGGCCCTTCCAGGCTCTGCTCCCCCCGGCCGTGGGGACGCCGGCGCGGGGCCCTTGGAGTCCTGCAGCCTTGGGGTCACTCCAAACTGCTCATCTTCATTTCACTTGCTTGAGGTTGTCACTATTATTTGACCAGTGTTTGTTTCTTTTGGCCTGTATAATGGGCAGTATGGTTTTCCCTTCCAGCAGGTTTAAAAAAAAAAAAGACAAAAAAAAGACAAAAAAAAAAAAAGACTAAGCTATTGTCTAAATGGTTCCGAACTAGTGTGATATTGGGATACTTCCGTGGCTGTTATGTGATACTGGATCTTTTTACAACATAGATTAAAGACAATAAAAAGGGATAGAGTAGGAACTGCCTCTGTCCTCTTCATTCTTTTTTACTGGCTTTTTTCTGCAAACTTTGGAATTTTGTGCCTTTCCCTGGATAGGGAAGAGCAGCACCAGCAGCTTCTCTGCTGGGAGAGGTGCAGAGCTGCCCCGGGGCTGTGGGGGAGTGAGGGGCTGCAGGGCTGTGCTGTGCCCTCACACTGACCCCAACCACCCCGAGGGGACAGTGGCTGTGGGCACAGGGCCCTGGCACTGAGGGAGGGCTGCAGGGGGAGATGTGTCCTGGTGCTGCTGCTGCCCAGAGAATGCAGCCCANGCGTGTCCCAGTGCCCAGAGAATCCAGCCCAGCGTGTCCCAGAGCTGCCCGTGCCCGTGTCTGGGGAAACTGAGGCCGGCTGGAGCTGGGGGTGTTTCCACAGCAGCGCTCAGGGAGGGGCAGAGCAGCAGCTGCTCCAGGCACAGCCACCTGGATCTTGGCTCCCAATCCTGTTTGGGGTCTCAGCTCAGCTCCAAGCCAGGGTGGGAAACTTTCCTTTATCTGTGTGTGGCCGGGGGCACCTCCTGGGAGGTGCTGGTACCCTCTGGCTGTGCCAGCTGTTCCAGCTGTGCCGTGGGCACCGAGGCTCCCACAGGGGCCCGTGTCAGCCCAAAGCCCCCTCCCCTCTGAGCCCAGGCTTGAGGAGCAAAGCCAGGGATGGGAATTCTGTAGCTGAAATCAGACACCCAAATTCCTTCAGCCCCTTCCTTAGCGCTCTGCCAGCACCACATCAGGACTGTGCCGCCGGCCCCGCCCGGCCCCTCCCGCCCCACAGAGTCACACCATCCTGAGGAGGAACATCTAGAAGCTTTATTTCAACCCTTTACAATAGTAAGAATCACAACATCAAGTCAGGAAATGTTGCTAAGGAGACGACGCTCTTACAGCCCCCGGGGAGGGGAGACACAAAGGCAGAAGCACCCGAAGGGTTCCCCCGGACCCCCAGAGCTGTTGTCTCACACCAAGCACTGACCTCCCCTCCCCAGCCCTCGCCTCCCCCAGCACGGCGCAGGGACAGCGGAGTCTCCCCCTCCTCGGGCACCCCCTGCAGAGAAATCCTATGACACAAAATAATAATAACACGTCACATTTAGAGAACACGTCACGCGCTGCTCACGCCTCACAACAGCCCGGTGAGGTAAAATTGAATCCCCCCCACCTTTGCAGATGGGGAAACTGAGGCAGAGAGGTTGAGTGGCTTCCCGAGACCACGGAGGGAGCCGAGAGCCGGGATCACCCTCCGGGGTGCTGCGCCCCGAGCCCTCCCCGGCCGCACCGGCCCCGGCCCGCGGTCACTCCTCGCTCCTGACTCGGGGCTCTGCGTTCCGGGACAGCGGGAGCTGCGGGCGCTGCCGGGGCTGGGCTGGGACGGGGGAGCCTCGAGTGTGATCTCGGCCGGCGGGACCCGTGCGAGGAGGGCGGAAGGCGAACTGGGGCAGGGAGGAGGAGGGAGAGCCGGAGCCCCTCAGAGCCCTTTCCATGCTGCTGCTGCCGCCCGGAGCCTCTTCCGCCCACCCGCCGGCTCCACTCGGCCTTGGGGAAAAACTCCTCCCGGGCCTGGAGCCCGCCGGGCCCCAGCCCCGGCCACCCGGCCTTGGGGGAAACTTCTCCCGGGCCTGGAGCCCGCCGGGCCCCGGCCGCGGCCCCGCCCTGCCCTCAGGGCAGCCCCGTCACCCCGAGGACGCCACCGACCCCAAGCTCCAAGAAAACTAGAAATTCTGCCTGAACACAAACACGCGAGGGTCCCGGGGCCCCTCTCTCACACCGACACTACGCGGGGACAACGCGAGGGGCAGCGTAGAAAAACTACATTCAGTTTGCGGCCGGGAGCCGGGCAAAGGAGCCACGCGCTGGGGCGGCCGCAGCTTCGAGCTCACAAACTCGGTTACTTGAATGTTGTTGTTTAACAGTAAAAAGCCCAAAGGAACTGTATGTGCCACTGATATGCCAGGAGGCGCCGAAGAAACCCCAGCCTCGCCGGGATGAAGCTCTCAGCCAGCCCTGCCCCGGCCCCGCTGCTCCCCCAGCCCCTCGGCGGCTCCGCTCGCCTCGCCCTGAGCTCTGCAAAGGCCTTTGCTGATCCTGCCCGCAGCCCGGCCCCGCTCAGCCCAGCCCAGAGCCCCCAGCGCGGCCAAAGCCGGGACCCCCGGCGCCAGCTCGGGACAGGAACGTGTACATTCAACTTGCATCTCACTCAGAGCACAACTCCCATTTCCCCCCGGATTTCTGCCTCCAGCCCTCGATGGAGCCGCCGGCGCCCGCTGCCCCTTCCCACGCGCGGCCCCTCAGCAGCGTTTCAGGTCTCAGCACTGCCCGGCTCATCCCACCTCTCCAGACAAGAAACCAAAGTCATTCCCACCACACACGGCTCCTTCCCAGCCTAGCAATATGTACAGCTGCTTCCTCAGAACAAAATTAAAAAAGAAAATCCGTATTAAAACTGAAGCTGTCCTAGAAACACCACGGCAAACTAGTGTTATCTGGATTTAGTTCATCAGCTAAACACAGGCACGACAAGTGTTAGAGAAGTGGCACAGAAGCACAGGCCAGGGGCTCGGCTGGGCCGGGGTTTGGGCAGGGACAGCCGGGGCACCGCCCGGCGCTCGGGAATCGGGAATTCCCAGGAAAAGCAGTGCAGGGAGAAGGTGACATCACTGTCCCCTCGCAGCGGGGCAGGGCTGGTTTGCTTTTTGCAATCTCAGAAGATAAAGTGCAATGTTGCCACTCGCCTTCCTCCTGCAGCCCCTGAACCGGGACACGGCTGCCTCCCTTCTCCCGGGGCCTCACCTGGGCACCCCGGGAATCTCATCCCAGGATATCCCAGGGAATCTCATCCCGGGATATCCCAGGGAATCTCATCCCAGGATATCCCAGGGAATCTCATCCCGGGATATCCCAGGGAATCTCATCCCAGGATATCCCAGGGAATCTCATCCTGGGGCACCCTGGGAATCTCATCCTGGGGTATCCCAAGGAATCTTATCCCAGGGAATCTCATCCTGGGGCATCCCAGGCCACCACAGGCCTGGGGTGGCCCAGGCAGAGCAGCAAGAGGAACTCGACATCTCAGGCTCCACCTCCTCTTTGGTTGCCCACCAACATCTCCGGCTGCTGCCCATCGGCACAAACGCTGCTCCCAGCGCCCCTGCCCGGCCTGTGAGCCTGGAGCTGGGCTCCAGCCCATGCCAAGCCCACCCTGGCTGCTCACAGCTGGGAACCAGGAGGCTCCAGGCTCACCGTCCTGCCGAGGGGCTCACCCTGCTCCTCTCCTCTCCTTCAATTTTTCCCCTCAATTCAAGTGTTGGAAAAAAAAAATCAACCCAAGCAAAGGCAAGGCTGCCAAGCTGAAGCTGGTGTGTAGAATTTAGCAGTAAAGAAAGAAGGAAGCGTCACGGGAGGGCAGTGATATATACCGGGATGCAGGGAATGAACGGGGGCTCCGGGGAGCGGGGCCGGCTCCAGCTCCTCCCGCCGAGCCCGGGCCGGGCGGCCGCGGCTGCTCCGGGACTCGCCGGGGACACACGGGGACACACAGGGACACACAGGGAGGGCAGGGAACGACGGCACGGCCGCCTTCCCCGGCTGGGATCGCAGGGATGTGGAGGGGAGTGGAGAGGTGGGGAGGAGGAGGAGGAGAAGGAAGAGAAGGAGGAAGAGGAAGGGAAGCACTGGGAGGTCTCTGGGTATATATAACCGCCCCTTTCAGGTGCAAATCTGCATTGCTCATTTCAATTTGTATTCAGATGAAAAAGCACTTATGAAACTACCAGACGACTTTGATGCAAACTAGTACATTTTAATGCCATTTTATTAGAAACCATGCAAACTTTAATATAAAAAATACAAGTGCAATAAGAATCTTGTGTGTAAATACAGATTCCGAGTTATCGTGTCGTTGTCAGCTTCCCAAAGAAATACTCCCACAAGCACGAGAAGCTGCAGGCTTCCCTCTGTCCCCTCCTGGAGCAGCCCCCCTTAGCACACGCCTGGTTCAGTTCTCTTTGATCCCAGTGTTTTTGTTATTCTGCCTTTTTTTTTTTTCTGCTTTAAATTAGTTTGACCATCCAAGAACACTTTTGTTTTCTTTTGTTGTAATTTATTTACATTTCGTTTCTTTTCTTTAGTGTCATTTGAAACGAGGAGCTCCAAGAGTGGTTAAATCTCCCTCCTTAGTCAGAGCTGCAACTCCCTGGCACCAAAACCCTGCCCTGCTGCCCCGCCCAGGGCTCCGGGCTCCGTCCGGGATGAGCCGCTGCCCTTCCCTGTTCCTGCTGCTCCTGCCCCGCTCATCCCGGCATCGCTCGGGTCCCCCCATCCATTCATCCATCCATCAGCCCTAAAACCACACACCCCACACTCCCCACACTCCCCACACCCCCACGGACCTGCTGCAGCCTCGGAACTCCCGGCCTGCGCCCTCCTGCCCCCGCCACGGCCTCCTGCTCCCTCCAGCCCCTGGAAAAACGGGAGAAATCCCAGGGCTCGGCCGTGCCGTTAATAAATAAACAAACCACCTTTGCAGAAGGCACCCCGGGGAGGGCTCGCGAGCATCAGTGAACACATCTCGAGCATCAATTAACACACCTCGAGCATCAATTAACACACCTCGAGCATCAATTAACACACCTCGAGGTCAACACAGGCTCCACCTGAGCTCTCACAGCAAGTTTGCCCTTTACACATTCCTGTGCCTTTCGTTCCAGACATGGCTTAATCCCATGAACTCGCTCCATCGTTTTAAAATATTAAAAAGAAAACCCAAAAAACCCAAACAACAACAAAGAAGTTACAACGGCTGGATATGTCAGTAAAAGCCAGCACGGCAGCAGCGGTTAAATGTCCCTACTCTCCTAACGGGTCGGAAAAGAAGGAAAGAGAAAAGGAAACTTAGCACGGGTTCGAACACGATAAATCATCAACACTTCGTCACAAAGAATAAAAGGTTCAAGTCAACAGTTAAAAGAGCCTAACGAGTGTGGAGGGGACTGATCAGCATCCCACAGGCGGCAGAAACTGAAGCGGCGAGGAGGGAAAAGGGGTTAAAAAAAGAGACAGAAAGAAAGATCACAGCTTATCCCTGTTAACTCGGCCTGGCCTCAGCCCGCACCCGCGGGGCTCTGCCCCGCCCCGGCACAGCCCGGAGCCGCTCCCAACGCGACACCAACACTCCCGAGTCCCCCCAGGGCGGCGGGACGGGCACGGAGAGCGAGGGCAGCCCCTGCCCGGCCCCGAGGGACCCCCCCAGGCCCGCGGAACATCGTCCCCTTCCCACCTAAAGCCAGAGCCGGGTTAAGAGAGCCAAGCTGCGGTCCGGGGCGCGGAGCGGGGCCGGGGGTCACAAGCCTTGCTGGGAGGGCGCGGCCGGCGGCGGTGACGGGGACGCTGCGGAGCCCGGGCTGTCGCTGGCGGAGCCCGGGCTGTCGCTGTCGCTGGCGGAGGTGCTAACGCCGGGGGCAGGTGCTGCTGGAAAGGGTGGGGGGTTTGGAGACGACGATTTCCGCTCCGTGGTCTGTTCGAGCCTTGGCCTTCGCACGGAACGTCAGCTTGTGAGACTCAATCTGCAGCGACACAAGGGGACACGGGGAGAGAGGAGGAGACAAGGGACAAGGAAGGGGGAATGGAAGACGATACCATAATGTCATCATTAGATGCCTGGAAGATAAAAGGCAATTTTCTGAATTAAAAGCAAGGCACGACAACCCCCGCAGACGTCGCTACCAGCGGTCGGGGGCTGCGGGTGGCAGCGACGCCGCCGTGCCCGGGGCTGCCGGGCTCCCTCCCC
>JANPWX010000361.1:31437-43308 GCA_024734555.1 Trochalopteron elliotii
CGGCCCCGGCTCCGCTCCGTTCGGCGGCGGGAGCTGCGCCGGCTCCGCGCCGCCCTCCGCCTGCAATGACAACCGGGGGCGTGGGTCAGCAGCGGGGCTGGGAAGGGTGGCACGGACGGGAGGTGATGGCAGCGGGAATCTCCGCTCCTGGGACAGCAAATCCTGCCCGGCTCTGCTCTCACAGACCCCGGAGCTCAGCCCTGCTGTCAGCTGGGACAACCTGGAACAGGGGCCAGGGAATGCCAAGGATAAATCCCGGTGTTCTGGGGCTGAGGGCTGGTGTGGGGTCACTGCTGTGACACTGGATCATGGCCTGGGGATGCCCAGAGCAGCTGTGGCTGCCCCTGGATCCCTGGCAGTGCCCAAGGCCAGGCTGGACAGGCTTGGAGCACCCTGGGACAATGGAAGGTGATGATCCTTGAGGTCCCTTCCAACGACTCCCTGAGCACAATTCCCACCTCCCCGGGGTTGTGCCAGGCCCACACATCCCTCAGGGAGGGAATGTCCCCTCCCTGAGCACAGATGTCCCATTGCTGCAGCCAGACCTGGAACAGTTTGTGTTCCTGTGGGAGAGGGGGTGAATCACAGCCATGAGAGCTGGGCTCTGTTCTCATCCTCACACAAACAGGGCTGGAGGACTGGGCTGGACAGATCCCTTCCAGCTCAGGATATTCCCTGATTGTGGAAATGCTGCCAAGACTGCCAGGTGCCCTCTCCCAGCACAGAGCACGTGGATCTCCCCAGCTGTCACTGGGGGTGGAGGCCCCTGCCAGCCCCTCTGCTCCCAGGTTCCCCAGGATGGAGATGGGCAGTGCCAGCCCTTGGGAATGCCCAGCAGGGTCACCCCGAGGTGGGTCCAGCTCTCTCTTTTCCAGCCATCCTCATCCTGGGCTCCAGCCCCTCTCCTGGGGAGCACAGCAGAGGCCCCAGGAGGCTGGAACAGGCTGTGGTGGAGGAGCTGCACTTCAGGAAGAGGAGGACAAGGACAAGAACTGGATCAAACCCATTCCCTGGATGTGCCAGATCCCTCACTCACCTTGACAGCTCCTCCAGCTGGCACATGTCCCACGTTGTCCAGGGATCCCACCTTGGCCTGGGCCTTCTCCTTGAAGTTCAGCTTCTGGTTCTCGATTTTGACATCTCCTCCCCCTGCAGGGACACGGAGTAGGGCTGAGTTTGGGGCAGCCCCCAGCAGTCCCACCCAGGTGTTCCTGTCCCAGCCCCACCCTGGAGCTGCTGGGGACCCTCTGGAGGAGGGACAGGACAAGTTCCACAGTCAAGGCTCAGACTCTCCCCAGGAGAAGTTTTAGTTTCAAACTGGAAGAGCAAAGTTGGTGATTTCCAGCCTTGCCAGCAAACAGGGCCTTGGGGAATGCTGCACATCCAGCCAGACAGGAGAGATCCTCCCTGGATCTGCTCCTGAGGCTGCCTCCTCCACAGAGGTGTGACATGCCAGCCCCACCATCCCTCACTGGTGCCATTCCAAGGCTGACTCCTACTGCTCCTGTCCCTGTCCCTGTCCCTGTCCCTGTCCCTGTCCCTGTCCCTGTCCCTGCCCAGGCCTCTCCAGCTCAGCCATCTGTGCATTCAGCAGTGCCAGGACACCTCCTGCTGCTCTGTCACTGCCTTCCTGCCCTCCTTATCCCTTCCCCTGCTGCTCCAGCCCTGGGATCCCTGGGCACCCCTGCCTGCCCCTCCCTGGCACACACCCGACCTGCAGGAACACTGCAGGCTCAGGAGAAGGTGGAGGTCAGAAAAAGAGCTGCAGAATTTTAGCAAGATTTTTCCAGACTGGAATAGATTCCAGAATGCTGCAGTACCTATTAACCACAGAATACAGAACCCTGGAATGGGCTGGGTTAGGAGGGACCTTTAGGGTCACCCAGTGCCACCCCTGCCATAGCAGGGACACCTTCCACTGTCACAGGCTGCTCCAAGCCCCAATGTCCAACCTGGCCTTGGACACTGCCAGGGATCCAGGGGCAGCCACAGCTGCTCTGGGCACCCTGTGCCAGGGCCTGCCCACCCTGGCAGGGAACAATTCCTGCCCAAGATCCCATCTGTCCGTGCCCTGTGGCAGTGGGAGCCATTCCCCTTGTCCTGGCACTCCAGGCCTTTGGAAATTGTCTCTCCCCATCTTTTTTTGGCTCCCTTCAGGTCCTGGAAGGCCACACGAGGTCACCCCAAAACCTTTTCTTCTCCAGGCTGAACAATCCCAACTGTCTCAGCCTTTCCTCCCAGGGGAAATGTTCCATCCCTCTGATCATAGTGATGCCTCCTTTACTGACAAATCAGACTGTGCACAAACCCCCAGACTGGAATCCTGAATCTTAAGGATGATTCCAACCCTCCTGCATGGACAGGGCCACCTCTCCCTGGCTGCAGTCATAGCCCAGCAGCTTCTCCAAAGCCCAGCTCAAGTCTTGCTAAGCCCAGCTTTGCCTCCCAGCGACATCATTAAACCCTCAGCCAGCCTGGCATGGCACATGGTGAAAACCAACGGATCAGGTCCAGCAAGGCCAGTTAAAGCCTCAGGGAGGCGCTGGAAGGGTGGCAGTGCTGCCAGCAGGCTGGACAAGGGCAGGGATTGTCACTCCCAGCTCGTTATTTCAGAGCACTGAGCTGGCAGAGGTCGCGGCCGTGGCAGCGCGTTCCCACCGCTGGGAGGGAGCGAGGGGCTCCTTCCTGCAGGAGGGAACTGCTCTAGGCTGGCAGCCTGGGCAGGCTCAGGGGGCTCCCAGAGGGGACAAAGAGCAGCCTGTGGGGCTTGTTCCCTGCCCTGGGCACTGAACTGAGCATCCCTCAGGCCAGGGCTGCACCTCGGGCTGGGCACAGGCTGGGGAGAAACCCGACCTTCCCAGGAGCTGGGGCACAGTAACTGCTGTGCTCTCAGTGGGGAGCAGGAATTCTCACACTCAGCCCAGGAAACTCATCATTCCACGTCAGGCAGGAGCTGCTGTGGACTCCAGGCTAAAAGGACCCTTGTATGGGCTCTGGAGAACTGGAGGGAATTTCCTTTATCCTTCCATGTTCCATGAACATCCTGGGATGTTCTGAGTGCCCCAAGCCCTCTGTGAGCGTGGATGAAGCTTCCTGGAGTGATCATGGAAGCATCCATGTTTTCCTTCTCAAATGAGCAGGAAAAGCAGGAATGAGTAGAAGCTGTGGATTATCTTCACAAGCAAGAGGACATCCCACATCTCCTAATCCCCCTCTCTGCTCATGAAACCACCAGGAATTGTGGAAGAAGCATTTTTAGGGATTTCCAGAAGCACTGGGGACACCCCCTGAAAGCAACAACCCCCTTAAACTATTCCAGTCCCAATCCAGGACTGTGTTTAAGGGACAAAACTTACAGACAAATGAGGAAATGGTAAAATTCCTACCTGGCTTATGCTTGATATTTGCTTTAGATCCACACTTGGAGGACACTTTGGAAAGGTCGACTTTCTTGTTCTGGATCTGCACCTGGAGAGACAAAAAGCAGCAAAGTTGAGCACAGAGAAACTTCTGCAGAGTCTGGAGGAACAAAGGGCACCTCAAGCTGTGCTCTGTGAGCCTGTGCTCCTGCTCTCCCATGTTATTCCTCCTGCAGATTCCCAGGAATCCTTCCTGAGCATTCTGGCAGCCCTGGGGTCACTGAGGCAGGGGAGTGAAGTGAGGGACAGAGCTGAGAGCAGGAGCAGGACAGGGACAGAACCAAGCTCAGGGCACAGCCTTGGGACACAGAAACCCTGGGCACAGGGACAATAAAACAGGGACAATAAAAGCCAATCCCACTGCCACGGTCCCCACACAGCTCCTGCCCAGCCTGGGGACACAGCCATGGCCTGGGCAGTGCCACCAGACCTGGGATCACCTCACAGAGCCCCTGGCAGGGCCTGAAGGGGCTCCAGGAGAGCTGGACAGGGACTGGGGACAAGGGATGGAGGGACAGGACACAGGGAATGGCTCCCACTGCCAGAGGGCAGGGCTGGATGGGAGATTGGGAAGGAATTCCTGGCTGGGAGGGTGGGCAGGCCCTGGCACAGGGTGCCCAGAGCAGCTGTGGCTGCCCCTGGATCCCTGGCAGTGCCCAAGGCCAGGCTGGGCAGGGCTTGGAGCAGCCTGGGACAGTGGAAAATGTCCCTGCCCATGGCAGAGGGTGGCACTGGGTGATCCTTAAGGTCCCTCCACTGAGACCAGTCTGGAATTCTCTGAGGGATCGTGGTGCCCAGATGGAAGTGCACGGTGCACTGCTCCAGGAATCCATCTCAGAGACCAAGGCCAGTGGTGAGAGCAGCCACCAGCTGGAACCTGCAGGCTCAGAACTTCTGCTCCAGGTCAGTTCCCAGAGCAAATCCAAGGATTTCCTTTCGAACAGGACAAGAATTCCTTGACCCACCAGCTACTCTGGGAGTTTATCCTGAGAGTTCTGAGGATAATTTGCCAAAACTCTCCCTAGGGAAGCAGGGATGTTCCTGCCCTGTGTGCACAGGGAGGAGTGCCAGGATGGTGCCCAGGACAGCACAGCTCATCCTCCTGCCACAGCCCCACGTCCCCAGCTCAGTGACACCCTCAGAGGGTCAATCACACCCTGATTCCATTTTCTCAGGGGTTGTTGAGTAAAGTTGCTACAGCTTTAATCACCAGTCCTTGCTTGGTCAGAACTGAGATTCAATTTAATTAAATTGAATTAAATTTATTTCACAGAATGCACTGTTTGTTACCAGCTGTGACTCCTGACCTGAGACCCACAGTGTCCCATGTTGGAAGGGTCTGTTTGTGGGATTCCTGGCAGGAGCTGGGTTTGCACCTTGGGATTGCACTCAGAGAGCCAAACACAGACTCTGGTGCCAGAAATAAACTTTGGAATTTTGAGAGAGGCTCAGGTGGGGAGTGTGAGCCTCAGCTCTTGTTAGCTTTCCTGTCCCTGACCACTTCCCAAAGCCAAAGGACAGGGAAACACATGGACACAAATTCCGTTCAGACCTTCACAACCACAGACATTGCCTGCACTTTGTAAAATCCATCTCTGTACTGCTTTCTCTGAACAGAAAACTTGGTCAAAGGTTTGACTCCATGGTCTTGGACATCTTTTCCAGCCTCAGTGGTTCTGAGAGTGGGAAATACTAAACAAAAAAACATCAAAACCTTTCCCCCAGGAAACTGAACCATGTTTGTGTCGAGGTATTTCTGGTGAGTGTAATGTGAGCAGGAACAGCTTCTGCTTTTGGGCACAGCTCCTGGGGAATCCTGGCATGGAGGAGAAATTCTCTCCTTGGATAGAGGGCAAAATGGGCACCTGAACAGACATCCAGCCTGGGGTCACCTGGGTGGGGTGGCAGGACAATGGCCATCCCTGGAGTGTCCCAGGCCAGGCTGGACAGGGCCTGGAGCAGCCTGGGGCAGGGGAAGGTGTCCCTGCCCATGGCAGGGAGGAATTGGATGAGCTTTCAGGTCCTTTCCAACCCAAACCATTCCATGTCCATCAGTTATTCCAGAACAACCCTAAAGCTCAATCAGAAATTGTTCTAAACCACAACACTCTTGTCCACAGGACTGCTAAAAGCTCTAACTGAAGGCACAGACCAGAAGTGACCTTTCAGACAGACCCAGCTGGGAATTCAACACTGGGAATTCTATCAGAAGTGATCACCACAACTACCTGAGCAAGAAAACATCTTGCAAGAGGTCACTGAAGTCACAGTGCTCCAAAGGGAGTGGGAAGATACAAAAATGAATAAAAGGAAATTAAATTGTTTTGGGAAGACAGACTGAGCACTCACATCCACACTGCCTGTGCTGGAGGGCTGGGAATGCTGGCCTGGAGCTGCTCTGGGAGCATTTGGAACCTGAAAATGAGCTTTTGGTTCTGAAAATGCAGAATGAAGAGCTGCTTAAGTAGCTGAGCAAAGAGCAAAACCTGCAGTGGTGAAAGGAGAGTGTGGGAGAGGAGAAGAGAAGAAGAAAGCAGGGACACAGCTGTCCCCAGGGCTGGGAATGCCTGGCACTGAGGAGGGAAGGACAGGATGGTGATTCATGAGCAGAAGGACACTTCAGTGACACAGTTTATCAGGCAAGGAAAGATCCCCCACATTTCAGCCCCATTTCTGGTAGCCTGAAAGAACAGGAGAGGCCCCTGTGAGGCTCCTGAAAGGCTGAACAAGGTAAAGGTGGCAAAACTGAAGTGGTTTATAAAATACAGCTCCTTGGAGTGCATGGACAGGGAAATGCCACCAGCTGCTCCAGAAACTGTCACCAATGTGGCCAAAGGCACTTCTGCCACCAGCTCTGGGACAGGCTGGGGGACAGGAGCAGGAATAGAAACAGGGCTCCAAAACACCCTGAGGGCTCCCCACTGACACCAGGGCTCAACAGCAGCATTTCCAGATCCCCTGTGTGAGCACCTCCATGGGAAACACTCCCATAAACATGGTGTAAGTCATGGAAACAGCCAAGTGAGAGCCACAAATCCCCAGGCCCCAGACAGGAGGGCAGCAGGGATGTGGGAAGGCAGCCTGGGCTCAGTGTGGCTTCAGCATCTGTCTCTGAACACTTTGGCACAACCAACCTGGAGGGAAGCAGTTGTTAAGAACCCACATTCGGTTGCCACTTGCTAAGATTTGTGGAACAATCAGTCATGTAGAGGTTCAGCCAGTTGGACATGGATTTCCCAGGAAAAGTGACCCCCAGCTGGCTCCAGAGCCAGGTCCTGAGCAGGGTTTGTGTCACTGAACCAGACTCTTACCAGATCAGGAGCCCAGGATATTTAAAACACCTCTGGAAAGAACTTCCTTGGGCTCAAGTCCTTCAGTGTGTTTGGAACCACCCAAACTTTGCATTCCTGAACCTGTGCTGTGCCAAGAGCCCAGCCCAGCTGTGTCAGGGCAGCACAGGCCTGCCCCAATGAAATGAGCCCCCAGACCATGTTCATGCTCACCCAGGCTGTGGGGTCTGCACAGTTAACCTGGGTTGTCTGGAAGACACTTGGAGGATCCAACACCCCAAACCAAGCTGCAGACACCACCAGATTAACTTTCTATTTTAATAAGCTCAGCCCTGCTGCCAGAGATACCAGCAGCCTTTAAATTTAGAAATTAATCACAGCTCAAAGGTTAAGTCCCACAGTCTTTGCCTGCTCCAAAGTCCCTTTTATGAAACAAGAAGTGAGTGAGTGTGGCTCCAGCTGGCCCTGTGAGCCAGGGGAGAGCAACAGGCACTTCCAGGCCATAATGCTTGTGCTCTGGGAAATCCAAGTTCCAGGGGAGATCAGAGTGAGGAGGTGCCCAGGGAACTCCCAGTGAGTTCAGCCCCAGGATCCCCATCCCAGTGTGGCCATGGCCAGCCCAGAAAGGAGGAACAGCCCAGGTGAAACAAAACACACACATTCAGCCTGGCAGAGAGAAAATGCAATAATCCTCCAGGCTGAGCTGTCTCCAGGAGCCCCAGGGCTCTGCCACAGCTTCTGCCTCCAGCAGAGCATTCCTGAGGCTGCCACAGCCCACACAGCACCAGAGGAGGAGTTAGCAGACACACAGCTTTGCCCAGACCCATACTTACATTCCCACCTCCAGGGACATGCTTAATATTGTCCTTGGAACCACACTTGGACTGAACATGGCTGTAGTTGGCTTTTTTGGAGACTATCTGGACCTGGAACGTCACAGAAGGGAAAACAACACAAGGGAAGAGGACTGGTTAGAGCTGTCATCCTGCAGGAGGCTGAGGGGGCTCGTGGGGCAACAGGGACCGTGTGGGACCTGACCCAGTGCTGGGGAAGCCACCCAGGAGCAGAGTGACACAGAGTGAGGACACGAGAGGCTGCACAGACAGAGTTAGTGCCAGGCTGGGAGCACGGCCGACAGCGCCCGGGGACCTGCTGAGCCCTGGGTGGGATAATGGGATCCATGGATTAATGGGATCCATGGGATAATGGGATGGGATCCATGGGATAATGGGATCCATGGGATAATGGAATGGGATCCATGGGATAATGGGATCCATGGGATAATGGAATGGGATCCATGGGATAATAGGATCCATGGGATAATGGAATGGGATCCATGGGATGGAATGGGATGGGATGGATGGAATGGGATGGGATGGGATGGATGGGATGGGATTGGATGGGATGGGATGGGATGGGATGGGATGGGATGGGATGGGACTGCCCACAGCCCTGGAAACCTCTCTGGAGCAGGAGAGCCAGCCCAGAGGGATGGAATGTGATGGGATGGGACTCTCCATGCCCCAGGAAGGCTCCTGGGAGGTTTCCAGTGACAGCTGCCCCAGAGCAGGGAGAGCCAGCCCTTGGAGCCACCATTCCCAGCAGGCTGTGAGCTGCTCCATGCCCACAGCTGGACTGGCTCCAGCCCTGGCTATGGTCCCTCCAAACCCCTGGGCAGTACAGCTGTGTGTGAGAAACATTTTTCTGTTGAAGGTGGTCACACCTTCAGTGGAATGATCTCAGATGAGTCTTAGGTTAATGAAATTGTTTCTCCTTCACACTGACTCATATTTAAGGGTGTGAGAATGTGGTTGGTGGTGGCTTGGCAGTGCTGGGGGATGGCTGGACTCCATGATTTCAGAGGGCTTCTCCAGCCTCAATGACTCTGTGATTTTTAAATACAAAAGGAGTGGTTTAGGTGAGCCCTACTCACAGCAGTAACTGTGTTAGACACCAGTGTTTACAAGGGTTAGTTACAACACAGGTTTAGTCTGGAGTTATTTACCACAGCACAAGCAGGCCCCAGCTGGATCCTGACTTCTACAAGAGGTGACAAACCTGGAGCACAACAGGAATCACCCAACACTCTCACTTGGGCAGGTTCCCAGAGCTCCTCAGCCAGCTCAGAAAGGCTGGATTCAGGGAACAGCAGCTCTGGGAATGTACCTGTGCCATGGAGTGTGGGTGGTTCACTGACTCCCTAGAGGTATAAATCCTGTTCATTCCTGCCTGATAATACTGGGATCAAACTCTGGCACTCCCACCTCACACCATCCACTGGTACTTTGGACTAACCCATCCAATGATGATGGCCTAAGGCTTGGAGTTACAGAGTTTTGGTACAACTGGGTTGGGAATATTGCAGGAAAGATGTGAATTCCTTCATATTCTGCAATCCTAAAAGAAGCAGCTGTGAACTCACCCTCTCTGTCTCGTTACAAACTGGTTCTGTGTGTGAAGAACTGGGTTTAAGGGGAAACTCTCTGACTCAAAGTTAAGCCTGTATTAACCTGGAAGTGAAATGGGAGGACTCTGCTCTGGAAACCTTTCCAGCAGGAGTGGAGAAGGTCCCTCCCTGGAGGAATTTCCCTGGGAACATCTCAGAGTGCACAGGAGAGAACAGGAAGTGTCTGTGCAAGGAACAGTGCCACTGACAGGAGAGAGCAGGAGAGGAGGGGACAGTGACTCAAAAAATGGCAACGTTTTCCTTCGTGTCCCCCAGAGAGAAGTGTGAAAGGAACTCACTTTCCCATTGGGCTGTTTGGGGACCCCCTCTTTTGCTGCAGCTGCTTTGGGAGCCCCTTTAGTGGCCGCGCTGGGCTCAGACCTGGGCGCGGCGCCGGCTGACTCTGGCCTTTTCTCTACTTTCCCCTGGATGGAGACAAAGGGATGATTTCAAGCAGCAAAAGCAGCAGTTGTGGGCACTGGGAACACGGATAAACCTGGGCCAGCAGGTGCCCCAAGGAGAACTCCTTGCATGCTCCAATTCCCAGGGCAAGGATAATCCCATGCCCAGGAACGGTGACACCAAGGCTGGGAGGGCACAGCATCGCCCAGCCCCGGGTGCAACGGGCACCCTGAGCAGGATTTCACTTCTCAAAAAGCTCCTGGTGCCCTTCCTCAGGATCCAAGCGACCCCAGGACACTGATCCTGCCAAAAAACTCCAACCAAATCCCTGGGGAACCCAACAGCAGGCTCAGCTCCTTCACGGGGAGGACGTGGTGCAGATGTGGGAGGCAAAGACACCCAAGGCTGGTCTGGGGCTCTGGGAGCTCTGCTGGACACACACCCTGTGCTCCCAGCTCAGATTCCCACCCAGACATGTTGCACTCAGCCTTTGAGCTCAACAGCTCATTCAGTTTTTATCTACCACAAGGCAGGTGCACCCAGAGGGTCCAGCTGAGCAGAAAATGGAAGGAAAATTTACAGGTTTCATAAAAATTCAGCAACTACCTGAGAATTTCCATTGGTTTGCTAGTTTAGATGCAGGCAAGTGCAGCAGAACCTGCATTTTGTGGGGAGGCTTAGCATAAATCTTGTATTTCACTAACCAACAGACCAATGAACAAAAAAAACCCCAGCACTACAACAATTCTGAGCCTCAAAAAACACCTCAGGGTAAATAAGACTACGAAAAGGACAATTTGCTTAACAAGGCAATTGTTAGGATTTAATAACTCTATGAAAATGTTTAGAAAATTAAGGCCAGTGCAATTAAATGCAGACTGAAGTCCCCTGAGCTGACACCACGAGGGCTGTGCTGGGCTGCTGCACAGCCAGGAGACTGCTGACTCTGAGGATAAATCCATGCTGTATCGATGCTGTCTGGGACACACAGCACCCAGCCAGGAGTGCCCTTGACTTTAATGTGCCTGAAGGCTCCCAGCATGGAACGTGCTCCCTTGGCAGCAGATAAAAGTTCTGGGCTGGGTTATTCAACACCACAGAGCTGCAGCAAAGAGAAGTGGAAAGATCTGTGTCCCACTGGGGGGGAAATCACAGCCCTGTGGCTGCTGCTAACACACGTGGCCAGGCGCAGGCTGGGCTTACACAACAGCTAAATGAGGTTCTGTGTCTGCACAGCCACGCTGTCGGTGCTCAGCAGGGGCTGCAGGCCTGTCCCCACACCTTCATCATTTCCATGGGAGATGCTGATGGTGGAAGTGCCATCTAAGAGCACTAAGAGCCCCAAGTTTTATCTCTAGTAATGGTTTTTCAGCACTACCCTTTCCTCATGGCCATCATGGGTGGTCCCAAAAGACTCATTCCACGTCAGCTTCAGGCCTGGCAAGTTGGGCATGGGAAAGGTGCTGTGGAACTTGCTCCTGAATCCAGATTTCCCTCATCCTAGTGCACTATTCCATCTTCTGTACCACTCAGCACACTCAGTTCCTCAACTCAAAGGCTAAGGGCTAGAATATAGACAAGATTCTGAGCCTTCCTCACGGTGTTTCTGTGCTAGGCCCTACAACAGAGCAGCTCTGCATTCCTGCAGGAGTTTAGGGAGCAGGGGTTGGCTCTGGGAGTGGATCCCACCCTGTGCCCAAGCAGGAACCCAGCGAGGAGCCCTGCAGAGCGTGCTGAGAGAGCAGTGAGGACACAGCCACCCAGCCCTGCAGAGCCCACAGAGCCCTGCAAAGCCCCACAGAGCCCCACAAAACCCCACAGAGCTCTGCAGAATCCCACAGAGCCCTGCAGAGCCTTGCAGAACCCCAGAGAGCTCTGCAGAGCCCCACAAAACCCCACAGAACCCCACAGAGCCCCACAGAGCCCAGCAGAGCCCGGTGCCACATGGAGCAGATTTCACCAGGACTCCCCTCACGGAACAGAGCTCACCTTCCTTCCCCTGGATATCCCACATGGAGCAGAGCTGACCTTCCCTCCCCCAGACTGCCCTCACGGTTCCCTCCCCCGGATGTCCCACACGGAGGAGAATTCATCTTCCCTCCCCCGGACTCCCCTCACGAAGCAGAGCCCCCCTCCTCTCCCCCGGACTCCCCTCACGGTTCCCTCCCCTGAATGCCCCTCGCGGGGCAGAACCCACCTTCCCTCCCTCAGACTCCCCTCATGGAGGAGAGCCCAACTTCCCTCCCCCGGACTCCTCTCACAGAGCAGAGCCCACCTTCCCTCCCCTGGATGAGAACTGTAGGACGAGATCGAG
>JANPWX010000361.1:46833-89333 GCA_024734555.1 Trochalopteron elliotii
ACCCAACCCAACCAAACCAAACCAAATCCAACCAAACCAAACCCAACCCAACCCAACGAAACTAAATCCAACCCAACCAAACCAAACCCAACCAAACCCAACCCAACCCAACCCAACCCAACCAAACCAAACCCTGAGCATTGGTGGCACCCCCATCACTGGGACACCCCATGGTGACAACTGGGGGCTGCTGGGCACTGCCTGTAGGCTCCAGCAGGGTAGGGGGTTTGCTCTGGTGGGTGTGGGAGATTTTTGGGAGGGCCCTCAGGTGGGGCAGGGGCTGATCAAAGAGGAATTTGGGGAGTGAGATGGAAGGGTGCTGCACCATCAGCATCAGCAAGAAACAGAGCTGCTTGTTCCCCACACTCACGTGGCTCTCCACCAAAGGTGAAGGTTTTGGGAGCCCCCAGGGGCCAGAAGGAGGCTTGGACAGGGCTGGGGCTGCTCTGAGGGTCCCCTGGGCACAGCATATCCCCCTACCAGGGCCAGCTTCTGAGCTGGGGGAGCTGTGACCTCAAGAGGTTCTGGCTCTTATGGAGGGTCTGACAGCTCCTGCTGGGCTCTCCTGTGGTTCCCACAAGAGGAACCCACTTGTGGTTCCCTTGAGGCCCCAGGACACCATCCACCCTCTGCTTCCACCTCACCCAGAACAGGAGCCCCTGCTCCTCCCACTCCTGCCTTCTCTGTGCATTTCCACATGCAGACAAGGAGGCTCAGCCTCCCCATGGAGTCCCTCCAGCTGACCTCATCCTCCCTCTCACCCTCAGTGCTCTGCTCTGGCAGGGTCCCACCATGTTCCCAGTGCCACAGCCTCTTCCCCTGCTCATCCTGCCTCTTGGAACAACCTCCCCGCAGCTCTGCATCGCTGCCTCCGTCTCTTTTCACATGGCAGCACCAAACACTCCTTTGTTTGTGGCTCAGTTTGGGCAGGAGGAATGAACCCAACTCATTAGAACAGATCCTGCATTCCAGGCTCCAGCTGGCCTCCAAGACCACACAAAATGAGTTTTAGCAGGATGCCCACGGGACCAGACAGGATACGTGGCTCTCGGAATGTGCAACACCTTCTCTACACTTGATTAATTAGATTTTCCCCCAGAGCATAAAGTCTGGGATGTCCACCAGGACAAATCCATCCCAACACACCTAAAACATGACAATTGCTTTGGGAAAACTGGGATATGAATCCATGCTTTGGGATTCCAACCAATCTGTGTCATTTCACACGTTTATTGACACATTTTGCCACTGAGGCCCATCCATTTGAAAAGACTTGAGAAGACTTAACTCTAATTTTATCTGATGTTAAATCTCTCGAGCTCCATTAAAAGGAGTGAGAACAGCATTAGTTGATCTAAAACACTGCTCAGGTTTCCTGTTGAACTCATGGGAAATCCCCTCTTTAGCAGCAGTACGAGTGGGACACAGATTTTGGATGAAGCTGATGTGATTTCAGCTCCAAATTCTTCCTGCTCTACTAAAACACTTCTACTTCTGCTCTTCTGCTCAACCCTTTTTGGATCTCACAACCCAGTTCAGGCATTTCAAGTCCTCATCCAAAGATCTGCTTTCCCAAGCTTTCATTTAGTGTTTATTCTGTTCCTATGGCAACATACAGAGGAAATAGAATGGCTACTCTTAAATCAAGTGTGTCCAGCAATTGAATTAACCCTGCATCACACAGAGCTGATCCAGGTTGGCCCTGAAGACAATCTGGAAGTGAAAAACATTTAAGCTACTGTCAGAATCCAGACAGTGACAGAGTGGCTTTGAACGCTTCTAGAGGTGAGGAGTCCACCACTGCCCTGGGCAGCTGTGCCAGGGCTGGACAACCCTTTCCATGAAGGAATGTGGAATATCCCTCCTGCCAGGGAGCTGTGGAGAGCCCCTGGGGCTGCTCAGACAGGACTGCAGGACACATTCCCAAGGGCAAAGGAAAGGAGGGAGCACTCACAGCTCGGCCTCTTGGGAGGAGTGGCCGCCGTGGTTTTGGCAGCGGCCGCTGCCGTCACCGGTGATGGTGCCGTGGTCCTGGGAGCAGCAGAGGAGCTCCTGGAAGGAGTTTTAGGAGTGGTGGAGGATGGAGCCTTGGAGAGGGAGGTTTTCTTCTCCGTGGGCTTCGCGTCGGCGACCTGAAAACGGAGCAGGTGGGGTCAGCATGGCCGGAACACCAAAGCACCGCGCTCAGCGTCAGGGGAAAGTGCCAAAAAAGGCTGAAAGGAACAGAAATTGCTGGAATTCTGAAACACTTCATTAAGCCTGGCACTGCTGGAAGGTTATAATGCAATTAAAATATAATTAAGACGTGCAGAAGCGGGTGATGGTGGGGAGGGCAGGACATGGAAGCACGGACCCTGTGGAGGAGCAGGTCCCACCCAGGGTTGGCTCGGCTTTCGTGTGTGGAGGCCTCTCCAGATGGGAAGGAGGTTTTGATTTCTGGCTAAAATGGAACCATCAGAACACCAGCAATGCTCCTGGGAGAGGTTCCCATCCTCCAGGAGCAGGAAGGCTCCCTAAGCTGGAATTTGTTAAAACACTGGGGACAAGAAAATTGGGTGTCCATGGCTCATCCCTCACTTGGAAAACTCTTTCCTGCTGTCCCTGGTCAGGCACTTGTTTGTCAACTGCCTGATTCCTGAAATATGAGAATACTGAGTTAATGCATGGGAATAAATATTATTTGATCAAAAAGGGATTGAGAATGATACAGAAACTTGAATCAAACCAAAGTCACCAGCTCCGAGAAAAGTGCAGATTTACACCCGGGCTTTCATTTGCCTTCTGTTATTTTTAGTTAGTTTTAAAAGACACTCAAATGCAGTAATTTGAGCTTAATACAGCAGGAGTGGTGGTGTTCAGCCATCAAAGCCATGAAAGCTTCTGAAATAGCTTGATGTTCCCTTTTAAACTTGAATTCCTCTCTAAGATCACAAGTTAACGTAGGCAACATTCAAGAGACATCTCCCATTCCTAACACACATGGATTCCCTGCTTATCTGGGAGATGTAACACTGCCCATGAATCCTCTCTTTTGGGGAATTACAAATCTCCAACGTTTTCTAAGTGTTATCAGTCCTCTCTGTGCAGTTCTGCAGTCACCAGACATCATAAAATGGCCACTGGTGGGAAATATGAAGCATTCACATGGATTTGTTTTTCCTCAATATTCATATCGAAGCTCTCCAGTCAGGTTTCCCACGTCCTTGTCTGGATTTAGGAGTTGTATACAGAAGGAATTCCTGGCCGGGAGGGTGGTAAGGGGCTGGAATGGAATTCCCAGAGCAGCTGTGGCTGCCCCTGGATCCCTGGCCAGGGATGGACACTGGGGCTTGGAGCAGCCTGGGACAATGAAAGGTGTCCCTGCCATGGCAGGGGTGGAATGGGATGGGCTTTAAGGTCCCTCCCAACCCAACCTGATTCATGGCAGCTCATCAGGACAACCTCAGCAGCACACTCAGGTTTCATTCCCTTCTGTGGTGACACAATTCAATGCCAGGGACACGATGCCATCCCTGGGAAGCCGCTCCCAAGCACCCTGCAGCTCCCAACACCCTGAATCCCATTCCTGCTCTCAGCCCAGCACGGGAATTCTGCTCTGTCTCATGGATGAGGACTGGGAACGTCCCCTGTCAGCGAGCCCAGGCTGCTCCCCAGGGCCAGGCACGTCTTACCTTTGGTTTAGCCTCTTTTGGAGTTAAGGTGGAGGGACGGGTGGTGCTGCTGGTGGTGCTGGGACGTTTGGAGGTGCTGCCTGGAGTAGGAGCTGCAGTTGGGCTGGTGGGCTTTTTGTTTGTGCCCGGGGTGGCCGAGCTGGGCCGCTTGGGGCTGCTGCTGGCCGAGGCCTTGGCTTTCCCTGCCGCCGCCTTGGGAGTGCAGCTGGCTGCAGCAGGCTTTAGGGGTGGGCCAAAAAAAGCCAAATCCGAGGTGAAACCAAAGAAACACAACAAAAAAACAGCGCCTTGTAAACCAAAACATTGAGCTGCGGCAACAGAAAAGTGGTATTTTAAAGGAAACAAACAAGCAAATAATAATAATAATAATAATAATAATAATAATAATAATAATAATAATAATAATAATAATAATAATAATAGCAATAATCAGCTTTCTGTTTTCTGAGCTCAACTAATAATAATAATAAATAAATAATAATAATAATAAAATAATAGTAATAATCAGCTTTCTGTTTTCTGAATGCAACAAATAATAATAACGATAATAATAACAATAACAATAATAACAATAATAATAACAATAACAATAATAATAATAATAATAAACAATAATAGCAATAATCAGCTTTCTGTTTTCTGAGTGCAACGAAGACCGAAATGCACCCCCCTGTGGCTGGGGTGGTGTCTCAGTTTTGGACACACAAAGGACGAGGCAGGCAGGCACAGCAGGTCCAGGGAAAGCTCCTCTATTTTAATTATTTGACTCCATTCTTACATACATTTGTCCAACAGGCAAGAGACTGGCCACACAGATCACCCCTCTTTGACCTGGATGGTGAACATCACCATCAATCACATTTCTCCTCCCAGAGGAGAAATCTGGAAACACAATAGATAAATTCTAGAAATATACACTGTTTTCTTGAAGCTGCGTGAGAATCTGCACTGCAAGATTTCAAACGCTGGAAATCAAGGAAACTGAGGGCGACGGGGGGGTGGTTCTGCCATTCAATTCCAAACCAAGGGGATTTATTTCAGCAGCATCCAAAGCAGCAGAAGGAATGGCTGCTAAAGCTGGATTAGTAATTGGGTGCTCCTGGCATCCAGAGCTACGTGCAATCCACAGGCCGTGGCTTTCCAATTATGGGCACACACAGGGATTGTGAGCTCCAAATCCCCATGGGATCAGCTCCTGTGGTCACACGGGCACGGCCTCGAGGGGACAGAGCCCCCCCAGCCCTCCTGGGGACACCTGGGGGGACTTTGCTGCGTGCTGGGAGCTCCTGAGAGCACAGCTCCAAAGCTGCTGAGCAGGATTCTGCAGGCACAGAAACGTGCTGCGAACAACTCGCAGAGCATTGCTGAGCACAGGTGGTACTACACCTTTACTACGTGTTTACTACTGCTGCAACCACCAACACCAGCCAGGGAGTTCACTGCAATCAACTTTTATCAAAGTTTGCCACAGGCTGGGCCTCTGGCAGCTCCGAACTGGATGGGTTTGCTCCAGAGCAAGGGCTCCCAAGTGGCAGCTCAGAAAACAGAATTTGGGCTGGCACAGCTGAGGAAGCAGAAAAAAAGCTGGCAAATGAAACCCAGGGAAGCAGAGATGCCAACCAGGGAACAGCTCCTACCTTGGTCTTCTTCTCAGGGCTGGGAGGGAGCTCCTTGTTGGGGGGAGCTGTGATGTCGTTCCCACTCACGGCCTCGGCTGCTTTGGGCTCCTCTGGCTTGGCTGGGGGAAGGAAAGGGACATTTGTAAGTTTAAACTTCTTTTTTGTTTGTTTTTAAAGATGTATTTTTTAGTTTACTGTTATCCAACACACTAGCAGAACTGACACAGCACAGGCTGGTGTTAGTGGAAAATTTCCTTATCCCCAGAACACCTGCAGGAAGAAAAGATTTTTCTCTGCAACAACAGGACAGGTTCATCCAGATGCTGTTAAGATTCTGATTTCTCACATTATCCCAGAGGGAAAAGCCAGACAGCAGATGAAGGAAACCTGTGGTTTCATTTAAATAGCAAATCTTCTCATCTTTCAAGTTGTGACAATGAACTGTTGGAATGTTAATAGGGAAGTTCTGACCTCTTCCAGATTTTACACTTTTCCTGGAGTGGGGTTCTGTTCCCAACTGTCCCTGTTGTTAAAGCTGCTCCTGCTCAACCTTTCCTCTGCCCACATCCACAGCTGGAGCCCTCAGGGAGCAGGGAGGATTCCCTGAATCCTGAGGGGAGCAACAGGAAAAGTCACAGAGGTGACAGGTCCCAGCCCTGGGACACCAACAGCAGCAGGACCTGGAGCTGCTGGAGAGATCCAGAGGAGACCCTGGAGCTGCTCCAGGGCTGGAGCCAGGCTGGGAGAGCTGGGAATGTTCCCCTGGAGAGGAGGAGGCTCCAGGGAGAGCTCAGAGCCCCTGGCAGGGCCTGAAGGGGCTCCAGGAGAGCTGGAGAGGGGCTGGGGACAAGGGATGGAGGGACAGGACACAGGGAATGGCTTTAGCTGAAGAGAATACATTTAGATTGTTTATGAAGAGGAAATTCTTGGCTGTGAGGGTGGGCAGGCCCTGGCACGGGGTGCCCAGAGCAGCTGTGGATGTTCCCTGGCAGTGCCCAAGGCCAGGCAGGACAGGGCTGGGAGCACCTGGGGCAGTGGGAGGTGTCCCTGCCCACGGATGGGATGGTCCTTAATGCCCCTTTCCATCCAAACCATCCCAGGATTCCCAGGAGAGCAGGAATGTGGAGATCCCATTGTGGCAGAGGGGATGACACTGAGCCCTCCCTGCAGCTGTTACAGCACAAAGCTCAGATGCAGTGCCAAGAAGTGCCAGTTTTCCCTGTGGTTGTTCATTTTGGCCATTGTCACCCAAGTTGTGGCACTTCTGGGACAGTGAACACATCCAGGCAGTTCTCCAAGGAGAGCAGCTCCTCTGAAAACCCAGAACACAAAGCAGTGTCCAGCCACAGCAGCACCAGCACCACCCTCCAGCCCAACAAAACCCTTCATTTAGCAGTTTTCCCACATTTTCTCCCCAAATCCCTAAAATCCTGCAGCAGCCTTTGGTGCTGCTCAGCACCAGGGGACAAGCAAGCAGCAACTTCCCTAAAAATCACTTCCAAGCCCTCCTTCCCCACGGTGCAGCTGCACAACCACACTGCCCTGGGCTAGTCTGAATTTGAGGCAGGCTCCTGTGCCAACAGCCCAGCACAAATTCCTGCATCTCCCCTGTCATCTGGGGATTCAAATCCAGCCTGATCCGTGTTGGACGCTGCTTTTTATAACCCTGCAACAGATTGTGACAAGCCCAGGGTAACAATTCCAGCAGTAAACAGCCTGTTCTGCACATCTTTTGGAAATGACTCTTTCTGTTCCTCGTTTTCCTGCTTGTCAGACTTGACAAGAGTGTCTCAGAGGATGGTTCAGTCCTGCCACAAGCCAGGAAAATAAAATCACCCCGTGCCTCCCGCTCACCAGAGTATGGGCTTGTTGTTTTTTGTGTTCTGACTCCAGGAGAAGTTCAGGATAAGCCTTTTTTTTCCCCCTGAATTGGCTTAACCCCTTCCTACCCATGTGGCTTTCCAGTTCTGCAGCACTGGGCCGAGAATCCTGGGCACATAAAAGAGGCTTGTGAATGAAAAGCAGCAAAATGTAGAGGTTGAACACTTGTCTTAATGCAGGATTCTTAGGAATTGTGTCTGTTCACCTGGAAGACCTGTTTTTACTGCAGCTGATCTGTATTGGCTCCTCTCTACCTGATTTTCCTCCCCTGCACATTTCAATAAACCTTCATCTTCTCCCTCATTTCACCTGTCAGTTCCACCCACAGCAATGCCAGCAGCAGCAGTTGTCAGCAGTTCCCTCTCCTGAAAAACAACCTCCTGCCCATTCCCTTCTCCTGCTCCTTGCAAAGGCTTCATTTGGAATCCTACCAGTCTCAAATATCCCTGACACCAAGGTGACTTCCCAGCCTGGTGGAAGCTGCTGTCATTAATTATTTCAGCTAATTCAGCACCAACATTAAACCTCTGGCAGGTGAGGGCTTGCAAGCACCCATGCCATGAATTCCCAGGATCAGGGAATGCTCCTCAAATCCCACAACATCCAAAGGTTCAGGATCTGAACTCCAGCAGCTCCCACTTTCCTGAACCAATGACAACATGAATTTCATGTTATTTTATGTTGCTTAATAGAAAGTGAATGAAAAACAGGACAGGACACAGGGAATGGCTTCCTATTGACAGAGAGCAGGGATAGATGGATATTGGGATGGAATTCTCCCTTGTGAGAGTGGGGAGGGACTGGGCTGGAATTCCCAGAGCAGCTGTGGCTGCCCCTGGATCCCTGGCAGTGCCCAAGGACAGGCTGGATGGGGCTTGGAGCAGCCTGGGACAGTGGAAGTGTCCCTGCCATGGCAGGGGTGGCATTGGATGGGCTTTAAGGTCCCTCTAACCCAAACCATTCCATGATGAGGATGATGATGATATTATTATTATTATTATTATTATTAAAATTCAGGGGAACCAGGTAGAGAACTTCCCTACTTGAGGGGCCATAATTCAGGCTCCATCTCTGACAGACTCTGACATTCCAGGATACACAAGCCTGCCCCATCCCCCAGGAATTACAGAAGGCTGGCTTTGGGGTTTAATACTCATTTGCCCTGTGCTCATCAGGACATTTGCTCTCATTCATGCTTTAATTACGAGGGTGTTCTCAGAGCAGAGAACTGGGCCCGTTTCCTACTTACAGGGAATATCAGCAAAAGCTGCCAAACCTTAATCAAATTTGTTCATTAGGCTGCAAGAATTATTTCAGAGACTTTTTTCAGTTTGCTGGCTCCCCCCAAGCACAGCCAAGAAGCCCCTGAATGATATTTGAAAGGCATTTTTTTGTTGGAGCTGCTGTGCCCCGAGGCAGCTCCTCGTGCTGCTGAGTCAGCACCACAAGGGAATCTCTCCCGAGGGAAAAGGGGCTTCAAGGAGACAGGGAAGGACGTTGCCACCTGGCCTCTGATCCCTCTGAGGCACAGCTCTGCCATCAGGAGTGTTCTCTGCACTGCTCCTCTCTGTGATGGCAGCCTGGCCATCCTTGTCCTCTTCACTCTCTGTGCCTGAGTCGCTGCACGTTTCTCACGCTGAAAATCAAAACTTTTGGGGATGTCTCAACCATTTCCAAGAGCAACAATGCAAGAAATGATTCCTGTCACTGGTGAAGCTCTGGCCCACGGTGCCCTGGATCCCTGGAAGTGCCCAGGGCCAGGCTGGACAGGGCTTGGAGCAGCCTGGGACAGTGGAAGGTGTCCCTGCCCATGGCAGGGGTGGCACTGGATGAGCTTTGAGGTCCCTCTCAACCCAAACCAGCCTGGAATTCTGTATTTAAGTGCACCAGTGAGAACAAATGACTCCACAAGAACCCCTAAACCCCCAAACTCCAGGATTTTGTTTGGGGTTTTACAAGCACCAGTGAAGAAGGAGCAAACTCCTTAGTGTCCTGTAACAGCAACACCCAGAGTCCTCCAGGAAGGGGACTGCACCCTGCCCTGGGCAGCTGGGCCAGGGATGGAGACTCCTTTTGGGGAAGAAATGGGAATGGTTTCCACTGCCAGAGGGCAGGGCTGGATGGGATATTGGGCAGGAATTGCTCCCTGGCAGGGTGGGCAGGCCCTGGCACAGCCCAGAGCAGCTGTGGCTGCCCCTGGATCCCTGGAAATGTCCCAGGATAGGCTGGACAGGGCTCGGAGCAGCCTGGAAGAGTGCAAAATGTCCCTGCCCATGGCAGGGGGTTGAAATAAAATGAGCTTTAAGGTCCCTTCCAACCCAAACCATCCTGTGACTGAGCAGTCCAGATGCAGGGACATCCCTCAGGTGACACTGAGCAGTCCCAGGCTGGAGGGAGCCCAAAGAGATCCCCCAAATCTCCATCCATGGAGACCCTCACTCCTGGCTGGCCCTGGAACAGCCCCCTCACCCTGCACAGGGCTTTGGGCCAGGGTTAAACCAGCCCAGCCTAAGTGAGTCCTGTCCCAGCTGCAGAGAGGGGCTGCCCACCATGCCCACAACTCCTCCCAGGCTTTCCTGAAGCCAAATCCTGATTATGGGTAACTGGAAATAGAATTCCTATAACCAGAAGGAGAAAAAACCCATCCCAACCACTCCTCAAAAAACCATCTCTCTGCCCACCCCGTGAATTCCAGTCTGGAAAGCACAGCCTGTCCAGGCAGTCACATCCCACTGGAGTAACAGGACAAAGAAGGTGGGAAGGCATGAGGGAACATCATTTACCCCAATCCCCCACTCCAGCTACCCCAGACTGCTCAGGGTGTGCTCAGCCTTATTCTGAGCATCTCCAGTGATGGAGATTCCACAACTGGGAGCTTCTCCTCCAATATCTGCTCACCCTCCTGGTAAAATAAAGCTAAAATCTCACAGTTCCCAAATTCCTGGCAGAAGCTGTTTTACAGCTTTGCTGAAATCTCTCACAAGTCACCCAGCCTGGTTTGCTTTCAGCTGCTGCTGCTGCTGCTATTTTGGTTTGCTGACCCATATTCTTATCCTGGAAAAACAGAACTGTCTCCTCTTGTTCACAACTTCCCTGTCATTGATGACTTTTCAGACAGAACCCACAACCACCTCCCTCTCCATGTTGCCTCTGCCAGGCTGAGGAGTCTCCTTTGGCCACTCCTGTGTGAGCTCCTCCATTGCAATGTTTTATTTCTCACACCTCTCATTCCAGAGAGAATGGGTGAGAGACTTGGATGGAGACATGGGACTCAAAGGCAAGCACATGGAATCATGGAATCATGGAATGGTTTGGGATGGAGAGACTCTGAAGATCATCAACCCCTGCCATGGCAGGGACACTTTCCACTGTCCCGGGCTGCTCCAAGCTCCATCCAACCTTGGACACTTCAGGGATCCAGGGACAGCCACAGCTGCTCTGGGAATTCCAACCCAGCCCCTTCCCACCCTCAAACCCAGGAATTTTTTCCATGTATCTTCACCTGACCTTTCCCTCTTTCAAACATTGGGATTTATGAATTGACAGAGGTTTTTCTTTTGTTCTCTCTCTCTCTCTCTGAATTCCTACAACTCCACTTGCTGGAGGAAAGCCACACAAAATCATCCTCCTGCCACCTCCATCCTACAAACCCAGTGCACTGCAGTCCCAGCTGCTGTGAGGTGATGCTAAGCTGAAGCCAGGAGGGAACAAACACAACCCTTCACCCTCCCAGGGCCCTTCACCTTCAGTTTTGTCTAACAGCTCTCACAAAAGCTGCAACTGTGTGTGAGAAAACCCTAACAGGCACCAAATCTGAAAAGCTTTGCTGTTTGCATTCCCTGAAGGAGTGAAATGAGGCAACAGCACTTACAAAAATGTACCCAGGAGGATCTTTTTAAAGTCAAACTGTTTTATAAATCACAGAACTCAGCAGCAAAGCCTGTGAGCAGCTGCTCCTCAAACTCCAACCAGCAGCTTAGGCAAGAGCAAACACTCTCAAAAATCCATCCTCCATGTCAAAAGGAAGACCCTGGTGGAACCTGTCTTGGGCTCCTGACAAAAGGCCAGAAATCTTCCTGTTTTCTGGCACCAGGGTAGGCAAAGGCTGGATCTGGAACCCCATTCTGATTTTTGGGACTGCTGCAGAGGGTGCTGGGTGGGCCCTGCCCAGGCTCCCCAGGGAATGGGCACATTCCCAACCCCACCAGAGCTCCAGGAGCACTGCCAGGGATGGCCAGGGTGGGACTTTGGGGTGTCTGTGCAGGACCAGGGGTTGGATCAATGATCCCTGTGGGCTGCCTTAGGATATCCCAGGTTTTCCTGTGATTCCTCTCTCCCTCTAATAAAACATTCCCATGGATATTTGTGACTGTATCCCCTCAGTGCTGGCCCTCTGAAGAGGCCCTGGCTCTGTGTGACAACTCCCTGTGTCCCCTGCCCTGCCTGCAGCTGAACCAGGCCAGGCATCATCCCCAGGCAGGGATATCCAGCAGGGCTAAGCTGAACTAAAACATCATTCAATGAAACAGCTCCATAATTCTCATGGGGATTAGAGTCATCAAGCTGAAAATCCATTAAGAGAAATAGATTAAGCAATAAGGCAATGACCAGCCTTGTCTTTTACTCTCTCTCTTGAATGTAAACAACCCCTGGGACAAAACCTGCCCATGTGGAACCAGAGAGGCACCAGATCCTTCCTCATCCAGCAGCACCCCCAAGGAGCAGCAGCATCCCAAAAACCACCCTCAAATAAAGCCCTTCTGTCTCAGGTTCTTACAGAAAAGTATCTACAAACACACCAAATCTTTATTTGGGCAGAAATACAACCCTGAGCTGCTTCCTCCTCTCCAGAAAAGGTTAAATCAATATCTCCTGCTTGACCCAAATACAGAGGGTTCAGCATTTTATTTGGCAACTCAGTCAAACGTGTACATTTTCTCTTGTTATTAAGAATTGAGAATAAAGCAGATGTCCTCTTTGCTTGCATTTGTAGACCTAAGGCTCCAGGATTGTTAAGACACTATTTTTACCCCAGCAAGGGAAATCCTAAATCAGAACAACCCAAAGTGCCTGTTTATCCAACAGGGCATGAACTGGAACTGAGCAGTAACTCCTCCCCATCCCAGTGACCAAAAAACCAGCAAAACCACACCTGAACTGGAGCTGCCTCAGGCAGGACACCCAGAGAGGAGCAGGGAAGAACCTGGGTCCAAATTCCTGTTCCAGGCTGGCCCTAAAGCTGCTCTGAATGTTGGTGAAACCTCAGAGAATCTCCAGGTGGCCAACTGAGCTTGGGCAGTGCTTGGGCCAGGGGACACCCAGGGGGTTCACATGGAATTCAGAGATTGCCAGACTGGTTTGGGATGGGAGGGACCTTAAAGCTCCAGTGCCACGGGCAGGGACCCCTCCCACTGTCCCAGGGGGCTCCAAGTGTCCAGCCTGGCCTTGGGCACTGCCAGGGATCCAGGGGCAGCCACAGCTGCTCTGGGAATTCCATCCCAGCCAGGAATTCCCAATTCCCAATCTCCCACCCAGCCCTGCCCTCTGGCAGTGGGAGCCATTCCCTGTGTCCTGTCCCTCCAGGCCTTTCCCCAAAGTCCCTTTTCAGCTTTTCAGGGGCTGAAGGCATAAAACTGCTGTTCCACACTGTTCACAATGCAAAATAAAGACAATCCTGTCTGGGAACACTCAAGCACAAAGGTGTCACCAATGAGCCAGCAAATTCCAGTGAGGTTCCTCAGCATCCCCCAGTTCCAACCAGGCCCAGAGCAGCTGCAATCATTTTTCTGTCTTTTCTCCCCTGCCATAACCATGATTTCCTGTGGTAAAGGACCCTGCCAGCCCCCAGCACCAGTGTTGGTTCCTCACAGGCAGCTGGGCTGATGCTCCTAATCCCATCACTAACCTAAATCAGTGCAATCCTGAGGCCAGGATTGTTGCTGGGGGTCTTGGGTTCTGTACTCATCTAAACCAAAGTGTTCTGCTAAAAAAAAAAAATAAAATCCTTCAGGAGATCAGAGGTTATGCTGCACTTTATGGATTATAAAGAAACCTGAGTGGGAAACCCAGGATGGTTTCCTGATGAGCTGGTGTTGGGTGTGACAGACCCAACCTGCAATTTCTGATGTTTCAGAGCAAAAAACATTTCAGGGAGATGCCAAGGAAGTGAGAGAAGGCAGAAGGTGAAGGCAGGGGTGAAGGACATCACTGATGGCAGTGACACCACTGGAGGTGACAGTGGGTACAAATAAATGCCAATAAACACAACAAACCTGTCCCTAGTGCTGGGAACAACACCTGTCCAGGGAGGTTTGATTCCTGAGGGAGCTGGGCAGGTCCTGGGGCTCAGCTCTGATCAGGACTAATCTGCAGCCAGGAGCTGCTGGCTGAAAATAAAAAACCCCTGCTGGCACGCCAGGGGTTTGACCAGGAGCACCTTCAGGACAGTTTTTAGAAAGAAATTCAACTAAAATTCAACCAAAATTCAACCAAAATTCAACTAAAATTCAACTAAATGTGCCATCCCCAGATGAGCTTTAAGGTCCCTTGCAATCAAACCATCCTGAGATTCTGTGATCACACCAACACCCACCTGTCTGCAAGGAAGGAAAGTTTTATGTACAATTCCACTAATTCTTTCTGTTAGAAGAACACAAGAGGAGCAGATATTTAGCAAAAAAAAATCTCACAACCCTGGGTGGGCAGAACCAAGGAAGTCTGCTTTAAGTGGAGATACCATACCAATGATTTGGATTGGGTTACACAATTCTTTACTTTTGGGATGAAAAAAGGTGCAAGGGACAGAATTTTTTACAGCACATGTGAATGCTGAGGTTGGGGTGAACAGAGAGAGCAGGCAGAAAGAGAAAGGGATTAACAAAAAGCAGGAAAAAGCTCTTTCTGTCAGATCAAATGGATCCACTGAGCACTTTGCCTCGTGACTGGGTGGAGACCTGCAAGGTGAGTGCCAAGATGAGGCAGATCAGGATCTCAGGACAGGGAACTGAGCTTTGAATGAAACACAGATTTAGCATCAGCTCCACCTTCCAGCCAGCACTGCCTGCTCAGGGGAGTTATTTTTACTGTAACCACCTCTCTGCTGATTAACAGGGGAGAGGGAAGAATCCTCAGCACAGAAAGTCTGAAACTTTTTCAGGAACATCTGAGGAATTTCTCTCTGCTTTCTCTTGCATTCTGAAAATCCTCTAAACTGGACATATAGAAAACATTCAGTTGCATTTACTGCTTTTTCTGCTTCCAGGAGAGGACAGATCCAGAGATTAAAAGAGTAAAAATTACCAAGAGTAGAAAATAAGTTTTAAACTTCTATGATATTCATGCCTGTGAGAGCTCTGCCAGCTCAGTTATCTCTGTATCAGCTCACGCAGACCTGTGGTTGCAAGGGCAACAAACAAGCTTTTATAATAAAGATTGAGAGCAAAATTTTAAACCAAATGCTACAAAACCCTTGGCAATCTGAATAAACCATCTGCAAAACACAACCCAGCCAGAACACTGGGAGCACTCCCATCTCAGTGACCTTTCCATCACTGATGCTCAGCCCCTCTGGGGAAAACATGTCAATCCACTTCAGATGAGGTTTGAAATGTTTGTCTGATTTAAAGATCCCACAGAGCTGTGCTTTCACACAGCTGCCCCTTGAGCTGGACAGAATTCACCAGCCAAGCCAAACTGGGGGTCCCAGTTGCCCAAAATATGAACTTTGGCTCTGATTTGTCCTGTAGTTAAACCTTGGTTTGGGTAACCTTGTCAGGGCAAGTGTTGGCAAATCCCACCCAAAAAATCCCAAAAAAACCTGGGGCATGGAAAGTGTAGCAAACACCATCCCCCCAAAAAAACTGGGACATGGAAACTGTCAGCAAAACCCTAAAACTGTGACATGAAAGGTGTCAGCAAACCTCAAAAAACCTGGGACATGAAGGATGTCAGCAAACCCCCAAAAATCTGTGACATTTTGTGACAGCAAACCCCTTCACCCTGAGAACTCTGTGACATGAGAGGTGTGCATAAATACCTAATTTCTGGGTTTTTTTCTGCTCCACATTTGCTGCCAGCATCTCTTTACCCCTGCCACGTTTCAGTTCCCAAGACAACTGATCACCCTTTAATGTTCAGGTACAAAATCAAGCCCAGCATCTGATCTGAGCCCAAGGGAACATCCCCAGGTGTCCCTGTGACCTCCCTGTGACCACCACAGTGGCTCCCACCTGCCTGCCAGGAGCTGCCAGCTCTGCTCAGGCTCTGAGGAGCCAGGGCTGCCCTCCTGAGGTGCTGCCACCACTTCAGTCACAGCTAAAAACTGAGCTCACTAAAATCTGTCCCTCGAGCCAACTGTGAGGAACCAGGGAACACTGAGAGGATGGAAAGGGAAGCATCTCCCCATCCTCAACACTGCAAGTGTCCAAGGCCAGGTTGGACAGGGCTTGGAGCAACCTGGGATAGTGAAGTGTCCCTGCCCGTGGCAGGGGTGACACTGGATGGGCTTTGAGGTCCCTCCAACCCTGGGACTCTGTGGTTCAGTGACAAGGTGAGACACGTTGGCACATTACAGAGGGGAGTTTGTACTGCCCAAACCTTACTCCACAGCTCCCCAGACGTGAAATTGGAAACTGAAGCATCTCAGAGAAATAATTAGAGAGAGCAGAACTCTAATTAGGCCCAGCAGTGATGAGGAGCTCTGGCTGCAGGGTGATGCCCAGAGCCAGGGCAGTGAGAGCTGCCTGAGTGACCATGGGGTGTCACTCACACACCACAAAGGCAGAGGAGAACAGCTCCATGGCTGTGTGAGCACAGCCCCTCGGGGACTGCCCTGCCCCGTTCAGAGGGCTCAGCTCACCCCAAGAGTTTGGGGGCTCCCCCTGAGGAGCTCACCCCTCTGCACACCCATGTTTTACCCTCCCCTCCCTCCACGACGTGACAGTTTCCATTTTACACCAGTCCTCCGAGGGTCTGACAGACCAGCTGGCTACAAAAGGATGCACCAAAATTCTCTTGCAAATCTTTTGTCTTTATCCCCTGACACATTTTCTCTCCTCTCGTTAATGGGGGCGGCAGACAAAGCACAAACACCGGCGGCGCATCCAAAATCTGGGAGAAAAGCAGGTTTATTGCTGGCTGGGGCTGGCAAGGGGGACACTGAGATGTTGTTCCAGGCGGGAGAACAAAGATTAACTACTCTTCTCACAGATTTGAAATCCGGGAAGAGTGACCTCATACACCACGGCACTATTGAAACAACAAACCCCACAGAATACAACAAGCTGCTATTGACCCTTGGGATGGGAACGGCTCCATTCAAACGGGGGGTTTGGGAAAGAGCTTCCAGAAAGTGACAGGGAAATTCCACTTTGTGAATTTCAGCACCGGCAAGAGCTTAACTCCATAAATCCTTCCAGCCATCACTCTTGTGCTCCCCTCAAACAGAAACAGCAAAAGGTGCCAGAAGCTTACGGGAAAAGCACAATCCGCAGATTCTTTTGGCAGGGGCTGAAAGGTTTGAACTTTGCTGTCACCCTGCTCTCACAATGCAGCTCGTGATCAGGGGGTACCTCTGCTCGGGGGAGGTGAGGCAGGAGGGTACCCAGGGGACACCGGTGGATGTGCCACAGATTTGAAAACCCATCGCTCAAGTTTAGGATCCCGAGAAGCCACTGACAGCTGCTGCTGCTGCACCAGATGCCGTGCAGTCAGCCAGGCAATTAATTTCCCCCGTTTTCCCTCCGTTTTTATCTGTGTAAAAACCCCATCCTTTGTTCTGAGTGCCGAGCACCGGTGCCGGTCCCCAGGTGCGCCCTCCGCCCTCCCCGCGCTCCGAAGTCACCCGGGCACTTCCCGGCTCCTGTCCGCTCGCTGCCCGGGGAGGTAAAAATTAGTAACATACCATCACGTGGTAAATCTCCTTGCTTGGGAGACGGAGAGCTCTGCACATTGCTGACCTCGATTTCTTTTCTTTCCAAGGGAGCCGTTTTGCCGGGCTCCGGCTCGGCGCCTTTGCTTTTGGGAGCATCGAGCGCCGGCGCTCCATCGGTGCCGTTCCTCTTGTCCCTCTTGCCCGCCGCCTCCTGCCGCTCTTTGTCCTGGCCGCCGAGCTCGGGGATCTGCTCCAGCTTGCTGTGGAACACGCTCGGGCTGCCCAGCTCTTTCTTGAGCGAGTTGCTGCCGTTCCACTCGTCTCGTTTCTTGGCGGCCGGTTCCTCCGGCGGCGGGGCCGGGGGCTGCACGCCGGGGCCGGGGCTCGGCGGGGCGGCGGGGCCGGGCACCCCCGCCTGCTCCTCCGCCACCGTCAGTGACCTCTTCATCGGGGCGCTGGGCTTGCCGGCCGTGGGGCTGCGGCTCTGGGTCAGGCTGCTATTAGGAGAGAGCAGCCCAGTGGCGACGTCTTCTCTAAGCACCGGCTCAGGGTATTTATCGGCCAGGTTAAGGGTTAGGGGCACCGACAAGTGAGAGCACTCTGACATCGCACGCCTCATCGCCTTCCTCTGGTGGGCAGCCCTGGCCAGCAAACTGCCCTCACAGCCCAGCTGCTCCTCCATCTCCTCCTCCATCTCGGGGCTCTCGCTCAGGTCACTGCTCCTGGACTCGTCCTGGGCCAGCTCCACCGTGGTGGTCGGAGGGGCTGCTTTGGGGGAAGCCAGCCCGCTGTGCCCGAAGCTGTCATTAACCACCCCGAGGACACAATAGCCGGGGGCTCCATCTTTTTTCAGGGCAGCTTCTTTAGAGCCCGACTCGTTGGGCAGGACAGGGTGGAAATTGGGGTTCCAGACGCTGATTTCCTGCTCCTTCATGTATTTGCCGGGCTCGCTCTCCGACACGGATAGATGGGGCAGCTTTGGCTCTGCCTGGCATTTGGTCTCCATCCCAGCCTTACCCACGGCTTTCTCGTGGTCGGTGATGGCTTCATTTTTCCCCAGCCCAGGAGCGGGTTTTTCGGCTGCCGCCTGTCCCACGCGGAAATCGGTGGCTTTGGGGTTCCCCAAGTTCCCTTCTGCGGGAGGAAACGTTTCCGAAATCAAGGACCAGCTCTCAAGGTGACCTGCAGCCGCCTGGTATTTCTTGCCCGGCACCTCAATTTCCCTTTTGTCTTTCTGAGCTATCTTTAGCTCTTTGTCTAGTTTCCCCTCGAAGAAGCAGAGCTTGTCCTCATCCGTGAAACCGGCGTTCTTCACCAGCCCGTCCTTAATCGGTCCCCCCGAGTTCACGTTCAAGCCGATCTCGTTCAGCTTCCCCTCGGTCCTCTGCCACTCGAACTCGGTTTTGCCGAAGTCTTTGGGAGACTCCATGCGGCGGAAAGCTGCCGGGAAGCTCTCGGGGCTCTTGCCCTTGCCCAGCGGGCTGTACTCGGCCAGCGGGGCCGGCTGCTGCTCGGACAGGGACATCGCGGCGGCTCCGCTGCTGCAGCGCTCGGCGCGCCGGGCTCTCGCTGCCGTGACGACACGCCGTGCCCCCGGTATTCGTGACAAACCCCGTCCTTCCCCACCCCCTGCGCCGTCGTCTCCACTCGCTGCAGCCAGCCACTGGTTCAAAAGGAAGCGGCAGGTTGCATCCTTTTGTGGAGAATCCTCAGGAATTCACTTGGGGAAGGCGAGCGCCCGGCCCCGGGCTGAGGCTGCCGTGGGTTTAATCGGCTCAGGGGAAGGGTTGTTCTGTCAGCGGCCTTTGGGGGGTCCCGGCGACTTTGGGGGGGGATTTCGGCCTCTCCTTTTGCTCTGCCGAACTCTGCTGTGATCGATGCTTTTATCAGCATCAATTCCTGCTGATGAGCCATTCCAAGAACACGCAGGAGCCAAGATCAGCAATTCCCCCCCCAAACAAAACCAAAGCACGGCCCCCCCGGCCCAGCCCCAAAAGCACAGTGCAGAATGGGCCCTTTCAGCACAAGGGCTTTGTTTTCTGTGAATTTTAATATATTCCTTTGGAGTCAACAGTGATCACAAGTCCTGCTGTAATGAGGATTTCACAATTCACAAAACCCGATCACTCCCGTAAGCAAAGAGGACAAAGCTGAAAAGGAGGGGATGGGATGTGTTTGGAAAGGTGCTGGAGTCTCAAATACAGCAAGATTCATTTTAATTATATATTTTTTTTTAAACTTGAACATATCTTACAATATTTTAGCTGATTTAAAGACGCCACATATCTGTGTTTTGTAACAGCTGCCTCTTGGAGTCCACAGAATCTACCAGACACGTGCCCCAACTGATAAAAATATGAACTTCATTGCTTGTTGTCCTGGTTGCAGGTGGATTTTTTCTGTTCCACTTCATTCACACCAGCACTGCACACTCTGTGTTGCTCCATCTCAATCCAGCCTCAACACCTCTGATGTGCCCACCTCTGCACCAGCACCTCCACAGGGCTCCTTCCACTGGCAGTCTTGATTTGGACACCCTGGTTAAACTGGGCTGCAGGTTGCTCAGAGGTTGCATTAGCACCAAACTGCAGATTCAGCTTTGATTCTTAAGTGTCTGGTGCAGCTTAATCCTTGACCAAAGCAGATTTTGCTCTCTGAACCAGAGTCACAACACAGCAACCGTCCCGGATATCACCACACTCCCCTCTGCAGAAAATGTCCTTAGAGCTCATGGAAAAGGCCTCCCCTGCTCGAGTTGAACTGAGAGAAATGTATTTTTATACCCTGCAAGTTCCACTACGCCCCCTGAATTGAACCTGCTGTGAGAAATGCTACAATCCACACATTTATCTGCTTGTATTTAAGCTTGGGATTTAAGGCACTGCTATATTTAAAAACAATGACTAAGGAACTGTAAGTTATATGAATCTGTCCTGACAGCCTCTAATTAACCAGAATAGTTTCCACCCACAACCTTCACTCCTCAAAGAGCCTCAACGATTTTCCTCTGCTTTAAAATATTCCGAGGTGTCTTGCTGTGGGAAACGGGCTCTCAGCTCACGGCTCGTGCTCTCCCTCCTCTCTCATGTAGGACTAATGTTTGCAAGCACTTGCTCACTCTGAAAGTACTGACTGTGCTCCCCAATCTGCCAGGCCCTGAGTTCCTTTAATCCTGAGTAATTCCTGTTACTCCTCCATTGCTCACTCAATCCAAACCAAGGTTATTTTACAGGAAATCTCAATCCATCAGAGATCCTTCAAAGTGCTTCCCCATGAGTGAGGGCAGCCCTGTAAAGCTCTCTGAAACCACCTAGGAGCTTTTTATTTGATTTTTTTTTTCTTTAAAAAGCAAACATCTACCATTTCTAACAGAGAAGAAAACCCTCTTTGATTTTGGGGCTGGTATTTCAGAGCCTGGGATCATGGAAGGGATTTGCATCACAGGAAAGAAAAGCCTGACTCCATGTCAGTGCACAGCCAGTAACAGCCCCGCTTGCTGCTTTATTAAATAATATTTTCTAATGCAGGAAATGAACCACGGTCAATACTTAGGATGCTCAGAAGCAGGAGAATGCTTAGCCATGAAAAATCTCCAAAGTCATCCAGTATTTAATCTCCCAGGACATTAATGGAGGTAATGCAGAGTTCATACACTGAAAGCTTTCCAACAGCTTCCTCCTGCCCACAGCATGCTGCTCCCAGTCCCCTCTCCAATTCCAGTGCCCTGGCCTCTATCTTCTATCCAGTCCATTTCTTTTAATTTCCTTTTATGAATATTCTGCCTCTGAAGCTGTGCCTTGGTGGTTGTACAACACTTCCAGCAAGGAATGGCCACTGGCAAGCTGTGACCAGCAGCTCTCCCATCACAGCTTTGTTCCTTTAGATTCTCATAAACCTTAAATTCTCTGAAGAATTAAAAGGCAAACTGGTCAATGAAGATGAGCCAGAAAGGGTGGAAGGATGTTCACAATACAGAGCTGGGAAGATTTTGAGAGGTGACTCAAGTAAGGGAGGGTGTCACTGGAACGGAGCTGGGTTGGAAGGGGGAGTCAGATACCCTCACAGGAGCCCCAACCACTGCTTTTACCCTCAGTTCAACATGGAGGAAGATTTCCTACTTTTCAAGCACCAAATCTGGGGTTTCCCACTCCTCTGGGCTCTCCTCCACCTTTCATGTCAGGCAGGAGCTGTGCCATTATTACAAGATCCTGGAAATCAGACCTTGGTGCAGCTTCTGCATGTGGAGCTTCCCCCACTGCCTGGAGCTCCCCATCCCTCCCCGAGGTGAGAGCAGCCTGGCCTCCAGGAAAAAGGCTTTATTTTGCCTGTTCACATCCTTTTATCCCCATTAAACCCTGTCCTTCCTTGCAGGTAGAGCTGACAGAAATCAGCCTGTCCGGGACGCTGAGCACACCCAGCACAGTCCCAGTCCCAGTCTGCAGCCACTAACAGCTACTGGGATGCTTTTATTGATCCTTTTCCAAGGGCAGCCATCTCCAAGGGATGCCTGTGCCCTCCCTGGGCTCTTCCAGGTGGAACTGGGCTGTGCCAGTCCCCAGAGCAGGCGGAGATCACTACATCCCACGTCAGCTCTGCTACCCAATCTGCATCCTCCCAGCCTCAGCAGATGAATCAGCCTAGTGCTTCTATTTTTGCTTCACTCCCCAAGCTATTACTTATCCCTGCTAATGCTCTGGGTTTTTTTGGTGGTTTTTTTTTTTTTTTTTTTTGCTTTAATCTAACACAATCGTTTCTGTGCAGCCTCTTGCACTGGTTTCTAAGGCAACATCACTTTCCAGGATGATGAGCTCCTTGGTGCCAGCCTCGTTGGTGTGGTCTCTAATTAAGAGTTATTACCAAGAACAGCAATCAGAGCCATGAGGACACGCTCTGTGTGTCCAGGAAAGTGGGATTTACACACCCCCTGCCCCGTGTGCCCACACACACACACACACACACATGGGCTGTGGAACCAGCCTGACATCCTGCTCAACTCACACTTCACTTCTTCCCACAGGCTGCAAGAAACCAGGCTGATGGATAAAAGTGGGATATTTAGGATTCTGAACCTTGCATTATTAAGCTTAACATTGCAAAGGTGTGGAGTTGTGCAAACCTTAAACACTGCCTCATGTTTTATAGGATGGGTCATTTACAGATCAAATCCTGCTTTAGAATTTACATCAAAAATCAGAGATCAGCCAAAACCAGAAATCAAACACACTCCAGAGTTGTTTCCAACTCAATATTTGCTTTTTGTGGGGGTATTTCACAGTGGGAACTGAGAAGAGGCAACACAAAGTTCACCAAATGATGTACAAGCCACAGACTGGCGACATCAGCCAGGGAAAGAGGCCTGGAATTCAGATTTCCCCAGAAAGTTCAACAGCACCACTGAGGGAATGTGCTCTGCAGCCTCAGCCTGGCACAATCTGCAGAAGTGGATTTGTTTTGCTCCCAGCTTTTCTTGAAAATCCAAGTGTCAAGGATGAGCAGGAATATAAAATAAAGGAAGGAAATCAAGCTCAGGAAGGCTGGCCAAGGCTGGGGGGTGCCAGCTCCAAGGGAGAGCTGGGCATGGCTGCATCCAGCTGGAGAGAAACCAGAACTGGTGCAACAGGGCAGGAGAAAACTCAGAAAAAACAGGGGCATCTGCACTGGGATCCAGCTGGTTTGGGCAACCTTGAAAGAACACAGAGCTGTGGGGTGGGATAGGACAGGGAGGATGGATTTAGAGGGGACTTTGGGAAGGAATTCCTGGCTGGGAGGGTGGAAAAGTCATGGCAGAGGGTGCCCAGAGCAGCTGTGGCTGCCCCTGGATCCCTGGCAGTGCCCAAGGCCAGGCTGGACAGGGCTTGGAGCAGCCTGGGACAGTGGAAGGTGTCCCTGCCATGGCAGGGGTGGCACTGGATGAGGTTTGAAGTTCCTTCCAACCCAAACCATCCAGGGATTCTGTTGGATCTGAGCACCCAGCACTGCAGAGCTGCACCTCTGGGAAAACATCCTGTAAGGCAGCTCAGCTCAGCTCAGTTTTTAGCCAGGGACAGAAGCACAACACCTCCACAAAACCTTCTGTTCAAGCTGAACCAAACCCACAGCAGGGCCAAGGGCAGGGAGAGCAGCTCAGGGCCAAGGTCCCCTGACAAATCTGTGTCACACTGACACAGAACTGGCTGCTGACACCGTGTGGGGGTTCAGTTCCCTCCCACAGCCCACTGGGATCATTAACAGGCCTTTAATTAATGAACAGGCTGCAATATGATGACACTGAGCATTTCAAAGGCATCATTAGAGCACCTCTGTTGTGAGCAGTTCCTGCACCACAACTGCATTTGTGCTGATGATCTCAGGATGACTGGCTGCACTCACACATCCTTCACTCCCTGCCCTGATTAACACAACGTTAATCAGCCTGATGAATTCCTGTCAGACAAACCCAATTACACTTTGGGGTCCCACAGGAGAACTACAAACATGATATGAACTGAAAGGTTACTGTGCAAATGCTGGAGCCACTTAAAATAATGGAAAACCAGGCAGGGAAAGGAAACATTTACAGGAAGAGCTTTGCTGTGGCTGCAAAAGCAAAGCAAATGCTGTCATTAGACAGGGATGGGCATTTCTTGCTTTTCAATGGATTTGATTTGCACACAAAGTGTTGAGAAATCTGCCCTGCATCCCACAGGGTGACTGGCAATGGGCTGGGGACAGGAGGCAGCCACAGGGATGGGGATGGAGGGCAGGGAAGGATCCAGGGAGGAGATGAGCACTCCAGCAGCCCCCCAGCCCCCATTTGGGGCAGGAATTCAGGAGCAGACTGCCTGCACCACAGGGTGGTTGTGCAATGAGCACTGGGCTCTGCAACACCAGGGATCTGAGCTGGCCCTGGGCTGAACAGCTTATGCAAATCAAAATCCATAAGAGGATACAGCCCCCCAAACATTGAAACAAATTAATTTCTTTTTTTAAAATCCACTATTCTTCAAGGACAGATTGAAGGAAAAAAAAAATAAATCATCTTTTGCAAGTCTGCCTTTGAAATAGAGCTTGAGGAGCAGAGGGAAGGGGGATGTCAGCAGCAGATCAGAATCCAACAGCCCAACCCTGGCCCAGGGAAAACTTCCCATCATTTCCCCCCTTCACCATTCCCCAGCACCCAGCCAAGGCACACACAGAATTTAGGACCCTCACTGTCATCTCCAATGCCCAAACTGAGTTTTAATTGACACGAGGCAACACAAAGGTTCTGTCACATTGTCAAGGCTGATAATGCTGTCTCTGTTATCAGCTCAGCTGCCTCCTGACATTAAAAGGTATAAAATAATTCTCCAGGAGGCTCTGGGGCAGTTCTTCCAATGGCAACGACAACAGTGAGAAGCTGAAATAAACCCAGGAGAGGGAGAAGGGATTAAATTCAAGAACTGCACCATCAGCCTTATAGCCAACGTTCCTTAAGCTGCACAGTCAAAAATAGAAGAAAAAAAATAAAATTACAGGAGTGTGCAAGGCCTAATTTACAGGAGATGGATCCAGCTTCCGTCAGAGAGAGGAATCTGCAGCATCACAGTTGCCATGACTCCCAAGGGAGCTGGAGCACAGCACTGGGGCCTATTTTAGCAGCACAGACAGGAGCTGATGTGTGCAGGGAAAGCATCCTGTTATCCTGGAACAGACAGGGTAGGACATGGGAGCCTGGCTAAAGAGATTTCATCACTCAGCTTTAGCAGGAGGTCCTCCAAAAATGCCTCAGTCTGGGAGTAAATCTTGTTTCTTTGCCTTGCCTGGTCACCAGGGGAAAGAAATAAAGATGGAGAGGGACTGGGGACAAGGGATGGAGGGACAGGACACAGGGAATGGCTCCCACTGCCAGAGGGCAGGGAGGGATGAGAGATTGGGAAGGAATATCAAGGAATTCCTGGCTGGGAGGGTGGGGAGGGGCTGGGATGGAATTCCCAGAGAAGCCCCTGGATCCCTGGCAGTGCCCAAGGAAGGAACCAACACTGGTGCTGGGGGCTGGCAGGGTCCTTTACCACAGGAAATTGTGTTTCCAACAAGGGAGAAAAGACAGAAAAATGATTGCAGCTGCTCTGGGCCTGGTTGGAACTGGGGGATGCTGAGGAACCTCACTGGAATTTGCTGGCTCATTGGTGACACCTTTGTGCTTGAGTGTTCCCAGACAGGATTGTCTTTATTTTGCATTGTGAACAGTGTGGAACAGCAGTTTTATGCCTTCAGCCCCTGAAAAGCTGAAAAGGGACTTTGGGGAAAGGCCTGGAGGGACAGGACACAGGGAATGGCTCCCACTGCCAGAGGGCAGGGCTGGGTGGGAGATTGGGAATTGGGAATTCCTGGCTGGGATGGGATTCCCAGAGATCTGTGGATCCCTGGCAGTGCCCAAGGCCAGGCTGGAGCCCCCTGGGACAATGGGAGGTGTCCCTGCCTTGGCAGGGGTGCCACTGGGTGTTCCTTAAGGTCCCTCCCAGCCCATCCCAGAATGCTGGGAGGATCTCAGGTGTGGAGCAGGAGCCTCCCAGTCCTGCTGACAGCCACAGGGGAGGTGCTGGCCAAGGTACAAAGGTACAACCCCCCTGAGATGTCATTGTCACAGACCAGCAGCACACACAGCCCAGGGGACAGAGATCTCCTGGATCCCTGCAGCTCTGCCCAGGGAAGTGCTGCAATCACCATGATGCCTTCAGTTTTATCTCTGCTGTATTTCATGTTCTGTGGTGCCCAGGGGTGCAGCTCTGAGCTCACACTCAGTGTCACTCAGCTCTGCACACAGCAGGGACACAAAACAAACCCTTTTCCTGCTGCACACCAAGGACAACTTTCAGCCCAACAGCACAAACAATCGTGGCTGAAGAGAGAAAACAACAAGGATGGGACCTGACAACCTGGAGCTGGAATTGGACAATTCAACCCCAAAATGCACATGGACCAAAACTTATAGAAGTGTGAGACCTTGTGACCATTTGTCCATTTTGTGACCATTTTTTGTCCATTTTGTGACCATTTTTTGACCATTTTGTGCCCATTTTGGGTCCACCTTGGGTGTAGCCCTGGGCAGGCTCTTGTCCTGCCCAAGGTGTATCCTAAAGGCCTTTCAATAAATACCTCCTTGATTCTCCAGCTCTGTCCAGCCTCTGTCCCAGCTCAGCCTCCCCCAGGCATCAAGCAGCCCTGGCAGTGATCAAAACCCTGTGGCTGTGGCCCTGGGGAATGTGGTTCAGTGCTGGGGTTCAAGGCTGGGCTTTCCCAAGCTGAACAAATCCCTGATTGTCTGTCAGAAAACAAACACAGTCACCATGGCCAGGGATCTGCACACCTTTCCCTTCCCTGAGCTCTGGGCTCAGCTCTGGGCTCTGGGCTCAGCTCAGGCTCAGCTCTGGGCTCTGGGCTCAGCTCAGGCTCAGCTCAGGCTCAGCTCTGGGCTCTGGGCTCAGCTCAGGCTCAGCTCAGGCTCAGCTCTGGGCTCTGGGCTCAGCTCAGGCTCAGCTCTGGGCTCTGGGCTCAGCTCTGGGCTCTGGGCTCAGCTCAGGCTCAGCTCTGGGCTCTGGGCTCAGCTCTGGGCTCTGGGCTCAGCTCAGGCTCAGCTCAGGCTCAGCTCAGGCTCAGCTCTGGGCTCTGGGCTCAGCTCAGCTCTGGGCTCAGCTCTGGCTCAGCTCATTTCTGGGAATGGGCAGGAGGGAGGGTTGGATCCCCAGCCCTGGAGGTGTCCCAGGAGATCCTGGAGGTGACACTCAGAGCTCTGGGCTGGGGACAGGGTGGGGATTGGGCACAGGACTCCAACCTTCATCATCCTGGGATTCTGGGATGGCAAAGCACCTTCAGCTGCACCAAGAGCTCCACAATGAGCTCAGCCATGGAAGTGTGGAAGCTCCTGAGCTGGGAGACACCCACAAGGATCACTGATCCAACTCCTGGCTCTGCACAGACACCCCAATCCCCCCCTGAGGGCTGTCCAAAGGCTCCTGGAGCTCCTGGGAATGTCCCCATGTCTCTCCTTCCCTGGGCAGCCTGGGCAGTGCTCACTGGGTGCTGCCTGCCCTGCACTTGGGCTTTTGGGCTCCTGATTTTTCTGGGAAAGGGGCAATTCCAAAGGTTTGGTCTGTGAGGGAGTTTCTGCCTTGCTCACACTGACCACCAGATCAGCACTTTTGGATTCCTTGTCCTCCCTCTTCTCATTTTTACTGGGGAAATCTCAGGGGGAATCCAGAGCTGGGCCTTCTGAGCTCCTCTTAACAACCCCAACAAACCAACTGCTGACTCTGCAAAGTGCTGAAAGGAGGAAAGGTTATCAAAGCCCTGAATAAACTCACACCAGGACAACTTCCAGGTGCAAAGTTTGTGCCAACTTACTCACAACAGGCTCCTCTGAGCCAGGACTCCCCCAGTTACCTGTGCAAGAGATTCAGGAGGAGCTTTTCCCTCAAAACCTCCTGGCAGACAATGGAAAGGCCTTGAAGAAATGTTGGTTTTTGTAAAAGATGCTGCCTTCAGCTTTCCCTTTGTTCTGTTGCATCATGCACCAAAGAGCATCACAAGTTCATGCAGAGAACACCACTTCCACCAAAATAGAACCACTTCAGGTTATGCAACACTCATTAAAATTACAAAACCTCTCAAAAAAAAAAACCAAACCTGAGCAGCATGTTAAGGCACTCTGGGCTCTGGTGAGTTAGTGGCTGCATCATGCAAACTGGCAGCAAGAAACTCTGCAAGAACAGCAACCAAGAGTTCATGCCTGATGACAAGGCAGAAATGGAGAGCACCTGAGGGCTGGGATAAACTCCCCAGCCCATCTCAGCACAGTGGGGTTCACAGAGATGCCAACTCCTCCTGAGGATGCTTTACAAGGAGCACAAGAAGATTTGTAATTTCGTCTCTCTCCATATTTCCAAATTTCTAAGAGCTGGATTCAGCTCTGTGGGATGAATTCCAGCTCATTTCCCATGAGCACAGGGACCTTGTTCCCTGGAGAGCAGCCCTGGATGCTGCCCAGCCCATCCAAAGTCCCCTCAGAGGGATCAAGTCCCAAAATTTCCATCAGCCCCAGCATTGTTTTGCTGGAGCTGCTTTGGGAAAGGTTTTGATTCTGGAAGGGAACACATTTTGTGGATGAAGTGGCTGAAGCCAAACCAGCTGCAGGAGGAGAAGGGGATGCAGGAGGGATAAACCCAACCCCTGCAAACAACAGGGGCCCAGAGCATTCCCTGGCATCCTCCAGCCCTGAGCAGGCTCACAGGGAATTGTCACACCACAGCTCAGCTGACAAGAACCCCAAAGTGCCAATTTACCCCCAAAAACTCCACAACATTTGTACCACTCCATCCAAACGGATCCAACCTCACCACAGAGCTCCAGAGCTTTGGGAATTAGCACTGTGAGCCAGGCAAGCAGCCCCAGCAGCCCCCTGAGAGCAGCACACACCCCTCATGCCAGGCTGGGATGCCCCCAGGGCTCATGCCAGGGCAGGGACACTGGTTCCCTGGGCACACACACTCACACACCTCTGCTCAGCTGCCTGGGGACACCTCTGGGGGCTGGCCTGGCCACCAGGGCTGCCACCCCACGGGCCTTGGTGGGTCTCATGTAGCCCTTGAGCTGCTCTGCTGCCTTCACTCTGTCCTTCTTTGCCTCCTTCACTGCCTTCTGCTCACATTCTCCTTCTGCTTCTTCACTTGGGGCTTGAGAGTCCTTTCCTTCAGTTATTTCTTGAGATTCCTTTTCTTTACTTGTGTCCTGAGATTTCTTCTCTTTGGTTATGTCCTGAGATTCCTTTTCTTTAGGTTTGTCCTGAGACTCCTTTTCTTTAGTTACTTCTGGAGATTCCTTTTCTTTAGTTATTTCCTGAGATTCCTTTTCTTTAGGTTTGTCCTGAGACTCCTCTTCTTTAGTTACTTCTTGAGAGTCTTTTTCTTTACTTGTGTCCTGAGACTCCTTTTCTTTAGTTACTTCTAGAGATTCCTTTTCTTTAGTTATTTCCTGAGATTCCTTTTCTTTAATTGTGTCCTGAGATTCCTTTTCTGTAGCTACTTCTTGAGATTCCTTTTTTTCAGTTGTTTCTTGAAATTTCTTTCCTTTATCCCGAGTTTCCCTTTCTTTAGTTGTGTCTTGAGAATCCTTTTCTTTGGTTTTGTCTTGTGAATCCTTTCCTTTGGTTTTGTTTTTATCCACCTCAGACTTGCACACTGGTGCATCCTTCAGGAGAGCCTCACCAGCCCCAGCAGGGCCCTCCTCTGCAGGCTGCCAGGGACCTTTTTTATTCTCTCTGGGCTGGTTTTGGGTAGTTTGAGCAGCTGTCCCATGCAGGGGAGCAGCCTCAGTGTCCTGGTGTTGGGGTGAGCTCTGCTCAGCCCCTCCAGCTTTCCTGTCCATGGCAGGGGCTGGCACAGCCTGGCACAAGGCTGTAGGGGCTGGGGAAATATTCCCTGTGCTCCCAGGGGTCCCTGCAGGGGCTGGGGAGATGCTCCCTGTGCCCTTCTCTGCACAGGACACAGTGGCCTCTGCTCCCCCTGTCCCCTTGGCAGTGTTGTGCCTTTTATCAGCAAGTTTTATTTCTTTACCCTCCACCTCTGCCAAGGGGGAAAGGTGATTTCTGTCCCTGGGCTGGCCACCCTGGGCTGCAGCCTCTCTGCTTCTGCCATCCTTCTGTGAAAGCTCCTCTCCAGGTTCTTTGTGTCCCAGACTGGTGGGCTGCTCACATTTCTGGCTCTGCATCTCCTCAGCACCAGGTTCTCTGCTGCTTTTCTCTGCCACAGCTTCCAGAGGAGGAGGAGGAGGAGGAGGAGGAGGAAGGCCCCCAGTCCCTGCACCCCCCTCTCTGTGCTTTGGGAGGCCACAGGGAACATCACCCCCATCCCCAGGGCCACTTGCTGTGGTCTGAGACAAGGATTTGGAGTCACTTCCTTTATTATTCCCAAGCTTTTGAGGGCCAGTGGGCAAGTTTTTAATGTTTCTGTTTTCATCTACCAAATCTGTGTCTTCCATCCCACATCCCAGCCCAGATCCCAGGGGAGGCTGTGCCTCCCTCCTGTCTGCCTTTGCCTCCAGAGGAACAGGCTGCCTGGAGGCATTTTTAGCCTTTTTGCTGCTTCCATCATAACCCCTCTTTTTAGATCTCTCAGTGACTGGGGCCAGCCTGGGATCTGCTGGATGCTCTGGAACAGGATTCTTATCCCTGCTGGCACCTCCTGCCTCAGGTTTGTCCCTGATCTCTGGGCCAGGAGGAGGAGACATTGCTGCTCCTGCTTTATGTTCCAGCAGAAAAGGCTGCTGTGGGTCAGGCTCCCCTTTTTTGTGCTTCTCTTCACCACCAGTGTGTGATTTCCCTGGCTCCAGAGGCAAAGCAGGAGCCTGGACCTTGGCAGCATCAGGCAGCAGTGCCACTGGAGCCCTGGAATTCTCCCTGCCCCTCTCACACTGAGTTTGTTCAACATGTCCCACTGCAGAGATGTCACCTGGCTGCAGCTCAGGACTCTGCTCAGCCTTTCTGCCTTTCCCATCCCTGCTTTTACCCTTGGCCTTGTCCACCCCCAGCTCCCTGGTGGGGCTGTGCATCCCTGCCCTGTGCTCTGGGAGAGGCTGGGATTTATCTGCTTCCTTCCCTTTATTCACAAGCTGAATTTCCTTAGCACTGCCTGTTTCTGGCCCTGAAGTCTCTGTTTTGTGGCCTGAAAGATGTGGCTGCTCAGAGAAAAGATGTGGCTGCTCAGAGAAAAGATGTGGCTGCTCAGAGAAAAGATGTGGCTGCTCAGAGAAGCTCCCAGTGCCTCCCTCCTGCATTTCGGGTTTCCCCAGCTCCTGTGCCAGCCCCTCTCTCTGCAAACCAGAGCCCTCCTCCTTCTCCAAGCTCATTTCCTTCCTGCCTGCAGCCCCCCCCAGCCCCCAGGCCAGCTGCCTGCCCAGAGGGGCTTTTCTCAGGCTGTTTCCTCCTCCCATCACTGCTCCTCTTCCTGCCTTTCTCTGCCAGCACTGGCACATCTGAGCTGAGCCCATCTCTGCCTTTCCCCACCAAATCCACCTCTTTGGTGGCAGCCAGAGCAGCAGTTTTGGCTTCCTCTCTGCTCTTTTCCAGCAGCAAAGTTTGGTCTAAAGCTCCCAAACCAGCTGCTTCACCTTTCCCAACGTTTCCTTTCTGTTTCTCCGGCTCGACTGGATTTTGCATTTTAGCTGCATTTTCCTGCAAGCCCCCAGCAGGGACACAGCCCCCCTCTCTGTTCTTATCACTGCCCTCCTTCACCTTACCAGCTCCCTCAGGAAAACTCCCTGCATCCATCTTATTCTCAGGGAAAGGCTGCTGGGAAAAGCTCCTTTCCCTTTTTTTGCTCCTTCCGTCGCTGCCTCTTTTTTTGGGCTTGTCTGCAGGACAGGCCTGGGCAGTGCTGGCTGATGGCTGTGCTCTGGCAGCAACACCCTGGCCATTTTCAGGAGAAACTGTGTCCTTCCCAGCCTCATCTGCCCTCCCTCCATCCTCTGAAGGCACCATCTGCTCTGAGCTGCTTTTAATTCTTTTGCCTTTCCCCTCACTGCGCTTTTTTTTCGGCCTGTCCACCCCCTGTGTCAAACTGGGATCTTTCCCAGGGTCCTTCCCAAATCCTCTCCCTTTGTTTGGGTCTGGGGGATCTGCTGGCAGCCCCCTGCCCCCTGCCTCACCAGGGCTGGGCTGTTTGGGGGCATCAGGAACACCCTCAGCCCTTCTGTCCTGCACAGCTGGAACTTCCCCAGGTCTTGGTGAAACTAAAGCTGGGACAGGAGCTCCAGGAGCATCTCTTGGGCTCTTCAGTCCTCCCTCTGACCCTGTTTTGCTTTCTCCAGCTGCCTTTGGCTCTGCAGGGATCTTGTCCTCCAGGTGAGGCTGTTTGGGGGATTCCTTCTCAACCCCTTTGTTCTTCTCCCCATTTTTCTTGGCTGCTGTTTCCAGGGGAGGCTGATGGACACAGTCACTGGGTGCTGCCTGCCCTGCACTTGGGCTTTTGGGCTCCTGATTTTTCTGGGAAAGGGGCAACCCCAAAGGTTTGGTCTGTGAGGGAGTTTCTGCTTTGCTCACACTGACCACCAGATCAGCACTTTTGGATTCCTTGTCCTCCCTCTTCTCATTTTTATTGGGGAAATCTCTCTCCATGGGCTTGCTGGGTCCCTTTGCTGCAGCAGATTCCTGCCCCTGAGCCTTGCCCTCCTGCTCAGAGGGAGCCTCTTGGCTCTTGCCTTTAGCTTCCAGCACCCAGCTGTCATCTCTCCTTCCCTCTCTTTTCATTTCCTCCCTGGCTTTGGCTTCCAGCACAGGAGATTTTGGGGCCTGCTGTCCTGGGGCTGGCACTGTAAGACTCCCAGTTGTTATTTTAGCATCCTTTGGCACCTCCAGAGCTCTGTTTTCTGATGGTGTTCCAGGACACACGTCTGGATTCTGCCACCCCATCCCAAAGGAAGAATTCCTGGCAGCTCTGGAGCCTGCTCCATTCTCATCCCAGAACTCCATCCCTCTTGGCAGCTGGCTTCTCCTCTGTTTGGGTTTCTTCTTCTTTTTCTTCACCAGGGCACCTTCCAAATCCCAGTTTTCCTGGGGGGGATCTCTGCAGCTCTCCGTGGGGACACTGGTGGCCTTTTTGTGAGGAGCCCTAAAGCCAGGGGATGTTCCAGCACCACAGCCAAGCTCCACTGTGGGACAGGGATCTGCTCTGGGCTCAGGACTCTTCTGCTGTGGGAGACCTACAGGATGCTCCTCTGGCACATCTGTGAGAGGCTCTGGGGCAGGTTTTGCTCTGCCAAACCCACGGTCCCTGGGTTTGGGAGCTTGCCTGACTTGTGCAGTGGGGAGACCTGGAATTACAGGAAGCCTGCTCAAACATCAAGGCTGCTATTTGCAGGATCAAAGAAATAATAAATGTATTCTCTGGGTGAGTGCAGCCCTCTCAGGCAGGCCAGAAAGGCAGAGATTTCCCAGAACCACACCAGAGCCACCCTGGGAGGGCTGGGGTAGGTATTTACCCCAACATCTGTGAAATCTCCCCCACATCCATCCATCTATTTCAACACAAGTCTGACACAGGCTCTCACCCCACCAAAAAGCACCAGTTCTTGTAAGGACATGCCATTGCTTCTTAAAAAATGCATTAAGGATCCATTTTGTCTCAGCAAGACAAGATCAGAGAGAGCCTTTTTTGTATCTCTAGCTGGCATCCTTCCAGAGTGGGAAAACAGAAGTTTAGTGGGAAGATGGGAAGAGAGATGGGGGCAGCAGAGCCAAGTTTCCCCCAGCAGCCAGGGTGGAAGGCACAGCCTCAGCCCCAAGGTCACCTGCTGTGTCCCTGGGGATCCCTCAGCTGCCTTTGAGGAGAGGAGCAGTCATTGTCACTCAGCCCTGGCACACAAATCCTCCTCCACACCAAATGTGAGCAGCACCAGCTCCTCTGGGGGCTGGGGCAGTGGAGCAGGATGGAAATCACATCTTCCTGTGGCAATTACACAGCTCCATTGGGAAGGAGATCCTCACTGGGAATATCCTCCTAAGAATTAACCATCCTTTTCAACACCAAAATAAAAGCCAGTGCTGGTGGCACAGAGATGAGCAGCTCTGCAATCCTCCAGCACAGCTGGGAGCCAGTCCCAGGGAGAAAAAGCACCCAGATTTGGGCTTTTAGTTTGAAAAATGAAGGGAAAAGAGCCTTGGAGAGGGCAGGGGTCCCAGGGGAAGGGTGAACCCAACACCAGGAACACTCAGAGCCACACAAAGATGTTTCCCCACAGCCAGGAGCAGAAGGTGAAGACTTCCCAGAGGAGGTTTCCATGAGAAAACGGAGTTATTTTTTAATAATATGATTTCTATCCTACCTGTGGGCTCCTGCAGTGTTTTCCCTTCCTGAGGTTGGATGTGGTTGTGCTCAGCCTCCTCCTTTTGTGCCTCACCATTCTCAGCAGCAGCAGATTTTGCTGGAAGGTCTTTATTTTCTACTGCTCCTTTTGCTTCAGCTGCAACATGAAAGGCAGGAACAGAAAGCTTCAGGTCTCAGGGAGCAGAGGCAGCCTGCAGCTAAACCCCAGCCCTTGCAAAGGGGTTAATTTGGGGTTTAACAGGAATGAAGTTTGAGACATGGTTGGTTCATCTCCTCACAGTCCCATCTCAGCAGCACTTTCCTGTTTTGCACACACCAAGGTGGGGGTACAACACCAAGCAGGGGCTGCCTCAGGGCTTAAGCACAGGGTTTTGAGGGTTTGTTTGGGTTTTTTTCCTCTTTGCAATCAACCCAATTCAGACCATCCCAGCTTCCCACTGGGAATTCAAATCCAGGATCAGCCTGGAGTCCCTGGCTAATGCTGATCATCTTGTATTCATCCACACCTTACAACACATCCCCACAGCCACCACAACATCCCTCACTCTGCAGTAATTACAGCCAGTTGGAATTTGTGAGGCATAATTACATGGGAGAGCAGTTCTCCCTGTAATTAATTTTATTCAAATTTGAAATGGGAAGAAAAACCATGACAGACATTGGTACAACAACTGTGCAGGAGGAAGGAAAGGACAAGCTCTGGGGATGGCAGCACACACTCAGAACCTGCTGGAGGTTCCAGGCTGGTGCCTGTGTGGGGCAGAGCTGTGCTCTGGTGGCTTTTCTCACCTGCTGGCTCCCAGTGGTGGTTGGTTTTGTGCTCATCCAGGGGGCTTGGAAGGGGTTCCCTGTCCTTCACCTTCTCTGAGTGATCCTCACAAACCTCTGGGGCTTTGGATTCTGCCTCCAGCTTTGCTGTTGTTTCTGCAAATGGAATGGGAAAGAGGAAAAAAATCCTATTTTTAAATGTAGATCGGATTAAATAAGATAAAAATCACTCCCTTGTCTCATTTTTTATCTTCTGCAAGGAACTGAAGGGGTTTCCTCACTTTCAAAACCTGATTTTTAGGATTTCTACCTCCCTGCATTGTCTTGCATTTCCTCTTTTATTCACCCACCTGGGCCTCTCAGTCACTACATTCTAATGATTTGGGTTTTTTTTGTTAAAACTTCTCTCTTGAAATTTATCTTCATCATTCAACATTAAAAAAAAACTTAAAACATTGAAAAAAACACAAAAAACCAAACAAAAAACCCATTAAAAACATTTAAAAAACCTAAAAAGTATTAGAAGGTAATAAAAAATATCTCATTCCAACCCCACCCACAACCAACCCACACGTGCTGCCTCTGCCCAGGACTATTTGCTGCATTTTGGTAATATAAATAGAACATAAACACAATTTTGGAGAGCAGCTTTCTCTCCAGAGGGATGGTGCCCCTGGAGAATTCCACACAGCACAGCAAACCAAACACTGCAACACCTCCAGTAATCCCAAGGAAAGGTCCCAAAATTGTCACCAAAGCCTTTCAGTCTCTTCAGAAATAGTTTTCAGGAGCCTCTGTTGGTCAGCTCTGTGTCCTACAGGATTTGGGAGGTTTTGGTGAGAGCTGAGGGTGGTGGTGACACAAAGCCAAGCACCAGCAGGGATGAGCCAACCTTAGGGCTGTCCTTAGAGCACTCAGTGCTGCTAAGAATGCCCAATGAAAATTAAAAAAAATCATTTAGAACCTCTGGTTTTATGTTTTACAAGTGAAGAATCCCCATGAAGGATTTTCTGTGTGTCCTGAGAGCAGAGCTGAGCTCTCCAACAACCTCCAAGGCCTTTTCCAACCTGAATTATCCCTGACTGGGACTCTGGGATTTGGGCACTCACCTGCAGGAGACTTGTCTTGGTGCTCAGATGTCAGCAGCTCCCCAGACACAGCAATCCTGGGGGCTGCAGGGCCAGGCTGAGCTCCCACTGACACATCTCCAGCATCCACAGCAGGGACAGGCTTGGCTGGAGCTGCAGGAGCAAACCCAGAATCCAGGCCATGGTGATGGTTGACTTCTGCTGCTGGGCCAAACTCAGAGCCCACAACATGCTGAGCTTTGTTATCTGCTGCTGGAGCAAATCCCAAATCCAAGGCATGGTGAGCTTCTGCATCTGGTGCTGGGGCAAAGCCCAAATCCATGGTCTGGTCACATTCCATCCCTGCTGCTGGGGCAAAGCCCAAATCCATGGCATGGTGAGGTTCTACATCTGTTCCTGGGGCAAATCCCAAATCCATGTTGTGGTGGGACTCCACACCTTTTCCTGGAGCAAATCCCAAATCCATGTTGTGGTGGGACTCCATCCCTGCTGCTGGGGCAAACCCCAAATCCATGTTCTGGTGGGATTCCATACCCGTTCCTGGAGCAAATCCCAAATCCATGGTCTGATGAGGTTCTACACCTGTTCCTGGGGCAAATCCCAAATCCATGTTCTGGTGGGATTCCATCCCTGCTGCTGGAGCAAATCCCAAATCCACCCCATGGTGGGATCCAGCATCTGCTGCCGGGGCGAAGCCGAGCTCTGTCCCCGGGGTGGACACGTCATTGACACCTTTGGGAGGGTTTTCAGGTGCAGAAAAGGCCAGGTCTGTGGCCTGGAAAGGGTTGGTTGTTGCTGCTGCTGCAGGCCCTGGAGCTGGGGCAGCTTTGGTGTCCCCAGCAGGGACAGCCCCAGCCTTCTCTGCGGGGAGGGACGCGGCGTCGGCGGCGGGAACTGAGGCTGCACCTGCCCAGGAACACACAGACACCACAGGTCAGGGGAAAATCCCCTGCAAACAACACCTGAGCTGCTGCTTTATGGCTGGGGAACACACAGGGGTCACTCCTCTTGTCTCCCAGTACCACCTCCTCCCCCTGCCAGCAGTGCACCCCAGTTATTCCAGTCTTTATCCACTCCTGGATGCATCCAGGAGCTTTTCCTGCTGCATCCCTGCCTGCAGTGGGGCTCCCATCTGCTCCCAGCAGCAGCCCAGGATGGATTGTTGCTGTTCCAAACCTCCCTGATGCCACAACAGCTGGCAGGGGGCCAGAGCTGCTGGATCCTCTCTGCCAGGAGCACATTCCAGCAGAGCCCAGACAGGAATGACAGTGAGCAGATCCTGCTGAGCCCCACGATGGTTTGGGCTGGAGGCAACTTAAAGATGTCCCAGATCCAGCTCCAATCCCTTGTGCTGGGCAGGGACACCTCCTGCTGTGCCAGCTTGCTCCAGCCTGGCCTGGGACACTTCCAGGGATGGGGCAGCCACAGCTTCCCTGGGAATGCTGTTTTTCCCTTCATTGCAGGACACAGAAAATGTGTGAGCCCAGCAGGTTTTCCCAGAGCAGGAGAAGTCCTGCCACACTCCAAAGCTGCACATTTCATCCTGAACGTGGTTTGTGCTGGTGGTGGGGGTTTGGTTGGTGCTCAAGCAGGAGCTCTGGCACTCCTGACACAAAATCCTCCCACGAATCCCAAATTCCCTCTATTCCTTCAAATTGGCCTCGTTCATTTTTTCACACAGTATCTCCTACCACTGAGCTGGTAGCTCCAAACCAACATTTGTCACTTCACAGCACAATCAAACCTCTGCATTTAAGCTCCTATTTGCCTAAAATCCCCTTAAAGGAGGTTTTTCAGTCAGTTTTTGTTTAATGTTTCAGCTGTCCAGAGGCAAGCTTTTGCAAATGATCAGTGCCAGAAGCACTGGAGCTCTTCTGCAGCTCCTCATCTCAACAGCCCCAAGCTCTGCCCACCCTCTGTCCTGCAGCTCAGTGCCCTGAACATCTCCCATCTATTGCTGATGACCAAAAAATAACATTTCTACTGATTTTTTCAGTCATTTCTAAAAATATCCTCCCCAGCCAATGGAAAATGTATTAAATCCAAATTAGATACTTCAAACTGAAGTCAGAAAGAAATAGAAAAATGGAAAAAGTCCCTTTTAAAATGGTACTCAAGGATCCATTTAGATAAAACAATTATTTTGGTGAACCAAAACAAAAGGATCCATCATGCACCAGCCCTCATTTGGGTTTGACTTTGTTGTGGGTTTTTTAAGTGATATCATGATCTTCTTCAAAAGAAAACGTCAAGATTGTGATTTTACACATGAATAAGACTGTCAATAAATAGATATTAAAAGCAGTATGGGTGTTCCCTGGAGAATTATGGAAACGAGTGGGATAAACTATTAGGAAACTGGATAACAACTGGCACTATGAGTCTGTGTATAAATATGTTAAAAATGTTCTTTTTAAAAGAGAGTCTTTTAAAAGGACAGGTTTAAAGGTAACTGTGAACAGATCTGACACTTGGGGCTGTGGGTCAGTGGTGGCCTTGGCAGTGCTGGGGAAGGGTTGGACCAGGTGACCTCAGAGGGCTTTTCCAACCTCAGCCATTCCCTCACTCTGTGCCCTAACCATGGCCCTGGGACTTTCCTGGAGCTAACATCTGGAAACAGTGAAGGACCATGGAATCAGCTCCTGGGCTGGGATGGACACTGAGTGCTGTGTCCAGTTTAGGGTGGACACTGAGTGCTGTGTCCAGTTCAGGGTGGACATGGAGTGCTGTGTCCAGTTCTGGGTGTCAGTTTAGGAAGGACATTGAGTGCTGTGTCCAGTTCAGGGTGGACATGGAGTGCTGTGTCCAGTTTAGGGTGGACATTGAGTGCTGTGTCCAGCTCTGGGTGTCTCAGTTTAGGAAGGACACTGAGTGCTGTGTCCAGTTTAGGAAGGACATGGAGTGCTGTGTCTCAGTTTAGGAAGGACACTGAGTGCTGTGCCCAGTTTAGGAAGGACATTGAGATGCTCAAACACATCCAGAGGAGGGAACAAGGCTGGTGAAGGGCTGGAGCACAAACCCTGTGAGGAATGACTGAGAGAGCTGGGGTTGTTTATCCTGGAGAAAAGGAGACTCAGGGGTGACCTCATCACTCTCCACAACTCCCTGGAAGGTGGCTGTGCTCAGGTGGGGTTGGTCTCTTTCTCCAGGCAGCACTGACAGAATGAGAGGACACAGCCTTGAGCTGCACCAAGGGAAATACAGGCTGGATATTAAGGAGAAGTTTTTTACAGAAAGGGTGATAAAGTACTGGAATGGTCTGCCTGGGGAGGTGTGGAGTCACCATCCCTGGATGTGTTTAAAGAAAGACTGGATGTGGCACTGGTGCCATGGTTTAGTTGAGGTGTTAGGGCTGGGTTGGACTCAATGATCTTGGCTCTTCCAACCTGGTGATTCTGTGATTCTGATTCTGTGATTCTGATTCTATGAATTCTGTGTGAGTCTGTGACTCTGTGATTGATTCTGTGTGATTCTGCGAATTCTGTGATTGATTCTGTGATTCTGTGATTGATTCTGTGACTCTGTGATTGATTCTGTGTGATTCTGTGACTGTGATTCTGTGATTGATTCTGTGATTCTGATTCTGTGTGATTCTGTGATTCTGTGTGATTGATTCCATGAATTCTGTGTGATTCTATGATTCCGTGATTGTGTGAGATTCTGTGTGATTCTGTGATTCTCTGTGATTCTTTGTGATTCTCTGTGATTGATTCCATGAATTCTGTGTGATTCTGTGAGATTCTGTGCGATTCTGTGATTCCCTGTGATTCTGTGACTCTGTGATTCTGTGATTATTTGTGATTCTGTGATTATTTGTGACTCTGTGATTTGTGATTCTGTGATTCTGATTCTGTGATTCTGTGTGATTGATTCCATGAATTCTGTGTGATTTTATGATTCCATGATTGTGTGAGATTCTGTGTTATTCTGTGATTCTCTGTGATTCTGTAATTCTTTGTGATTCTCTGTGATTGGTTCCATGAATTCTGTGTGATTCTGTGAGATTCTGTGTGATTCTGTGACTCCCTGTGATTCTGTGACTCTGTGATTCTGTGATTATTTGTGGTTCTGTGATTCTGATTCTGTGTTATTCTGTGTTCCCCTGTGATTCTGTGATCTGTTCACACCTCACTGCTTCCCCCAGGAGAGACAGTTCCCTGTTTTCCCACCTCTGCAGCTCCCAGCCCCAAACCCTGGCCCAGCCCTGAGGCTGCAGGGCTTTACCTGGTGCAGATCCCTTTGGTCCCTCTCCTGGGAATGCTGAGGCTGCAGCAGGAACATTTCCAGGTGCTGCTGCTGCTGTGGGGCTCTCAGGCAGGCTCGTCCTTATGGCTTCTGTGGCTGCAGGGGGCACTGGGGAACAGGAGCAGCTGGGATCAGCCCCTGCCAAGGCCTGGGCTCCTCCCTGGAGCTGCTGGCACTGGGGACACCCTGAGAAGTGCCTCAGCCACCCCAGGGAGGGAAACTCCCCACCAGCTCAGAGAAAATCAGCTTTTTTTGCCCACTCGCAGGGAAATAATTTGTGCAGCACCCAGGAAAACTCTTGAATCCTAGAAGTGGTGAAGTTGGGGCGTGTTGTGTTACAAACCCTCCCAGCTCCAGCCCCAGCTCCAGAAACACTTCCTAACCATGACCAGGGTGAAACTGTTCTCAGCTTCTTCACAGAAATAAAGATCCCATTATGGGCCAAGTTTTGCAATGCACACGAATTCCCAGTGGGATAATGTCCAAAGATTTAACTGTGATCAGAATTTGAAGGTAATTGTAAAATCCCAGAAAGATTTGGGTGGGAAGGGACCTTAAGGATCACCCAATACCATCCCTGCCATGGCAGGGACACCTCCCACTGTCCCAGGCTGCTCCCAGCCCCAGTGTCCAGCCTGGCCTTGGGCACTGCCAGGGATCCAGGGGCAGCCACAGCTGCTCTGGGCACCCTGTGCCAGGGCCTGCCCACCCTGCCAGGGAACAATTCCTTCCCAAGATCCCATCTGACCCTACTCTCTTTCAGTTTAAAGCCACTCCCACTCCTCAAAGATGCATTTCCACTCTAAACTGATGTGAGCAGCAGGAACAGTGCTGTCCTTGCTCAGGTCCCACGTGGCTCTGTCACAGCCTCGTGTCCCTTGAGGAGGCAGACAAGGAGAGGAGCTGCTCCTGCTGCTCAGGAGCTCTCTCCCAACACCTCCTGCAGCTCAGCTCCAAACTGCTTTTTTACCTGGTGGCTCAACAAAGAAAGAGGTATCTGGTCCCTTCATGTCCTGCTGAGCTCCCATCCAGTATTCTTCAGCTGCTGTGGGGAACAAACACACTGAGTCCAGCCCTGACCCCACTTTGGGCTTTGACTTTCCCAGGGGAAGGTCTGGGCTCTGCTGGCTTTGGAGTTCATCCTCAGGGAACTTTTCCATTCCCTCTGTGAGAGGTACCAGAACTGTTCTTTCACAATTACTGGGAGTGAAAGCTCCCATCAGACAAGAGTTACACCCAGCCCTGAGCCTAGGAGCCAAAAGAGGAGTTTCTTCCCTCAGTTCTTCTGGGGAAGTGGCTCTGGTTAGTTCTGCTTAAGCAGGTGGGCTTGGGAAGGTCCAGCCTCAACCATCCTGTGATCTCCTGATGCAGAATCCCAGATTGGTTTGGGCTGGGATTTAAAGTTTGAAAGCTGATCCCATGGGCAGGGACACCTTCCACTGTCCCAGGGTGATCCAAGCCCTGTCCAATTTTTCCTTGAACACTTCCAGGGATCCAGGGGCAGCCACAGCTGCTCTGGGCACCCTGTGCCACCCTCACAGCAGAACATTCCCCCTGAACCAGCAGCTGTCCTTGCCAAGAGGAAACTTTCCAATCTTGACTCATTTTATGTATCAACTCCCCACCAAGATTCTTTAGGACTTGTAAACTGGGATTTTCCAGCTGCAAACCCTCCAAACCCAGCCAGGGAGAGAAAACATTTGCTTCTCACCTGCTTTTCCTGACAGGAATTCTGTGCCTGACTCGAGGCCAATGAAGGCTGACGGGTCCAGAGCCTCTGCAGGGGAATACAGGGGCCCCAGGAAAGGTTGTTCAGGTCCCATCATGGATCCATGTGGAGCTAAGGAAATAAAAAACCTTCGGTTAATCACCAGCCCTCATGACTCCTCTCCTAAATTTCAAGTCCTACCACACTTGGACTGTTCTGCTCAGCAGCAGTTCAGATTAATCTGCATCAAATGTTAGTTCTGCTTCACAAACCATAAATTCTGTATTTAATAGAACTTTCTGACAAGGTGTAAGAGAGTAAACACAGGGAAATTATTTCCTCTGGCTTTCTGCTTCTGTTCCCATGAATTCCTGCTGGTAATCCCTTAATAATCCAATATGAATATAATAATCCCAGAGTTGAAATCCTGAAGAGCACTTTGCTGAAACAGCTCCTGAGTATCTGGGTTTTAGCCATTAAAACAAGAGCAGGGAAAAAAAAGGGCTTGTGAATTTACAACCTTAATTTTCAGTACATGTGTCCTGGGTTGCAATGCAAGATGTCACCAAAAGTTTGTGTTCTATTACCAGCTGTTAAAACCCACTGGGGAGGTGTTTTCTTTATCTCTTTCAGGACCCATCCTCCCTCCAGAGGATATCTTCTGTTAAAGGGCCACTGAGGCTCACTGCAGGGCTGAGACAATTCCATCATCCCACGGGGAGATGCTCCACCCAGGGGAGGAGCCCAGCATTCCTACCTGGATCAAAGCTGGCATTCAGAACACCAGCACAGCCTGTTTGCACTGGATTGCCAG